>ML787890.1:120507-143542 GCA_009831015.1 Picea engelmannii | reverse complement strand
TTGAAGTAGTTCAACCACTTCATTTAGTTAAGTTAACAAAAACTCAACTAACTTTTAGTTTAGGGGAATAAATAATAATAATAATAATAATGATAAGGGTCTTTTAATAAACAATAACTAGTAGGTGGGACCCCTTGTAACTCCCTTTAATTTATTTAACAAAAATAAACATAACTAGACAATAAATCAGACACATCCCTCCTTGTGGCTCCCATAATCATTTTCATAATTTGAAAATTAAATATCAATGATATTTCAAATCAAATCCAAACATATAACATCCTGAATATCCAAAAATAGTATGTTGTCCAAAACCTTCAACATTCCATTGTCCTCAATAAAACAATAATAAAGTAAAGTCAAAAACCATATTTGACACTTTGAGATGCAATTTTCCCTTTGTTGCTGCTATCTCCTTTTGACTTCTTTGAATTAGCCTTAGGCTGTGTAGAGAATTTAGGATTGATCTCACTGATGACATGAGAACAATCAACTCTCAAGTGCATGCATGATGAAACAGATTTGGTTGAATCACTTGAGGGGGAGGAGGGGGAAACTGATCGAAGATTGGTGGCATGTCACATGGATCCTCATGGTTGAGTAGAAATTAGTTTTTGAAGATGACAAAGTGAATTGAAGAAGGAAGTACAGGTCGACCCTGAAGATAATTAAAGAAAATAATTACAAAATAAGAAAGTGTCAGGTCGGCCCTAATGTCAAAAGGAAGTGACATAAAGGGTATACATACATATCATTATACATTCATTTTAAATACACACAAGTTGAATTTCAGAGGAAATCTAAAGTAAAGAAGGCTAGATTTCAAGGGAGGATGAAGTCTTTTGGTGATGTGTTCTAAGGTATGTTATTTACAGGTCATCTTACCATTTTCGCTATAATTGTTTTTTCTAGAAATATTCATATGGTGAAATTGGTATGGTATTGAGAATCCATATCTAGGTAGCTGTGGTAAAAAATTTAGCTCTTTATTCACTATATGTTTGGAGATACACTCTGTGGAATATAAGGTTTTTGACTAGTCCCGAAGCTAGTCATAAACAAGTGTTACGGGTAAAACAATCATAAATTATTCATAGAAAATCCAAATGACGTGATACCAATTTAATTAGAAAGAGTATGGGCTGTATTTTCTTGTGTGTGAATTTCAGAATCTGATGTTAAATATTGAGTGCGGGGGCATTCTGTACAAGTTCGCTCTCCTGAATAAACTAGAATTGAATAACGTATACCATTCTCTCTATAACTTCTTTTTGGGGAGGACTCAAGGAGTGAAAATTGGAGGAGTTTCAAAGAATACATTGAGTTATATTATCTATAGGATCATAGTATTCTAAGAAGTGAAGAATTGCAGAAGTTGAAGAAGTCTCAGGAAGCATTATCTGGTTCTATGTGATGGTTAGTTGATGGTGATGATTTAATGTAAATTTTTATTATCTCTCATATATTATTGGGTGGAAGGAAGGGGCAAGGATGGAGAGGTAAATCCTCTCTCAATATTGGAGGATTGTATCTTCCCTTTGGAGGTTTATCCCTCCTTTTATATTTAGAAGTTGGAGCTACCTTTGGAAGTCATTACTTGCCTTGAACAATAACTATTGATTATTTCTCATATATTGTGCATGGTGTATTGTGGTGTACTGGTGTAACTCTTATACTATTGTTCATTTCTCATTGGATATAATTGAATGGTTTAAGTATAAGTTGAATTTTTTTTTAAATTGTACTTGATACTGATTCACCCCCATCTCAGTATCAACAATTGGTATCAGAGTGGGTTACCTTCAGTAAAACTTAACCACTGGAAGGAAGATCCTAAGCAGAAATGGAAGACAACATTCCAAATGGGATTCCACCATTTGATGGAAGCAATTTTGAATATTGGAGTAATATAATCGAAACTTACTTGAAAGATCTTGGGGAAGAGGTTTGGTTCTCTGTTGCTTCAGGATACAATGCTTTGAAGAAACCAACGACTGCAGCTTAGAAGGAAGCAAAAATGAACAACAAATTGGCAATAGATACCATCTTGGATGGATTGACAGATTCAGTGAAATACAAGGTGGGACCATGTGTATCAACAAAAGAGATTTGGGACAAGCTGCAAGACCTTTATGCAAGGGAAGAAGCAGAAGAAGAAGAAGAAGTTGAAGCAAATTACAACATCTCATATTTCAAAGAAGCAAATAGAGGTGAGTTATTTTGTTTTAATTGTGAAGGAGTAGGACATGTTGAATTTGAATKCCCTCATCCAAGGATTGAAAGAGATGACACTGAAGAATAAAATTCCAATGAAGAAGAAGCTTGGATAACCACCACATTACCAGTGGGAATAGTCAGAATGTGAGGGACCATTGTAGAATGGGTTGTCTGGAGAGGAAAATTAGACCTTGGGCCAACGGATGGTGTGGTCATAAAAATGGTAGTACTGGTAAAATGGTTTAAAGGTACGGTGTAGGTGATAAGTGTGTCGGCACCTACTCCTGCTCCATAAAGATCCTGCACCATGCGTGGTGGAATTTGAACAATGTCTGCAGTCCAAAAGGGGGCATCGACTAAAGGGTTTGAATGAGACCCAGTCGGAATGTCAGAAGGATTGACGACGACAAATTCACCGACTAAATTTAGTTAGAGAACACGTCGCTCATATCCCTCTGGAATGCAGAAAGCTTCTGGAGACTCTGAAACAATTCGAAAATTCTCTAAAGGAGTAGGAACTTCTTCTTGGGAAGTTGTAGCATCTTGAACCTCGCTCTGTTGAGGAGATTCCTCCATAGAATGAGGGGGTAAAGGGGTGTTCCCTTCCATATTTTTTGGAGGAAGTCCTTGTAGCCTCCGCGAACGGCGTGGAGGGTCGATGTTGGCGAAAAAGACTCGGCGGAAAATATCTATGGCCAACTACCGAGAAGAAACATCACATGCTAATAGAATCTAAGAATCACAACCAAGAAAACAGGACCTTCTCTTGATGACCGTAGTAGTTGGTGATGAAATCCAATGTCGCGTGATCAAGTCAAGAAGAGGCGGGGTTATGGTGGAATAGTTACAATGGAGACCTACTTAACGGACTTTCACCCTGGTGTAAGCTTCCAGGCAGTAATTGTGGATTTACCCTCCAAGAAGCCCGAGTGAGTTTGACCAATGTCTGCTCCAGGTATAGTGAGACTTCCCTTCACTGTCACCTTGTGTAAGACCCTAAAGATTATGGCCACTAAGGTTACCAATTCGTATTCATCCCGTAGGCAGGTGCAGTCGACAGTCCGGTCCGAACGTACAGGCAGGGTATCTAGCCCGAAATCAACTTGAAATCCTTCCACTCAACATTTTGTGTATACCTTTAAGCGATCCACATAATACGATCTGACCACTACAATCAATCAAACCATGGAGGGGTAATCTCTGTATCTCTCCTGAATGAGACCTCATGCGTAACCCCTGTGTGAGAGGGGGATCCCAGGCAGACTTATACGACAATTGGATTTGACTCTCCCTAGCTCAGGATGCTAATGGTTGTTTTGGAAATTTGGAGAGTTATGCTCACAACCTAATCCAAAGTACTAGTCCTAGTCTACTATTGGTGGAGGATCCTAGAAAAGAAAATGTTCTAGATAATTTTTAATTAGCGTTCATTTTATAGTTGTTCTTTACTCAAAAGGAGTGCATGGAAGTGAAACGGATGGAATGATGACTCAGTCCCCCAAAAATGCATTAAAGATGATAAGCATTCACTGTGTTCCCGAGGCAGAGAGAAAGAAAGGAAAAGTAGCTATTTGGGGGGTACGAGATTTGACCCTCCGTACTATCCTATTCACCATAGCTTGGATGGATGGGAGTTTTTCTCCTCACATGGCGTTACAGAGTTACTTCCAGTATGCTATTGAGTGTACTAAACCTTGGGTTTTCAACTGGGCAGATGCAATGCTTCGTAGCATAAAACGACAGTTGACCAAATGCAGACGAGGCAACCTGAAGAAATTTGGGTACGGATATTTGCTAGTGTCCTTCTTCCTTGAGAGGGTTCCCTTACTGAAGCTGCAGGTTGAGTGGAATTTATCAGCTCCCAGGGATCCAAGGATGCTGAGATGGTGTCATCTTATGGCCCAGCACGCAGCTAGACCGATCATCAAGTATGATGATACTTTCTTTGACTGGCTTCAACCATAGATGTTGATGGTTGACGACTATGCTTATGTCGGGTTGGATTTTCGACGAGATCTGGACTTAGTACTACCAAAGGATGCTCAGTGGGGGGAACTTGGTAAGAAGTACACACATTTTTTTTCTTTTTAAATGTTTTGTGAATTTTTATCATATTCAAATGTTTTTGTTTTATAAATTCGTCCAAAGACTAAATACAAAATTCATTTTTGATGACACAGATGTTGGACCTTATCGACCTCCTGGTACTTCTCCCATTCAGTGGCGAGGAGAGGTAGTGGTAGCACCAAAATATGTCGAGGATTATCAAGTAGTGGAACAAAATCTAGAGGGCCTGACCGCAGATATTCTAGACATGCCTCTTGAAGAGGTTCCACGACGCGATCAGCGTCATACTGTAGGAGTGTCAGGTTCCATGAGTCGGCTACTCCGTAGGGTTGCTTGGGCAGTCGTGTGTTACCGTGAACGTCATCCATGACGTCACTTTGTAGAAGCTATGAGCTTTGTATTTTGACATTTTGGTCTTTGGACAAATTTTTTGTAAAAAACTCTTTTGATCGTTATATATACAAATGGCTTCTACCGATTTATCATGTATGGTGTGAATTGATGTGATTGATTTATAAATGATCCAAATGTTTGTCTAATACATAGTTAGTCAATGCATCTGTTAATGTATTTAGACATCTAGGAATATGTTGATATTCAATGTAATCAAAATAACGTTCCAGGAGGTGAATTTGCAAATACACCCGTAACAAAGTAGGACTTCGAATAGTATAGACATTACTTAACTGTAGTACTACAAGCTGCGAATCAAGTCACACAACCAAATGACAAATTCTGAGTGAGATAGCATCAACCAATAATTCAATAACGACGCTATACTCTGCAATGTTGTTGGTCGCACGACCGAGGCACACACCTCGTAAGGAGATAGGTTCGTTTGTAGGGGCATAAATTGCCCATGCAGCGGAAGCAAGGTTCTGAGTACTACGACTAGCGCCATCAGTGAAGAAAATATAGGGTAGCAAAGACTCTGACATCTGGAAATCAAACACAACGTCACATAAGCGCAAAGACCAGATAACGACAAAAGCAAACTATAGTAACACCCAAGAAGTATGATACAATAAAAATACAAGTACTTGCACATAGATTATTTTATGCATAGTACTTCTTCAAGTACAACCCATTCCTGGGTTCACTCAAAGGGATACCATCATAATATACTAACTCATAAGCTCATTTTTCCAAAACTCGTCAAACGATATAAGGACCTCACCACATGGCTTCGAATTTTCCAGCCCCTAGCATATCTCGATCTTGATCATAGAGAAGAACAAGATCACCTTCGAAGAAAACGTGAGGCTTGACATGTTTGTCGTATTGGGCCTTGACACGCTTCTTCTAAGCTTCTATAACTAGGGTAGCATTGCGTCGAGTTTTGTCTAATCGCATAAGATACAATATACGTTCTTTCTCAGTAGAAGTGTTTGGTAAAAGTTCAACATCTAGTTTTAAAGAGGGTATCTCGCATTCAATAGGGAGGATGGCTTCCACACCATAGACTAACCGAAAATGTGTAAACCCAGTAGCAAACTTGAAGGATGTCTGGTACGCCCACAATGTCGAAAACAACATTGTGTGCCAACTTGTTTTATGAATCCCTATCATTCGTCGGAGCATAGTTATGAGAACTTTGTTAATCGCTTCGACTTGGTCATTGGCTTGTGGATAATAGGGCATTGAGTTATCATGGCGAAGGCCCAACTTTTCCGTAAGTTTAGACATCATGAAGTTTTTGAAGTGGCTACCATGATCGGTGACGATAGCTTGGGGAACACCAAAACGAGCTATGATGTGATTAAAAATGAATAATGTTGTGGTATTTCCAGTGTTGTCAAATGTCGACATCACCTCAGCGCATTTCGTAAAGTAATCGACGGATACAATAATGTAACCATGCCCCCCGGCCGAGTGAGGGTGACATGTCATGAAATCGATGCCCCATTTCGCAAAGGGACCAACTGAGACCACAGGGTGAAGAGGAGTGGGATGTGACTGTATCTTCTGATTATAGGTCTGGCAAGTATAGCATTTCTGAATGGAAATGATGCAGTCGTTAAACAAAGAAGCCCAGAAATACCCTGCGCGTAAGATCTTCTAGGCAGTAGCATTCCCAGACATATGACCACCACATGCTCTAGAATGGCAGTCATTCAGATCTTTCTCAGCTTCATTGAACGTTAGGCAACGTCGAAAAACAGATTCAATCCCCCGACGATAAAGAGTATCCCCGAGAATAATGTATTGATGATCTTGATAGCGTATGCGACGTCGGTCAGTACTAGACAAAGTTGGCCGGAAAGTCTGGGTTTGAAGATATATAATGATATTCCCATACCAAAGATCATCGGTTCTAATAAGGAAAAGAGATTCATCGGATAATGAATCAACTACTACATTTTTCATTGCAGAATGGAGAAATTCGCATATCAACTCAGCAAAAACTAAGGACTTCTTGGACTTAGTGTGTTCGAATTCCAAGCCAAACTCCTAGAGTATCACAATCCATTTGGAGTATTTTCCCCCTAGCAATTGACGCGTCAGAATGTGTTGCATAGGGTTGCAATGGGAAATCACCGTAGTCTTGTGTGAGAGGATATAGTGTCGGAAGCGTTGGACGGCTTGGACGGCAGCCAAGGCCAGTTTCTCAACATGTAAATACTTGATTTCAGTCGGCGTGAGACTTCGTCTCAAGTAGTAAATAACATGTTTGTCGTTAGCATCATCCTCTTGAACGAGAACCATAACAATGGTATAATCCAAGGCAGCAAGATAGAGGAAATAAACACGACTGTAATCAGGGGGAAAGAGAAGCGAAGCACGTGTTAGGGACAATTTCAAAGCTTCAAAAGCACTATTGGAAATGGTATCCCAGATGAACTCTAAACCCTTCTTTAATAGCCGTGTAAATCCACGAGTTATCTCGGCATAATTTGGGATAAAATGATGAAGAAATTTTTCTTTCCCCTGCAAACTTTGCAACTGGTGAAGTGTAGAAGGAGGAGGGATATTAAGGATCGCCTTAACCTTTAAAGGATCCACCCAAATCCCTTGACGCAAAACGATAAAACCTAGAAGACAGTCGGATTCCACACAGAAAATGCACTTATGAGGATTCAAACGTATACGGTAGAACCGACAGCGAACGAAAATGGCTCGGAGGTGGGTTGGGTGATCGACTTTGTGCATAGAATGAGTGGGTAAATCGTCCAAATATGGTTGAACGATGTGCTTGATATCATGGAAAGCATAAGACATAGCGCGTTGAAAAGTTACGCCAGCGTTCTTGAGACCGAAAGGAAATTTCCGGTAGGCAAAAGTACCCCAAGGACAAATAAAAGCAGTCTTATGTTGATCCTTGGGAACAATTTTGATTTGATTATATCCGGAGAAACCATCCATGAGAGAGAAGATTTCACTTCCAGCGCAGTCATCGACAATCTGATCGATGAAAGGGGTAGGAAAGTTGTCTTTTGGAGAAGCTTTGTTGATATCCCTATAATCAACGCATACACGAATGGTGCCTTGTTTCTTGTCAATTGGGACAAGATTGGAAACCCAGTCTGTAAGAGCCACTGGATAAATAAAGCCAGCGTTCATAAGTTTCTCGACCTCAATATTTATAGCAGCCGCTTTACATGGGTGAACTAGACGAAGGCGTTGCCAGACAGGTTCAGCGTCAGGGTGTGTCTTGATCTCATGTATCACAATCTCAGGGTCGATACCCGACATTTCTTCATAGCTCCAGGCAAAGATGTCACAAAACTCTTTGAAAAGGGACATATAGGTGACTATTACGTCAGGGGAACACGAAGCTCCAATATGGACATTTTCGATGATTCCAGGTTTGACGGATATGTCAAGGGGAATAGTGGGCGAGATATTGCTTAAGTTCCCTTCAGAAAACACATTGTGTGTAGACTCGGGAACGGTCGAGATGATGACAATGGTTGACGGGGTCGAAATCCGTTGGTAGTTCTCAAGAGTATGTTGCTCCAGAAAAAGGATGGAATGATGATGTCCATCATCCCAAGGGGTGTCCTCCATGACAGACATGATCATCTCATCAGTGAGAAAAATGACACGAAAATGATCGGGAGACAACTCACCAAGAGAAGGAGTAGAAGGTGTTGTCGATTGAATGGCCTGATAGGCAGATTCAACTGGACTTAACGACATTTCATCGCCGAAATGAAGATGATCTCCAGGGTCAGGGACTATCCAGGGGTCATGAGACGTAGGAAGTTCATGAGGCAAGGTGGAGATCATGTTGATGGAAGAAACCGACGAGCATGGAACATCAGGTGTTGGAATGGGGAAAGTACCCATTAACGAAGAGTCCTTGAGAAGGGCTACATCGACGTTCTCATAACCCGGTGAGGTTTTAGCGATAAACGGTACGTTGCTAGTATGGGTATCAGAATTGAAGAAGGCTAGTTGATCAACGGTGATAACCTTACCTCGATGTGGGAAATGTACCACATGAAAAAGGGTCAACACAACTACGTGCATGGAATCGATTCAGTTGCGGCCAAGCAGAAGATTATAATCAAGGGGAGCATCAAAGACTTCCACTTCGACTTGGACCGTTTTGCCTTCTAACGTGATGGGCAATGAAGGAAGAACATCGTAGGGCTTAAAACCGGAGCCATTGAAGGCTTTAAGAGTGTTATGGGATTCATTCAAAGAAGGAGAGCCAATGGCTTTCCAGCAAGCAAGAGACATGACACACGTCGAGGCACCCTCGTCAATAACGGTTCGGCAAATGTTTTTGTCAGAGACAATCACTTCGATTTGGAACGCGAGTTGAGGGGGTAACCTTGAATGTGATCTTCCAAGTCAAATATTATTAAATTCATGTTCGTCGGGTCAATCCCACCGATAGCTTTCAACAGTGCCTTCCGTTGTGCATGACAAGTTTGAAGGACTTCAAGGGCTGACATCACAGAAGGTGCTTGAGCCAGATCTTCAACAATGTTGTAGTTCTTGGCCGCACGAGCATGAAGATTGAAAGCCAATTTTCGAACGACGCCCTTTGGGGGGGGTCACAGAACTGTGTCGAGGCTCGGTCATTTGAGATGAAGAGGACCGTTGGTAGGTGGAGTCGCAAGAGAGGGTTGTACCAAGGAAGGGGGTTAATCATCAACCTTCTCCTTATAGGGAGAATAATCTTTGGCTCAAGTAGTGAGTGCAACATCACTCTACTTAGAATCACTAGTACACATCAAAACATAGGAGGTGGTAGAAAATGAGGGTTGGTCATGGATGACCAACTGAGCCTGTTGTTGATATGGGAAGGGTTGGGACAAGACATCTGGGGCAGGTGGTTTTGGAGCTCCTTGAAGGAACTTAGTGACCTCGACACATCGTGGACAATCCTTCATGTAGTGATCATCACCACAGATAAGGCAAGGGTATCATGGTTTACGCTTATCCCGATCGTCAACAGGGGTAGTTTTGGTTTGCTCTGCTTGAGAATTATTTTTTCCCTCCTTAATCTTACCTCTCCCCTTTTTAGATTTGTTTTTACCAGCTGGGGTAGATTGGACTGCATTCACCTCAGAAGTATTTTCGGTAGGAGGGGAAGGAGACGGAGCATTTTGAACATTAGAAGAAGAAGATTTGGGGTTTGTGCTTGAGGCGGAATGTGGTTGGGCTTGGGAAGAGCCAATCACACCGTCAGCTGCATGTGAGGCAGCTAAAGTAGTTGAAGTGCTGGAAGTATTAGGACGAGGTAAGTCAGGTAGTAAATCATAAAGGGTTCTTGTTTGTGAGTAAACGAGGTCTAGATATTGAGCACGACTTATAGCCTTCTCTTCTGTGATGACACCACCCATGGCAATGTCCTTACCGATGTCATTCACAAATGATTTTGTGAACCACTCTGCTAGCCAATGATTGGGGAGTTCAAGTTTAATGAGACATTGTCTCCTGTGCCACTCATGGATATGATCGGATATATGAGTGCCTTTGTTCTGTTTGAAGGAATTCAAAATCTCAGTCCCCGTGTCATAACGGATTGGTAACTGATAATGCATAAGGAAATCCATAGCTAGGGTGTTGAAGTCAGAGAAGAAACCTCGTGGCAATTCGATATACCACTTCGCAGCAGAACCTGTGAGGGTTCTTTGAAAAAGACGTAAACGAATAGAGTCATCCATTAATGAGTTGGATGAGCACCATAGGTGAAAATTCATAATGTGATTGTTGGGGTCCTCTCCCACTTTTCCGTCGAATTTAGGAATGTCCGATGGAAGCTTGGCTGGTATAACAGGCCACTGGGGAGAGTGACGAATAGGATCATTTAAAATCCTTGACAAATCCGGAAGATCCAAAGTGGCGAGAAAGGGTAACTGTCGATTCACCTGCAGGCATTGGTGGCTTTGGGGAGGAAGCCCTGTCGGTAAACTAGTAGGACCATAAGTGTTATACATCAATATTACTCAGTTTGATAAGTGTCGCATGTTCTTCACAACTATCGCAAGTGTCGCATGTTCCTCGCAATTGTCGCAAGTGTCACATGTTGTTCACAAGTGTTGCAAATGTCAAATAAAGCATATTGCCATGATGACGACACCAAGGAGACACTTAGAATACCTCAAACACCTGATTTGGAGGAAGGAAAATGGTTAACTAAAGTCAAGAATCTCCTACCACCTGAAAGGAGCCCTCAAGCTAGGGTTTTAAGGGAGAGTGCTCCCCTACATCAGCTTTAGGAGCGTTGGCGCTACCCTATAAGGTGTTAGGGAGCATTATAGCACCAAATCACCCATATGAAGGAGAGATACACGTCTTTGAAGTGTTGGTGCTCCCCTTGAGCCTACTAGGGAGCGTTATAGCGCCCTGATGCCCCTTTTGAGGGAGAGCTGTCTAATCTGGGCAGTGGTTGATCTTTTGAGGAGAATAAGGGGAGTATATTTCAAGTTTGGAAGGCAGTTGCATTCTAATTCCTGGTTCAATCAGAAGATCCATGATCTAAGGAGGGAATTCCTCAACCTACCCTAAATATACCTCAAGAGGTTAAGCCTCTCTAAACCTATATAAGCAGGCTCTATGATGGTGAAAAGGGGGAAGAATTGCAAGCAAGAAACCTATGATCTCATAGGAAACACACAGTGAACTGGAGGGGAGTGATCAATGAAATTGTTATCATCCAGGTCGTGGATCTTTTGAGCAAGGGTTAGACAAAGGGGACTTGACGGAGCTGTCGCATTCACATCTACGATTGTAAGTTGTTGTTGTCATTGTTCTCATTAATATGACACGCTTGGCTTGTTTCTTTCTAGTTTGTGTCTGATCTTACTTGAAATTATCTCTGATAGATAGATCTGTTTCCAAGCTAATATCAATAGAGTAGGAAGTGGTCGTACTATTGTTTGTCTACAGGGCTCATCAAGGAGAGAAAGATTGGAGCTCAACTCGGAGCGTGCAGGGACAAACGTCGGTAAAAGGTACTTATGTTATCCTTCCTCCTCGTGCATTAGTTTGTATAGATCTGAAAGGAAGTCAGTGTCCATGTTAAGCATCTTTTGTCTTAAGAGTTAAGAGTCTAGCTCTCAAGAGGTGATCTACCTGTCCGCAGGGAGATTTTCCTTCAACAGAAACTGGCAAATCCACTGGGGAGTCTCAAATCGAAACTTTTTGTTTGATTTCTCCTCATAGACCTTGTCTTACCCCTTGATTGTTTTTATACTTGGTTCACTCTTTTTGATTGATTTCATGAGTTGATTGACTCCCTAACCCATCATACTCATCTTGATTGACGAGACTAGACTGCAATTTTTGGATTTTTTGACATTTTTATGAGCTTTTTGAACTTGGCGTCTCTTTGACTGTGTTAACAGAGTGCCAGCGCTCCCTTACTATCTTGTACAGAGCGCTATAATGCCTGGTGCCCTCTACACCAGAGTGCCGACCCTCTTTCAACCAAAAACCTTTCTAGAATTTCTTGTTTCAGAGTCTAATCTTTGTGCCTCATTTGTTGAGCCTCCTTGTGAGTCAATGCTTCTTCCTTTTTCAACTTTGATATCCTTCCTTATGAGGAACAAACACCTTGTTGTTTAAGATTTTGTAGCCTTCTTCACTATTGTTTTTGAGTTTTTCTGTTGTTTGGAGTTTGAAACCAATGCACTGTCTTTCTCTCCTTTTTGACTGAGCGAGAAACTCTGGTGAAGGACATCGGAAGCCTATGGATCTTTTCATTTGGTTTTAGTTAAGGTCATTGTTCTTTGACATTTCTTTTGGTGTGAAGTTCTTGATTTTTCTTTGATTTTTTTTTTCTTTTCTTTCGCTTCTTGTTTTGATCACAACGAGAGGGTGTATTGTTTGTACGAAACCTGCTTGTGTTTGTCTGATTTTCCTTGATCCAAAAATCTAATTAGCAAGACAATTGTTGTTTCAAATTAATCATTATTCACATACAAACAATAAACAGACATCTTCATGATTGATTTTACATATTAGAAGGTATTTCCAAAAAAATTTAGCACCACATCGGATTTGATTGAAGAAAATTCGTTTGAGGACATTCCTTATTAGTGCTTGTTAGTGAAAAGAACTCTCTCTCTCTCCCTTAAATAGATGTTCATCGAAAAGAAATGAATGCTTATCATCTTTAATGCATTTTTGGGGGACTGAGTCATCATTCCATCCATTTCACTTCCATGCACTCCTTTTGAGTAAAGAACAGCTATAAAATGAACGCTAATTAAAAATTATCTAGAACATTTTCTTTTCTAGGATCCTCCACCAATAGTAGACTAGGACTAGTACTTTGGATTAGGTTGTGAGCATAACTCTCCAAATTTCCAAAACAAACATTAGCATCCTGAGCTAGGGAGAGTCAAATCCAATTGTCGTATAAGTCTGCCTGGGATCCCCCTCTCACACAGGGGTTACGCATGAGGTCGCATTCGGGAGAGCTACGGAGATTACCCCTCCATGGTTTGATTGATTGTAGTGGTCAGATCGTATTATGCGGATCGCTTAAAGGTATACACAAAATGTTGAGTGGAAGCCTTTCAAGTTGATTTCGGGCTAGATACCCTGCCTGTACGTTCAGACCGGACTGTCGACTGCACCTGCCTAGGGGCTGACTACGAATTGGTAACCTTAGTGGCCATAATCTTTAGGGTCTTACACAAGGTGAAAGTGAAGGGAAGTCTCACTATACCTGGAGCAGACATTGGTCAAACTCACTCGGGCTTCTTGGAGGGTAAATCCACAATTACTGCCTGGAAGCTTACACCAGGGTGAAAGTCCGTTAAGCAGGTCTCCATTGTAACTATTCCACCATAACCCCGCCTCTTCTTGACTTGATCACGCGACGTTGGATTTCATCACCAACTAGTACGGTCATCAAGAGAAGGTCTTGTTTTCTTGGTTGTGATTCTTAGATTCTATTAGCATATGATGTTTCTTCTCGGTATTTGGCCATAGATCTTTTCCACCGACTCTTTTTTGCCAACATCGACCCTCCACGCCATTCGCGGAGGCTACAAGGACTTCCTCCAAAAAATATGGAAGGGAACACCCCTTTACCCCCTCATTCTATGGAGGAATTTCCTCAACAGAGCGAGGTTCAAGATGCTACAACTTCCCAAGAAGAAGTTCCTACTCCTTTAGAGAATTTTCGAATTGTTTCAGAGTCTCCAGAAGCTTTCTGCATTCCGGAGGGATATGAGCGACGTGTTCTCCAACTAAATTTAGTCAGTGAATTTGTCGTCGTCAATCCTTCTGACATTTCGACTGGGTCTCATTCAAACCCTTTAGTCGATGCCCCCTTTTGGACTGCAGACATTGTTCAAAGTCCACCACGCATGGTGCAGGATCTTTATGGAGTAGGAGTAGGTGCTGACACACTTATCACCTACACCGTACCTTTAAACCATTTTACCAGTACTACCATTTTTATGACCACACCATCCGTTGGCCCAAGGTCTAATTTTCCTCTCCAGACAGCCCATTCTACAATGGTCCCTCACATTCCGACTATTCCCACTGGTAATGTGGTGGTTAGCCAAGCTGCAATTGGCACACCAGTAACACCTAGACCTTCATCATCACTCCCTTTTGGGTACAGAGCGCTGAATTTTTCCACTGCCACTACTACCCAAGTTATGCTGGGAAGTTCCATACCTATCCAACAACCTGGAGGGACTGGTCTTGGTGGTCTTAATCCGTTCAGTGGTACTGGTCAGTCATTTACGTCTGGTTCTCAAATTCCGGGAACTCTACCTCAAGCTAGGGGGCATCCTCCCACCGGAGGACAAATTCCATTTGGAGGGCACCCTCATGCTGGGGGGTAGCCTCAATCTAGATCCTACCATCAACCGTATGGACAAAATGTGTCCACCACGCCTAATCCTTGGAATATCCCTTTTCTAGGAAACCCACAGTTCTCGGGGGGACACAATTCTTAAGCTCCACAACAACCTCCTTATGGACAAATGCCAAATCCAGCTTATAATCCTCAAAACCCATATGGTTATCCTGCACTCGCACATGTTTCTCAAAACACCTCAAATCCTATGTACCCTGGTCAACACCAACCTTATACAAGAGGGCCCACTAGTTACAATTATCCGCATAACCCAGTGTATGGCCCTACTGGTGTCCCTATGCCACACCAATATTACCCACAGGTGAATCGACAACTACCTTTCCTAGCAACCCTGGACCTTCCAAACTTATCTCGGTTAACGAATGATCCTATTTTTCATTCTTCGGTTTGGCCAGCTATTCCAGCTAAACTTCCTTCTGATATTCCAAAATTCGATGAAAATTCCAGAGAAAACCCAAACAACCACGTGATGACTTTCCATTTGTGGTGTTCATCCAACTCCCTCATGGACGATTCTATACGTTTGTGTCTTTTCCAACGAACACTTACGGGTTCTGCAGTGAAGTGGTACATTGAACTACCACGTGCTTCTTTTCACAATTTCAACTCCCTTGCCATGTCCTTCCTCACACACTTCCAACTACCCATTCAATATGAGACGGGTACTGAACTATTGACCTCCCTTCATCAGACAACCTCCGTACATATCTCTGATCATATTCATGAATGGAGATGAAGATGAAGGCTAATCAAAGCAGTCATCCCTGACCAATTATTAACGGAATGGTTCACTAAATCATTGTTACCCCAAATCGCTCGTGATGTTGCCATGGGTGGTGTAGTCACCGAGGAAGAAGCTATTGCTCGAGCTCAATACTTAGACTTGGTTTATTCGCAGTCTGGTACTCTGTACGAGTTGATACCGAATGCTTCCCGTGCCACTAATGATCCATCCAAACCATCGTCTACCTCACACATGGATGGAGTTATTGGCTCCGTCAAAACCCAATCTACTTCCCAGTCGACTGGAACAACACAACGACCCGCTTCAACGGCTGCTCCCAATCCAACTGCACCCTCTTCTACTGCCCCTCAAACTCAGGTCTCTGAGGTGAATGCGGTCCAATCAACCCCTTCACAACAACCTGGTGGCAAGAAGAAAGCAAGAAATAAACTAAAGAAAAACAACAACAACAACGAACAACCAAAGAATCAACCACAAACCCCTGCTGCCGGAAAACAACCACAATGAAATATGAAATTCCCATGTCTCATTTGTGGCAATGATCACTACACTCGAGACTATCCACATCACAATGAAGTGGTCAAACTTTTTAAGGGAAATTCACAACCCACTGTTCTTACTCAGCCTTTTCCACAGCAGCAATCTTTGGTTGCTCAAACCCCCACTGCAGGGGGAAGTTCCAACCAATCCCATGATGAGGCCTCGACGAGTGCCCACATTTACATGTTTAACAGGATTAATCTGACTACTCACAGTGCGACATATGACACATTGGTTAAACCTGATAAGCCAAAGACTACTAACGGTTCTTTACCAGACCCATTACCATCTTCCTTTAGTCCTCCGTCTGCTAGCCCTCCGTCCAGGCCACTTCATATTGAGAAACCTTCGTTTGACTCCATTTTACGCCCTCCTAAGAGCTCTATCTGGAAATCCAACTTTAATCCTAGTTCATGGGATGCCCAAAACTACAACATCGTTGAAGATTTGGCTCAAGCACCGTGTGTTATGTCTGTGTTGGAACTTCTACAACACTGTCCCAGCCAACATAGAATGCTCTTAGCTGCCATCAGTGCTTTCGAACGTCACGTTTAATCTGGATGATCATCAACCCTGACTCTCTCACCAACTAGCTTTTCAGATCGATGTTGTTGTTCACAATCAACAAATCCACCGAACTATCTCGGATGAGGGAGCCTCTACTTGTGTCATGTCTTTAGCTTGTTGGAAAGGCTTAAAATCACCTGCCCTTAACAAATCCCCTATGATGTTACACGCTTTCGATGGACAAGGTTTTCATCCTCACGGACTATTACAATCCTTAGCCGTTCAATTGGGCGGAAAAACTGTTACCGTTGATGTCGAGGTAGTCGATGCCCCCCTCAATTACAACCTACTACTTGGAAGAAGTTGGTTCTATGCTATGACTATTGTCGCCTCGTCGATGTTTCAATGTATACAATTCCCCCATCAAGGCAAAGTTGTCACTATCGATCAACTCGATTTCTGTATAACCGACGCTCGCACCCCTGTCACTAACAACATTCCTTTTTTGGGAGACCACCCGGTTACGTATGAAAGTGTTGGTGTTGGATTATTGAAAGATTCTAGCCTCATAAGTACCTTCCCTACACCACTTCCACCCACCACACATCATATTTCTACCGTCAATATGATCTCGACTGTGCCTTTTCAATCTTTGGAATCATCTGATCCTTGGATTGTGCCTAGTCCTATGGAATTCAATGTGCTCGGTGACACCATGCCACTTAGCCCAGCCAAGGCTGCATACATAGCTATTCAATCTGCCTCTCCCTCTTCGGACGACCCACATTTATTGGCACCTGATGCCTACTCAATGCCTTCATGGTTGGATTCCCTATCGTCTGCAATCGATTACATTTCCCAAACTTTCCCTTCCGATGAATCTATAATGGAAATGCTTAGCATTGACGACGTACCTTGGGTTGATAACCATCATCGATCCTCTTTTCTTTCGCCTTTGGAAGAAATTCACCAAGACGTATACTCTGTCTTCCCTCCTATTGTTACCAATGCTCCGCAATCTCCCATCCTCACACAAGATACTCCTTCTGAGGGGAATATGGGTAACATCTCTACTACGATCGTTATCGATATTTCGATCAAAAACGGCATTGTGGAAAATATTAACCTTGGTGCTAATTGCACACCTTAAGAAGTGGTCTCTTACACTGCTCTGTTTAAAGAATTTTGCGATGTCTTCGCTTGGAGCTACGAGGAAATGCCAAGGATTAATCCTTCGATTGTCGTACACGAAATCAAGACTTACCCTAGTGCAAAACCTGTTCGACAAAAACTCCGCCCGGTTCATCAAAAAAAAAAATCGCGGCTATAAAGACAGAAGTTGAGAAACTTCTAAAATATGGCTTTATCTATCTTGTCCCTTTGACAGAATGGTTATCCAACCTTGTTCCAATTGCCAAAAAGCAAGGAACCATCCATGTCTATGTTGACTATCGGGATCTCAATCAAGCTTGTCCAAAGGACAACTACCCTACGCCTTTCATCGACCAAATCATTGATAATTGCGTTGGGATTGTAATCTTCTCTTTCATGGATGGCTTCTCTGGGTATAACCAGATTGAGATTTTACCTGTTGATCAACATAAGACAGCCTTTATCTACCCATGGGGAACTTTCTCCTATCGAAAGCTACCTTTTGGTCTCAAAAATGTTGGCGCTACTTTCTAGCGGGCCATGTTGTATGCTTTCCACGATATCAAACATATCGCAGAACCTTACCTCGACGACTTACCTGCCTACTCATCCAATCGATCTAATCACGTTGATCACTTACGGGCTATTTTTCTCCGATGTCGGTTCTACCGTATCCGCTTGAACCCGCAAAAATGCATTTTTGTTGTCGAATCCGGTCGACTCCTCGGTTTTATTGTCTCTAAAGACGGGATTAGGGTGGACCCCTTAAAGATTAAGGCTATTCTGGCCTTACCCCCACCTACTAATTTAACCCAACTCCAAAGTTTGCAAGGAAAAGCAAACTTCCTTCGCCGTTTCATTTGTAACTACGCTGAGATAACTAAAGGATTCGTGTGGTTGCTGCAAAAAAACACCCCTTTCATCTGGGATGACATCGCTCAATGATCATTTAATGCTCTCAAGCATGCCTTGACCCACGCACCTTTGTTGCACCCTCCTGAGTATACAAAGGACTACATCCTTTACTTAGCTGCCTCCAGTTCCACTATCGCAATGGTGTTCGTTCAGGAGGACCCCAACGGTGAGGAACGTGTGATCTATTACCTGAGCAAGAGTCTATCTGGACCCGAACTCCGATATTCACATGTAGAGAAACTGGCTCTGGCAGCCGTCATCGTTGTCCAGATATTCCGCCATTACATCTTACTATGCACCACCACAGTGATTGCGGACTCAAACCCCATGTACCACGTCTTGACACGTCAAGTGCTTGGGGGCAAATACTCTAAATGGATCGTCATCCTTTAGGAATTCAATTTTGAATTTACGAAGTCCAAAGCCAAAAAGTCCCTGGTGTTTGTGGAGCTTATCTGCGATCTCCCCCGTACCGATGAAGACATCGAACCTAGAGATTCTCTCCCCGATGAAACTCTTTTCCTCATCAGCACCTCTGATCCTTGGTATGGAGACATCCTCCTTTACCTCCAAACTCAATGCTTTCAGCCTAACACTTCCCATGAAGAGCGTCGACGTATTCGCCACCATTCTCGTCGTTATCTTATCATCGGCGACACCTTGTATCGTCGTGGTATTGATACTATCCTTCAACGATGTCTGATTCATTCGGAGGTTGAACGCATTCTAAACAATTGTCACCTTGGTGCTTGTGGCTGTCACCTTTTTGGGATGGCCACAACCCAAAAAATCCTACGTGCCCGCTATTTTTGGCCCTCGATTTTCAAAGATTGTATCGAGGCAGTCAAAAAGTGCCCACCCTGCCAAGTTTTTAACAACAAGGCACGCACCCACCCTACTATGTTGCACCCCATTATCGCCATCAGCCCCTTCGCCAAATGGGGTATCGATTTCATGCAATGTAAGCCTACCTCAGCCGGGGGGCACGGTTATATAATCGTCGTCGTTGACTACTTTACCAAATGGGCTGAGGCTATGCCTACCTTTCTGAATGATGGTCATACCGCAACTCTATTTCTTTTTAACCACATCATAACTTGTTTTGGTGTACCACGCGCCATTATCACTGATCATGGTGCACACTTTAAGAACCAGATGATGAGCGAATTACATGTCAAATTGGGTTTTCACCATGAAAACTCATCCCCATACTATCCTCAGGCCAACGGACAAGTTGAGTCCATCAACAAAGTCCTAAAAACCATGATTCAACGCATGGTAGGGGAAAACAAGACATCCTGGCATCTACAACTTTTCTCCGCTCTCTGGGCTTATTGTACTTCAGTGAAAACTGCAACTGGATTTACTCCTTTCCAGTTGGTGTATGACATCGAAGTCGTTTTACCAATCGAGTGTGAGATTCCATCTCTGAAACTTAAAGTAGAACTCCTACCCCATACTTCTACTGAAGAAGAACATTTCTTATATCTATCCAAAATGGATGAAACACGTCGTGATGTCGCTCTCGTTAACGAGGCACATCAGAAATGAATAAAAAATCAATACGACAAATCCGTCCATCCTCGGACTTTTGCAGAAGGAGACTTAGTCCTCGTCTATGACTAGGCTCATGACAAATTAGGGACAAGTAAGTTAGAACCTCTGTGGCATGGCCCTTACATCGTGAAACATGTTCTACACAGAGGCGCCTACAAATTAGTTGATTATGATGGAATTTCCCTAGGAGAGCCCCGGAACGGGCTTTACCTCAAAAAGTACTATGCCTAGATCACCTAGCATGTGTACTTTGTACATTATTGTATTTTAGTTTGGTGTGTCTGTTTCTTTCGCGTGCTCGAGTCTTTACCTTTGTCATTCATAATTGTGCCTTGTGTTTTCATGCGCAGATGACGTCTTCCTTTCCTATCTTTTTTGGGTTTGCGAATGGCGCTAGTCGACATACCCGGAACATTGCTTCGGCAACATGGGTTATTTACCAATTTGACGAGGTGGTGAGTTCATGAGGTATTTGCTTAGGACCAGTGACTAATAACATGGCAAAATATCATGTTGTCATAAACTCTTGACCCAAGCCTCCTCCCTAGGTATCTCTCGTATCATTGTTAACCTAGACTCCCAACTCGTGGTCTATCAACTCAATCATATCTATGCTATCCATAATCCTATCATGCTACATCTCCACCTACAAGTTCGTCATCTCGAACAAATGTTTGATTATATCGAATACAGACATATTCCACGAGAACTAAACAATGTGTTGGATTCGTTAGCTAACTACATCATGGATCGGTATCTCGCCCATAGATAAGATTTCATAAAGGAAAGCAAATTGTACATCACATGTAAATCAAAACACATCACATTAAAAGGAATCATCATGAACAAATCATTTGGCACTGTAAAAACTCAGAACTGTATATATATACATAGCATGACTGAAATGTTTTGATTACATCAAAAAAGTATTTAGAAGAGCAAAATGTTGGGTCTTTACACCCATACAACGTCGCCTGACAAGTCATACAAAAATACAATCACCAGAGAGACTCTAATCCCCCTGCACTACATTGTGCTGAGAGTAACATATCACTGCACGCACTACACATCTCAGTAGAGAATTGACATTCTCTGGCACTACCACGGTGTTCCTCTGCAGATGTAAAGGCACTTCTCCCCTCTGTAAAGGAGGAATGTCCATCGTGAGGCCTTGAAGGTTTCTTTCAACCTCCCGGAGACCTATCACTGGTACCCCCATATCTGCTGCAACTGGGGCATCCCCACGACGTCCTGGTATTGGTATCTCAGCCGGGCACACTGCTCCTTTGTCTGCATGTTGAAAACAACACATCTTTTAAAAACTCTTCTACATACCCAAAAAAATATATATACATCAAAAACTTAAAAAAACCAAAACTAGACAAGGTGTTGCTCAGTCTCTTACCTGATGCATCCCAATCTTCCCCCATGGGTAGAATCAAATCCATGCTCCCGTGAAAATCCACCTCAGCATAGGGGAAGTCTTCTATCCAGAGATACTGTCATCTCAACCAAGCGAAGAAGTCGTCGGTGAAATGGAACTCTGACTCTGCTACTAGCCTCGAAGACAGACTAGTCCACCTCTCCATCCATGGTTCATCCACTGTTCGCACTGCCAGTGCTATCTGAGGCTGCATCTGGGGAATGCGCTCTAAGAAAAATGAGACCAAAAAGGAGTCGTATCCGAACTGTTTTTGCTCCATCCTACACCGCGGAACTTGTTCCTTCACATTTCGAAAGTTAAATAGTGTTGGCTTCAAATACTGTACGCCATAAGCTACCTGCGATCTCGACGCCAGATGTGCGCTAGTGCTTCTCATCATGCTCGTGATGGCAAACAAAATGGACCAGAGGGGTAACTCTCGGATATCCTTGATAGTGATTCTACCCCCTACCAATCTTGCTCCTGGGACACAATGACATGCCAGATGCACGCCCACTTGCTCAAGAAGTGCCCTCTGCCCGGAAAAAGATATAGGAACCCCTCTTTTCGAGAGGCCAGTCAAGAAATATACGTCTTCCAACTCAATGGTTAGAAGCTATGTTCCAATCCGAAACCCTTGCTCCGCGACATCCCACAAGCTAATCATATGCTCAAGCAATAAAATCCCCTTCTTCATTTTTTGCAATTTGAAGAATTTCAGTAAGCCACAATCTCTTAACGCGTCCCGCGTGCGAGGACTCCGCAAGGCAGCCAAGTCATCAATCTCATGCTCTCATTCTTTCCACTCGATCATGGTCGCTGAAATCACCTACAAACAAAAAACAAAGAATCTCATTATTCAATTTTTTTGGCAAATTCGGCAATTTCCTAAACAATTTAAAAACATGAAATCTAATGCCCACATTGTTCAAAAAGACCACACCCTCTTTTATAATCATCACGCCCTATATTTACCATTCAATGATCATCACGCCACAATGAAACGTTTTTAATTAAGATGATGTTCATAATGGCTGCGTGGGTGTATTTTTTTGAGTTTTCAATGACTTCTTTAACAAAAACGACCCATCCACCCAAGTGTCAAGACGTTGGCATATTGGCTATCACTTGCTAAAACGTTTTTGCACAAAGAATGTCTCGCCCCTATCATTTTTAATAGAGGTCGATTTGATCTTTTTTGGAGTGACCTAGGGTTTCATTTTTTAAATTAAATGCTTCTATGGAAATGAATATTTAACCATGTAATTGAAAGAAGGAGAGATGAAGATCTACCTAGTCCAAACGACAAGAGAAACGGTCAAACGTAGCTTCGGTATCAAGCAAAACAAGATCCACCTCCAAAGTGGGAATCTCCACTGCTACAAATCCTTATGCAAAATGAAATGGTAAATGAAGTTTTTTCTTGTATTACTATTTATAAATTTTCATTTTTCATATAAGGTATGGTTATTTATGGGTTTCTCTGACAATATCATGGCTTCACTAAACCACTAGATTGCAGTCTTGACATCGCAGGTTTCCCAACAGTTCTAATCACTTGTTTACCTTGTCACATCCATGAGCATAGTCTTAGTTCATTTTCAAGCTC
>ML787890.1:107522-120407 GCA_009831015.1 Picea engelmannii | reverse complement strand
AAATAATTACAATGAAAAAATTGAATGTTGGCAATCTCTGATAGACCTTGCCAAAGAAAATCCCCCCCAAAACCTCATTATCGCAAGAGACTTCATCACAACTAGAGTCGCAATGGAAAAAAGAGGAGGATCAGTCGTCAGAGATCAATTCTGAGAAATACTAGAGGACCTCATCTTAGATCTGGACCTTTATGACATCCCATCCAGTAAATGGATCTATACATGGAACAATAGAAGAAAGACTTGACCCTGAGATATTAGCACTAGAAGAAAGATCAGATCTAAACTCAATAAGCAAGGAGGAACTGCATGGTATCTTCACAGCATATGAAAGAGAACTGAACAAGAAAATCTAGATGTAAAAGAAGCACCCTTTAAAGCATCCAAAATATCAAAGAAAAAGGAAAAGCAATAAGAAGAACATAGCAGCAACAATGACGTCTCGGAAGATGATGAAGAAGTGGCCAACTCCGTCAAAATATTGAACAAGGGAACCGATGGTAGGTATAGAGGTAAGCTTCCTTTAATTTGTTTTAATTGTGATGGTATTGGTCATTTTTCTAACAAATGTCCTCATAAGAAAAAGAGAAATGATAAAGGTTACTCAAAAGGCAAACAAACATATAAAGGCAAAAGAACTACAAAGAAAGTTTTCAAGAAAAGCTTATGCACCAAAGAAGACATCTCATCATCAGATGAAGATGAAGTCGGTGACAGTGAGATAGGAAGAGTTCTATTCACGGAAGTAGAAGACTCTAATAAATAAGACTCCAAAGAAGAATATGAAGAAGCCGAAGAAGAATATAAAGAAGTCCAAGAACAAATTGAAGAGGCAAAAGTTGACTACCGAGAAGAATTAATGTGTGTCATAGAAGTTATCAAAAGAGAAAAGAAGAAAAACAAGAAACTACAAGCGGAACTAGACAAAAAAGAAGATACTGAAGGACTATAACAAATGATCACAAATTTGAAGGTTCAAATAGAAGAAGATAAAAGAATTGAAGAAGAACTCAAAGAACAGCTAGAAGAAAAGGACAGGAACATTGGAAATTTGGAAGCAGAGATTGTCACATTAAGAAAGGATATTCAAAAGAAAAATACACAGAATAACTCAAAAGTTTTGGATGACATTATCAGCATTCAAAAATCTCATCTTGACAAGTTCGGACTTGGATTCAATCCGATAGAAAAGGGATCAAGCTCCAAAACAACAGAGCAAGAAACATATCCAAAAATCTATGCAAAAACAATCAAAGGGGATAGGAAGATATTCAAAGAAGATTACAGGGACACTCCTCCATTGAGAAGATTCAGATTTCATAATCAATGATGGACAGATAGGCCTCAAGAAGAAGAATGATTCATAAGAGCACCTCCTTTCAGAAGATATTCAACTCCCAGGTGTCAAACTATATATTTTGGTTTATGTTATGCATGTAATAATTTTGGACATAAGATAAAGGAATAATTCAAGTGCCAAGAATGCTTCGATGATCAACCTATGCGTGGCTCTACAACTCTGCTAACCATTGCACTCACGCATCATGACTCCCTCTCTAGGAGGATATCCCCCTCCAGATTCCCCGTCCCTTGACATGCAAGCCTTTCAGGCCCTAGTTTCATCCTATTCTAAAGCGCCCAAGATTTCGCCCTCCTGTTTCGTCAAAAAGGCAGTCGAAATCCCCAAGGTCTTAGTATACGCTCCTTCAGTGCGACCGTTGTCTCTAAGGCTCATAGATCAAGGTTTGATCTAACTATTCACAGGATTATGGCCATCTCCAAGAGCCATTCATATCTGGCTGGAAGCAAACTAGCGCGAGCTGATCAAAGGGAAACTCTCGGCAGGATTTTGCGGTAAGGGATTCTTTGCCTTTCTATTTGAAAAGAAATAAGATAGAGATCTGATCTTCCACAGTGGCCCATACTTCATGGGGGGCAGAGGAATGTATCTAAACAAATGGACTCCAGAATTTAGCCCGGAAAATGATATCCCCTCTGCAGTCCCAGTCTGGGTTAGGTTACCCTTCCTTCCCCTGCACTGCTGGAATGATGAAACAATTCAAAACATAGGAAACACCCTTGGAAAGTTCATAGACCGTGTTGAGCCAAAGGATGGCCTTCAGGCCTATGCGAAACTCTGTGTAGAAGTGTTGGACAACTGAGAGGGGGGGGGGTGAATCAGTTGTTACCGTGCTTAAACAATTATGCTTATTTTAAACTCTTTGCAGAACACTTAATGTCAATCAATAATGCAGGGAAGTAAGCAATATAACATTCAACATCATTCACACATATGAAATATACAGAGATAGATATTTCCTGAGGAAACCCATAAAGGGTAAAAACCTCTTCTTCTTTATAGGATAAGTAATCTTTACATTCTTTACATTATCATACTTATGAGCACCAACTCATAATGAGTCTATAGCCTCTGTTTTGCAAGCTGCTACTTGTTGAGAGCACAAACTCTCTAGATTCTCTAGCACCCACTAGAAGGAAGCACCGACTCCATGGTTTCTCTAGCACCCACTAGAAGGAAGCACCAACTCCCTAAGAGTTCCAGCACCAACTGGATGGAAGCACCAACTTCCAATTACACAGACACTGACCTATATATCAGAGAACCAATGTTCTCCCTTGCACCACCCTGCCACCCTAGTTTTTCTAGCTGCAACCAGATGGAAGCTACAACTCTCTGTGTTCAAGCACCCACTTGAAACTTTGAGGACAACAGTTCTCCCTAGCACCTCCTAACCACCCTTAAATATAAATTTTTCTATATATAATTTTATCATAGTGATACAATATTTATCAATGGCTTACTAGTCTTATCACTGTTCTGCTACACTGCTCTGCTCTACCTGCATCAGTGTCTTCCTGCACACTCCTCTTATGCTTTATGTTCTTCTACCTTTTATGCTCTGTGCGCCATGTCCCTTCAATGCACCATTCCTCTTTTGTGCATTTCGGCTGCTACACCCTACCTCCTTATACGTGCATAAATCCCTCTCAACAACAACACCCATCTCTTCTCTATTCTGCATATTTATACTATCTGTGCACCTTCTTCGTCCTCCATGCACAATGCCTCTGCATGCTCTTCAACGTGCCACGGTTCTGTTCCTCAGGTTGTTCACTCCCACTTCAATTTTTGTTGTGCTTCGCTCGCTCAAGCATCAACACACTCTCTTTGTTCTGCATGTTCTACTCGTGTCGATTTTTCTACCTCATCATCATGACAATTCCTCAACTTTTCTAGTGGCTATGCCCATGCGTTCATCATCACTGGGTGTTATGATGAGATTCCTTAGCCTCTCTAACAGTCGAGAATCTTTTTCTTCTCTGTCACAGTCGAGCTCATCCTCTTTGTTGCAGTTACAGGCTTCAACGCTCTTCCATATGTCAATTGCCTTTATGAACAGTGTTCATTCCACTGACAGATTCCTTGAGACTCTTTAGCTTCTCTGGCGATCACCCTGAAGTCTCTTCGAGTCCTCTAGTAGAAACAATCAGTCGTTTCTAGCAGTTACACTATGAACCTCCAAAAACCGCATCAGCAACTGAATCACCACTGATCGATTAATTGTGAAGAGCAACAGTAGCCCTTCGATAATATTCCCGAATAACCTGCACCATTGGATCATAAATGATGGGTCTTGCGCTTATTTGGCCATTTCGCAATTCGACATTTCGACGTTTCGGCATTCCTGTGGTGAGGCATCTCGTCTCTCCAAGTCGTGATCTCCAAAATGGAGATTAGCTTCATGCTACCTCCTCCCTTGAGCCTTCGTCGATGTGACCATAGGTTATGACCAGGGGCCAATTCTGAACATGCATTTCGCATTTCGTGTTTCGGGGATTCTGTGATGAGTTGTCTCGACTCTCCATGTCCCAACCTTCGAAATGGAGCTTGTCTCTTGAAGCTTTTCTCTACAGCTCTTTGATGATGTGACCACCGGTGGCGACCAAGCGCTTATCCATACAACACTTTCACAATTTCGCATTTTGGCACTTCAGGACTCCTGTGATGAAGAGTCTCGACTCTTGACTCCTCCAACTCCCGGTATCCAAAACTCCGGTCAATGTGCCTATTTCAGTGTTTTCTGCGTTTCACATTTCGGCACTTCGGGACTCCTGTGATGAAGAGTCTCGACTCTTGACTCCTCCAACTCCCGGTATCCAAAACTTCGGTCGACGTGTTTGTTTCAGGATTTTCAGCGTTTCGCATTTCGGCACTTCGGGACTCTTGTGATGAAGAGTCTCGACTCTTGAATCCTCCAACTCCCGGTATTCGAAACTCTAGTTGATATGCCTATTTCAGGATTTTCTACATTTCACATTTCAGCACTTCGGGACTCCTGTGATGAAGAGTCTCGACTCTTGAGTCCTCCAACTCCCGGTATCCGGAACTCCGAAATGGAGTCCTTGTTTCTGATACCTGAAATGGAATTTAGCTTCACATCTTGCTATGCGATCATCGTTGTGTTGTTGGTCATGATATTTTCCATCAATGACCAACACACATACACTGCACTCTGCGTGCACCTCTACACTATCTCTTATGGTCTTCACGAGCTTGCTCTGTTGCGTCTTCCCAAAATACTTCTGGTGCCCGCCTGGCACATTATACATGAACTCAATCCATGATCGTTGTTGTACTTTCCATCAATGACAAGTATACGCTGCCTCTAAAACATGCCAACAAGAAGTTGATCTAGAAAAGGGCCCACAGAAGCTATACAACTAAATCTTGATAGTTGGTCCTACATCCAACAAGTTGATTATGAACAAATCCCCTTCAAGTGAAAAATCTGTCACGAATATGGTCACTTCGCTAAATCCTACCCTCAAGTCAAATATTCTCAGGAGCAAGACTCCAAGCAAGACCAGTGGCAGCAACCCAGAAGGAGGAAACCAAATGGGAAAAATCAACAGATCCCACACCAAAATCAAAGGGAAAAGCCTAGTGAGCCAAAAGAACAGATCCCTAGATCTCCTCAAAAAGGAGAATCAAGCCATAATCACCAGGTCAACCTTAGCCAAAATGGTACTGCACCTATCGACATGGAACCACAGGAAATTAGTGGGAAAGCACTAGAATCAGAAAAAAGAGGCAGCGACGCTGCCCTGGAAAAGAATAAATAAGTTTTGGAATTAAGCGAAGATCACACTCAATCTCCACACACTCAAAATCTAGAAAACCCATAAATCTCGGAAGAAGAGGGTCGAGACTCCTCAAACAGTGAATCTGAAGTAGAATTAACCCAAACCATTAACAGTAAGAAACCTGGAATGAAATCATATCGAAACAAAAGGGAATCAACAGCAGATAGGGAAAAGGAACTAGGGATTCAAAAAACTATTGAGGAATCCCTAAAGAAATATGGAAAATCTAGTAAGAATAAAGCATCCCAACACAAGGGAACAAGTTCACATCCCTCAAGAGGGGGGGCAACCAAACACCTTGATAAATGATGAAAATCGTCTTATGGAATTGTAGGGGATTAGGCAGTAGCCACAAGAAAGAAGATCTCAATAAACTTTTGTAGGTAGAAAAACCATCAATCCTCATGCTCCAAGAGACTAAACTGGGGGAACTGGAAACCCTCAATGACCTTCAAAAAATCTGGAATAATTTTTATGGATGCACAGTGAGCTCCAGAGGGGCTTCAGGTGGAATCAAAATCCTCTAGAAAAGAGCAAATTTTGAAGTGCAAGCGCAAATGCAAACCCAATTCTGGATCTGAGTGAATCTTCTCAATAAAACTTCAAGTATGCTCTACTCCATCATTAACGTTTACATACTGAATAATTACAATGAAAAAATTGAATGCTGGCAATCTCTGATAGACCTTGCCAAAGAAAATCCCCCCCAAAACCTCATTATCGCGGGAGACTTCAACACGACTAGAGCTGCAATGGAAAAAAGAGGAGGATCGGTCGTCAGAGATCAATTCTGAGAAATACTGGAGGACCTCATCTCAGATCTAGACCTTTATGAAGTCCCATCCAGTAAAGGGATCTATACATGGAACAATAGAAAAGCAGGGCCCGGTCATATCACAGCCAAACTAGATAGATTCATGATCATCAACGAATTATTGGCCCTCTCTGATAATCCATGCTCAATGAATCTCCCCTGGGCTGGTTGAGATCATCGCTCCATAAGACTGACCTTTTAAAAGCAACAGAACTGGGGTCCAATCCCCTTCAAGCTAAATCCTCTTTGGCTGGACTAACCAGATATTCTTCAATCCATTGCTCAGATCCGGAACCAGTGGATCACAGGATCGCCAAAATACATTTGGGAGAAGAAAGTCAAATCATTCAAAGACATGCTAAAGAGATGGGCTAAAGACAATTCGCACAACAAAGCACAAGTCAAAAAGGCCCAACTGGAAGCCCTCCAAGAGGAAATGGAAAGCGCAGAGATTTCGTAGAGTCTCCTCACCCAAGAGCAATCCCTTCACAAAGACTATCTCCAAGCCCTAGAGGAAGAAGAAACGGCCTAGAGGCTTAAATCCAGGAGCATCTGGTTGAAGGCAAGCGACCAAAATACCACCTTCTTCCACAACCAAATCAAAGTCAGAAACTTGGCCAACCAAATCTCTGAGCTTAAAACTCCTGAAGGGGAAACAATTCAGGACTGCGAACAAATCAAGCATCTCGCCTCCTCCCACTTCCATTCCCTGTATACAACCTCTGGTCAAGATGATGCACACCTCTCTGATCAATTCCTCCAGCATATCCCCTCCAAAATAAGCGAGGCAGATAACCACCTGCTAGACTAACCCATAGAAGAGGCTGAAATTCTCAGAGTCTTGAACCAATTTCATGAAGACAAAGCTCTGGGCCTGGATGGATTCACTCTTCACTTTTACAAAAAATGATGGCCAATCATTCAAAAAGATTTCACCAGAATGCTTTGTTTCGCTCACAAAGCCAAAAAACTGGGCGGAGCAACGAACTCCTCCTTCATTGCTCTCCTCCCAAAAGAACATGGAGCCTCCTCCCTCAATCACTTCAGGCCCATCTTGCTCTGTAACATTTCCTATAAGATCCTAGCCAAAATAATAGAAAACAGAATCAATCCCCTCCTCAACGCACTAATCCTCCCAAACCAGGGAGTATTTGTTGTAGGTCGCCAGAATTGGGATAACTAAATTCTCATCCAAGAAGCACTCCATGCTAGTAACACTCGCAGGGAGTCTGGAATTGATTTAAAATTAGACATGGACAATGCTTTTGACATAGTGGAGCATAAATTTCTCTTCAAAGTCTTACGCAAGTTTGGTTTCAACCAGAATTTCATGAATTGGATCAACTCATGCATCGAGTCTCCCTATATAGCACCTCTAATAAATGGTAGACCATGCCCCTTCTTCAAGGCATCCAGAGGCTTAAGGTAGGGTTTCCCCCTCTCTCCTATCCTCTATGTGCTCATGGAAGAATTGCTAAATAGAAGCCTCGAAGGGGAAAGTGCCTCTGGAAACATTCTTGGTATAAAAATCGCCCAAGGTGTGAAAAGACTAAACCACTCCCAATTTGCAGATGACACAATCCTTCTGAGTGGTGCTTCCAAAATTTTGGCCAGAATAATCCTTCGAGTCCTAGATACCTTCATCATAGTCTCGGGAGGCTCTCTAAATAAAGAAAAATCTCAGATCTATACCTGGAATGTCTCTGTAGGCACCAGGGCAGGTATAACTCAAATAATGGGCATCGCCATCACCCAAGACTGGAAATCCTTCAAATATCTAGGCCTCCCCCTCTACCTCGGAATGTTTACCAGAGAATTCTGGCACCGCATCCTTCAAAATTTTAGGGAAAAAATGGATAGTTGGGGAGCACGATGGCTAAACCCAGCAGCCAGGGTGGTTTTAATAAACTCTGTCCTTTTATCCCTTCCCATGTTTCAATTCTCCACCCTCCTTTCCCCAAAGGGAACTCTTCAAGCAATGATTCAACTCATTCACAAATTTTTATGGCAGGGGGGGGCTCAAATCACAAAAAACTCCACCTGGTAAAGTGGGAAATGGTCACCCAACCGAAATCTAAGGGAGGCTTGGGCATCTAAGACCCCGAACTCACCAACTTGGAAATGGGAGCCAAAATTTTATGGAGACTAATCTCAGGGGACAATGACTAGTGGAAGCGGACGCTCATAAGCAATATAGACTAGGAAAAAGAAAAAGAAGCATGGACAATCTACATCCCCACTAGACAGGATCCCAAATCTGGAAACTAATAAAGGGAGTCGCCCCCTTTTTCAGGGAGAACCTCTCTTCAATTTCGGAAAATGGAAAAACAATAAAAATCAAGTAGGACAGGATCTTCGGGGTAGCCTTTAACCCCAGAGATGAAAATCTCTCAGATCTAAAATGTTGGATGCTTGGTTTGAGAAAGCGTACTCTGTTTGATATCTTAGCTTGGAATGATAATGGTAGTTGGAAAGATTGGAACTTGGGGAATGTCCCTGAACATTTAACAAGACAAGCTCAAAGCCTGCTCAAGCTACTAAAAGGGGCATCACCCATCCAAAAAACACGGCCAAACATCAGGGRTTGAGGGAGCTAGGGATACTCAGTAACARCAAGATATAGCCAGCTCCTCGAGAACATGGTTGGACATCATCCCTCAGCAAAATGGAAAAATATATGGAACYGGGACTCCCTCCCAAAAATCAACTTCTTCACATGGACTTTAGCACATGGCAAGATTTTAAYAGGGGAGAATCTCATGAAGAGAGGCTACTTGGGTCCCTTCATCTGTTCACTTTATAAAAACAATCAAGAAAATATTAGCCATCTTTTATGGGATTGCCCCTTTGCAAAAAATTGTTGGAACCTTGCCTTYGGACACCTAGCTAGATTTATTYGATGGCCCTCCTCCCTCCACCCCAGCCTGGGGAATTGGGATAACTATTATCGGGGCTCCTTCAAGGACAAGCCAGTATTGAAACGAGTGTGGAGGGTGCTTGCAAAATTTATCTGTTGGCAGATCTGGAAAGCAAGAAATAAAAATATCTTTCAAGGTAAGATCAATTCCCCCCAAACAATAGTAGCTAAGGCAAAGTTGCTTCTATATGAAACCATTTGCTCTTGTTCTCTAAAAATCGAAGATACAGCAAACTGGAACGACTGGGAAAAGGATTGGATAGAAAGCTTCAATCTCAGGGATGTTAAGTCTCCTTGGGCAACTCCAAGATCACGATGGCATCTTCATCACACTCCCAACATGGAACTCTGGATTCAGAAGCAAAAAACCCACATGCTTTGCTTTGACAGAGCTTCTAAAGGAAATCCAGGGGAGGCAGGTGCTGGGAGGATTCTCTATGATGTCGGGGGCAAAACAACATCTCGTTACCACTGGAATCTAGGGATGGACACCAACAACAAAGCTGAGGCATACGCGCTTTTAAATGGAGTTCAACTGGCCCACTCCAAGGGACTAAGAAAGCTTGTTGTCCTCGGAGATTCCCTCACCATAATAAGACTGATGGTCAAGGGATCAAACCCCAAAGATCCCAACTTAAAACAGATCTTAGACAGAACCAGGCTAGCCTCCAAAGGAATCAAGCTCTCCTTCTTTCACATCCTCCGCAATAACAACAGTGAAGCAGACAAGATGACCAATCCAGCCATCGGGACACCTCCTGGCACTCTCAGCATCGATGGAGTTTCAACCCCAACCACCTTATATTAATGAGCATCCAAGAGAATTTTTTGGCTAATCAAAGAAGTCCCTCCTCATGGAGCTTAAGCTTCCCCCACGACCACATGGTTAGAACCAACGCCAACTCCACCCAAGTGTGGCGAAAAGAGAGTTTTCACACCCATTTTAGTTGGGGTCCAGCTTGCAAGGAAAGTCACGACATGGTTGGGTGGACACTTTCAGTCGTCCACGCGACAACCTGTCGCCGCACCATATGGCTTGTACCGTACCCGATTCATCCACCTCGAGCGTACAAGTTGATCTCACCTCCAAGCACTATGAAATCTTCTTCTTGCATGGAAAAACTGATGTATATGGCTCGCCTGTGTGGTTATAATGACCAGGACTATCACCTCCCTCACTACTTCAGCTCCCCTGATGTTAGTCGTCCCTCCATGGCGTCGGTCAGTACTATTTACAAGACTCTTCCCACAAACTCACAGGCTCGTTCGTCACCTTCCCCCTTAGCAAACCCGCAAGCATACTTTCTCTACATTTGGCCCTCATGGGAAATCCTTTCCTAACGTTTTCCTCTACAGATCGCCCTAGCTCTTATATCATCCCCCTCACCACCCTGCATTCATTCTCGTTTTCATCAGCGAGCCTCTTGTGTCGCCAGGTGCTATAAATTACTTATTTGCAGTGCTTAGAGTATTCATCTCGCCTTAACCTTTCCCCTCACTCCGCTCCCTACTAGGCATCCTCTAAGTCGTCCCCCCCCCCTGAGTTAGCTTATACACCCGGGCCTCATGCAGAACCCACAAGATCCGGCCAAATCCGGTCTCTCCTCTAGTGACAGTGAAATGCATCAAGAGAATACCATGCAAAGAGATTAGAGTTCTGGCCAAAAGACAATTGGGAACCTGAATGCGGAGGATGCAATAACCTTAGAGAACAATTGGAAGCATTGAGTGCCAACATGGCATTTGAGATGGAAACTCTTTCCCAGCATCGGTTTCTGATCAGTAAGCTACATGATGAAAGTGAGGCGCAAAGAAGTCAAATAGTTTCCAATCGGGTGTAGATTGACACTCTTCAACTCAGGTTGGATCAACTTGATGACACCCAGCCTCCAACAAGCAATATGGAAGCTCAGCAAAGATATTTGAGGAATGCACAGTCCAATTTGATTAGTGAGATGCCAAATCGGAATGTGCCCCTCACTGAGATCAGGAAACACAAGCATCACTCCAACGAGAATAAGAATGCCTAAGCTAGTCGCCCCTATTCTCAAACAACTCCATGTTTTGTCAATTCGTGTATCTAAGTGGCTCCTACTGCAGAGTATATATAGGAACTTATCCACACAACACTTGCTGTAAGCAAAGGGGATACCTGAACACCCCAATTTTTGTAATAGTCCTCACAGTGAAGAACTCAAACACAACCCTTAATGGTTGTTCTTTTTTGTAACCTCGATGGATTTATCCACACCAATTAATATATCTTTTCCAGCTTCTGTTAAAAAAAATAAAAATTGGACATAAAGCTGTGAATTGCAGAGCTAACAACAAGAACATAAACAACTTTGAAAGTCATACACAAAAGGGTTATCCAAGAAGGCCTAGTGAAACACGGAGAATAAGTTACAATGAATTTGAATCTTTGAGCACTGAAGTGGAATGTTACAAATGTAACAACTTTGGACACATGGCCAAAGATTGCAAAATGACAATCCCTCCTAGAGAACCACAATGGAATAACAACAGTCACAGACAAGAACCTCAGAAAAGGACATGGATAAGAAAGAAGAATTAATATAGCAATGAAGAATGCACACTCGCTCTACAATATAAGCAGAAGAAACGTGGGTTGTATGTTGATAGTGGTTGTTCAAAACACATGACAGGTGATAGAGACAGGTTTCTTACATTAAGAAAAGAAAGAAATAGATCAGTCTCCTTCAGAAATGATGATTTAGATAAAATCATTGGAAAAGGCATAGTCATAATTGGGAACAAGAATACAAAGGCAGAAAATGTTCTACTCGTAGAAGATGTGAACCATAATCTTCTAATTGTGAGTCAAATGTGTGACCAAGGCCATAAAGTTATTTTTTATTCACAAAAGTGCGAGATAAGAAAATATGGCTTAGGAAAATTGATTGTTACAACTGCAAGAACTTCAAGCAACATATATGTGTTAAGTGAAATTGGAAATGAAAAGTGTTGTCTAGGAAAGGAAGATGAAAGTTGGCTATGGCATAGAAGAATGGGTCACATACATTTTGATAACCTTGTCAAAGTCAACAAAATAGAAGCAGTCAGAGAAATTCCCTAGATCACGAAACCAACCAACACTTTATGCAAGCATTGTCAACAAGGAAAGCAAACAAAGACCAGGTTCAAATCAAAGGAATATTCAAGAAAAAGACCATTGGAAATTGTGCACACTGATCTAGTTGGACCAACTACAACAAAGGGTTTAAAAGGTGATAATTTCTTTATGTTATTAGTCGATGATTATACAAGAATGACTGCAGTTTTCTTTCTCAAGAATAAGTCAGAAGCTTTTGAAAACTTTAAGATCTACAAGGAAATGGTTGAAAATGAAATGGATTCAAAAATCAAATGCTTGAGATCTGATAATGGAGGATATTTCAATTCAAAGGAATTTATGGACTACTGCAGTAGTCATGGAATAAAAAGGCAATTCTTCATTGTTAGGACACCTCAACATAATGGAGTTGTTGAAAGAAAGAACAGGATAGTACAAGAAATGGCTCGAACAATGCTAATGAATTCCAAGTTGACAGATATATTTTGGACACAGTTAGTGCATACAACAGTTCACATTCAAAACAGAGTAATGCTCAGAAACAACAATGACAAAACTCCCTATGAGCTATGGAAAGGAAGACCAGCAAATGTGAAGCACTTCAGAGTTTTTGGAAGCAAATGCTACATCAAAAGAGAATATGGAAGAATGGGAAAGTTTAACTCTCGTGTGGACAAAGGAGTACTTGTTGGTTACTCAAGTACAAGGAAAGCATACAAGTGTTACAATCTGAGATTGAACAAAGTTGTGGAAAGCATCAACGTAACAATTGATGAAACAAGTAGACCAAAATCAAAGGAAGAAGAAAATGAATCAATGGAACAACCTTTCAAAGAAGAAGCAAAAGATTTAAAAGAAGTAGAAGAGGAAGATGAAGAGAATCCGACAGAAACA
>ML787890.1:87421-105971 GCA_009831015.1 Picea engelmannii | reverse complement strand
CCCCGGATGGAAAGATACCTTTGCCATTGATGACAAAGGGGGAGAGATTCATCAGATGCAGAGGACAGAGGAATGATTCTAGGGGGAGCAATGGTCACAAATATGTAGAGGACAGAGGCATGTTTCCAAGGGGAGCATGAGTGATATGCCTTCAGTATTGCATGGGATAATTTCAGTTTTGCATCAGAGTGTTGCCATAAATGCCAAAGGGGGAGATTGTTGATTAAGGTTGGTTGTCATTGATGTCAACCCTTGAAGAAATCCCAATATCACAAAGGTTTGGGTAATGGACACAAGTTTGTTTGATGTAAATATGCCTCATTATTGTCTTTTCATGGTTGATAATAAGTACAAATGGATGAACTCCAAAATGGTCCCCTTATGGTGAAAGGCCTCATAGGAAGACGCTTTGTGGATTGAGTTATCCTAGAAGTATGGTTATAGAGCCCATGCTTATTTTTGGAATAATCAGATGAATCTCAATGAATTTTTCAATGAAACTATCCTATATGGATAGTTCTTGTCATGCCATTTCCGATGGTATGTGGAATGTCACATAACTCCTCATGGTTAGAGAGTTATGGCCATGAGAAGTTGGAGAACCCAGGTTTGGGTAATGGAACCAAGTTTGTTTGATGGATAATTATATGAGATTTGATATATTTGTAGGTAATACTATTCTATATGGATAGTACATGTCATGTCATTTATGGTGGTATGTGGAACGTCACATAACTCCTCACGGTTAGAGAGTTATGGCCATGAGAAGTTGGAGAACCCAGGTTTGGGTAATGGATCAAAGTTTTTTTTATGGATAATGGTATGAGTTTTGATATATTTGCAGGTAATACATGTAAGTTTTAAACCTGTGAAGTAAAGAAATGCATATAGATTCTTAAGCAAAACAGAATTTAATCAATGGCTCATACACAGAGTACACAGAGATTTCATACCGGAAAAACCTTTCTTATATTCATTATATCGAATTTCACCATTCACCATACAATATATACAATGTTTTTAAGTATTCTATAGATACCAAAACCCTAATCCCTTAATACGGGATTAATTTAGAAAACTGTTAAAAATAGCAAAAACCGCCCAAAAAAAATAATTTGGGGCGCTGCCCGTTGCCAAACGTTGTGTGTAACCATGGGGGGAATACCTGCCCCCCCCCCCTGGGACGCCCCAGACGCAGTTTTCATATCTAACGCGCCCACACACACACAAGCAAATAATATAACACATACCCAACAGTAATAATATTCTATATGGATAGTACATGTCATGCCATTTCTGGTGGTATGTCATCTAGATGCCCCAAAAGGTCAAAGTAGTCAAAGTGGTTTAAGAGATTTTAGAAGGTAAATAATAAAGTGAAGTGATTCTCACAACCCTTGATATTTACATTCTTAGATTACATGCTAATTACTTTTATCACTTTCCTTAAATAACTCAACTAACTAATAAAAACAAATTTACTTTAATTAATTCCTTTTGACTAAAGTAAACCCAAGGATAGAAAGTTCTCGACGACTTCCACATGCTAGACACATGCCAATGCAGTAGTACCTATCCAATTCTACCAATAACATCAACATGGATGAAATTCATCAAGTGTGCTTCAATAGATCCCCTTGAGTCACTATCCTTCATGGCTCAGTCACTTGAGCAAAAGGATGTATTTGCTCCTAAGTGATGACACAAGCACATGAACAAAAGTCCTTATTTTCTTTTATGTTCTCTCATGTGGATAATATCTCTAGATGTAAGTCCTTCTCCACCTATTTGTTATCTCCTTGTTGATTGCATGGACTCCTTCCATTGCTCAACAAGCCACCCAAAAAAAATTCGTGCTAAAGCTGCCTACGTGTTATCCCTGTATAGCCCTGTACGCATTTGTCACCACTACAACCCGTGTATGTACATCATTATCCTCACTGCAGCCTGCATATGTACATGACTGTGTTCATTGCAACTCGCATATGTACATGAGTATCCCTTAGGTGACCTATGTATAATTTTGTACACCTACAAAAACCATTGTTCTTCCCCAGTACTGTTGTTTCCATGAAATGTGTCCTTTGATTTTTTACCACCGGTTATCAATCTAATAAGATATTCTACAAAACCCAAGATGGGCTTCCTCTCAGAGCATATGCTCTGATACTATGTGCACTCGATTTCCTCTCAGAGCAACCTATGCTTTGATACCATGTTGATATTTACCACTTCAACCTAGCACCTGACATTTAGCTCAAAATAAAATCACTTTTTTACTAAAATCATAGTTGAGAAATCAACTAAACATGCAGCGAAAGCATAAACAAGGAAACCAAATCATGCACACATAAACACCAATATTTCCGAGTATAAACCCCTGAAAAAACCTCGAAGGGAAAACCAGGGGTATAAATCAGGGCTTCCGTAATAGGGAAAATTGCCCACCAAGAGAAATATACACGACAGAAAAACCTGGCAATGTACTGATCCAAAAACTTAAAATATCATAACATAGCAAAAGTACACACCATGTAAAGAATGTGAGAGTGGAGCACAACTCCAAGATAGATAATTTACACAATAACTTCTTAAAGAATAGGAGAACCTCCTCCACATAACAAAATACATTCACACATCACAATTCACCTCCCATAATGATGAATAAATGATCTCTATATATACCTATTCACACACTACACATGAAGCCCTTTACTATTAGACTGGCCCTATTACATGTATATTTACACATTACATGTACATTTAGCCCCATATATGCCCCCCCTTGGGATCTTATCATATACATTTATCCCTATATATGCCCCCCTTGGATGATAACATAGTACTCCTTCACAAAGCTTTGTCCTCAAAGCTTTGCAATTAAAGGCTTCACATATGATGAAACAAAGTAATATGATTTTATTATGTTCCTACTTTCTGATTTTCATTGATGATGATCCATCCATCCAAAATCAATTATTTTTCGGTCGTAATCCTTGGTGTCTAGTTGTTGCATAATTTTACTTCCCTTGATTCCATGTATCATAGTTGAAGCTTCTCCAATTTGTTGTAGATGTTGGTCTATGGTAATATTTTTTTGAATAATGGTTTTTTGATGCCTTGTTCCATGAATATTGACAAGTGTTCTATCTTATTCCTTGATAATGTTAATATCGACCTTCTTATCTTCCTTGAAATCTTTCTTGGTAATGAGGGTGTCGATATGGTTTCACATTTGATGGTTTTTCTTCACTTTACACACCCATTTCATCTATCTTCTTTTCAGAGATAATGACATCCTCGATCATCTTTGCTTGGTCTTTGATTACTCTAGCCTTGGATATAATAACCTTGTATTTCGCATGTACATCCTCTATATGGAGCTCAACTTCTTCAAGTATCTCATGTTGACCTTCTTGAATCTTGTCTTCTTTCTCCTTTTGAAGTTGTAATGTGACCCCATCTATCAAATTTTGACGTCTTTCTTTAACTCTATATTGCATTTTTTATTTTACCTCATCAATATTTAGGGATTCTTCCACCTTCTTGTAAATTTATTTTTCAAGTCTTTTGGTAGATTCTTCATCCAAGCTCTTTCTTTCTACTTTATTTTGGCAATTCTTATTTTCTTCTTTCAATCTCTTAACCTCATCTAATATTTTTTTATTATGATTTTGTAATCTACATATCTCTTGATCTTTATTTTTCAAATCTTCCCTTGACTCATCTTTTTCCCACTTTCCTTTGCTAGTCTTTTCTTGTTTTAAGTTATTAACTGATGTGAACCCAGGAGCGATAAGTTTCCAATAATTGGTTGATTATGTCACTCCTTCAAAAGGGTCAGTTATAGATCATTTTACTTAAGAGATTTGCAATTAAAGGTAAATTTGAAGTCTTATGCGCTTGAATTTGAAGTGAATGAAAACCTCTTTAGTCTTCCTTATGTGCAATATGTCATGCTTTATTTTAACATCCTATGTGCGGAAATTCATGGAAAAACAACATAAGAACATAATACACATAATGGATAAGACACTTCACTTGATAACGGAGTTCACCCTTGCAGTGGGCTACCTCTCTGGGTCATGCCCCAGAGCATGACCGCTTTATTCTCCTCGATGTAATGATGTCTCTCCTTTACAATTTGTAAGGCCAAAGTCCTTTTTTGGTGACGGCAACAAGAGATCGGAATGTGATCAGGAATGTATCAGCTTCACAAGTTCTACTCATGAGGCATCCATGATGTTGACATGGACATCATTCCCACATACTCAATACATAAAAATATGAAGAATAAAATATGACCCCCATCAACATGGAGCCATTAAAAGCCTTAGATCTGCTGCTCATATCCAAAACATAAATATGCAACCCATACAAAAGATCCTGGAACCCACGAGAATCAGAACTACTTTGTTGGCCACTTGTCATGCAAGTGCCACAATTTCTCTCTCACATATAACTGATTGATTTGATGTGAAAGAAGATAATAAACAAAGAGATAGAAGGAACAAGTTGATCTTGTTGCCTTGTTGCAGCTTCTCTCTACTCCTTCAGACCTATAACACGCATGCTATGCTGAAAAATTTAATTCCTTGTTGCATGCTCTGACCTGTCTCTAAAAACTCACTACCTCTGAACATGGTCCTAAAATCCTCTTTATTTTGAGCATCTTGTATGGTCATCTCATACCATGAATCCTTCTCAACAGACTTGGAAGGTTTATCCTTCCCACCTAAACCTGAAGGTTGACTCCGTCTGAGCTGCTCAACCTTCGGAGCCTCTCTCTCCCCGATCTCATCACTGAAAAATATCCATGATCCAAGATCCCCTTGGATCCTTTTACAGGCTCTCATCCCAAGATAATTTTTCTCCTACAGAATGCAAATCATAAAATAGTCAATCCCTACAAACCTCAAGATCAGTCCTTCAATCATGTTGGTTGATCGCTATCTCCCTTGATGCCCCTTTGGTCCTTTCCTCGAACCCTACCTTACACACTTGTTTTCTCCATATATGAGTCACTGACTTCAATAGATCTGTCATCATCTGATTTTTGGATGAAATTCCTTCTTCACCTATCCGAGATACCCTTGAGTTAATGCCCTTTGTGGCTCAAGCACTTGAGCAAAAGTTCATCTTTGCTCCTAAGTGGATGACACATGCACATGAGAAAAACTACTTATTTACTCCTATGTTCTTTAATGTGGCTCAGATCTCTAGATTGAAGTCCTTCTCCACCTATATGAGATCTCCTTATTGACTGTCTGGCCTCCTGTCGTTGTTCAACAATCCAACCAACAAAATTTCATGTTGAATCTACCTTTGTATTGTCCTTGTACGACCATGTACGCAACTACCACCACTACAACCTGCATATGTATGTGATTGTTTTCACTAAAACATCTGTATGTATTCTATTGTCCCTTATGTGACCTACATATACCTTCATACACCTGCAAAAACCATTGTTATTCCTTAGTATTGTTGTTTCCCTAAAATCCATCCTTCGATTTCCACCTACTAGTTATCAATATGATAAGATCTAATACAAAACCTAAGCTGGGCTTCATCTGAGAGCATGTGCTATGATACTATGTGCATTTGGTTTCCTTTGAGAGCAACCTATTCTCTTATACCATGTTGATATTTACCACTTCAACCCAACACCCGATAGTTAGCTCAAAATAAAATCACTTTATCTACTAAAAGAAAAACTGAGTAATCAACTAAACATGCAGCATAAGCATAAACTAGGAAACAAAATCATGCACACATAAACACCAATATTTCCAAGTATAAACCATTGGGAAAACCCCAGAGGGAAAATCAATCCTAATATGATTTTATTAAGGTCAAATTAGGGCTCCTGTAAGGGGAAAATGGCCCACTAGGAAAATATACACTATAGACAAACCTGGCAATGATTGTGTTGGTGTACGAATCTGTACCGGCATGTTTCCCAAGGTGTACGCAACTGTCCTTCAACAAAACTGCGTAAATACATGATTGACTCCACTGTGACCCACGTACATGTACAAAAAACCCTGTATAAACACTTATGTACGACACTACACTTTCCTCTGGATTCTATCCTCTGAAACCCACCTACAGATGCCTCTTTTCTCTCTCCTCCTTGACCTATATGATCTCTAGTTGGAAGTCCTTCTCCACCTATCCAAGATCTTGAATTAGGGTCCTTTGTGATCCAACCCTCTCTGCATCAACACTTGGATGAAATCTCTTCACCCAACCTATGAGATCTCCTCACTCTCATGTAAGAAAAAGTCCTTCTTTGCTTCCACACTCCTCACACTAGCAAAAGTCCTTATTTTTTGTCCTTGACCTTGGTCTCTCACCAAAAGTCTTGACCTTGATCTTGTCCACACAAGCATTCAAGACTTATTTTACTTCAATGCCATTGATAAATTTCTAAGGGAAATCATGAGACAACTACAAACTTGAGAAGGCTTGGGGTTATGGTGGAATTGGTTTATGTAATATAAGAAATCTAGACATCAAAGAATCACACAACTAGTAGAGACGGAAGTTAAACAACATAACAACTAATATTCAATTACTCAAAAATCCTTCAGAAGAGGCCCCAAATATGTTGTCAAATTTCTTTGTCATATATCTCCCATACAAAGGAGTTGAAGCATAGATACATACTGTGACAACCAAATATGGCTCACAAATTAAGTGTCCAAAATGTTTGGAATACAATGTAGAAATCCATGTGGATAACACAATATGTGTGTGTGTGTGTGTGTGTGTGTGTGTGTGTAAGTAAGTAATGATTATAGAAAATTATATGACATGATTACAATGAGAATGAGGGACCGTATATATACCCATGTAGAGGGGCCCTTACATGAATAGACATGACCTTTCATTAGGAAGGTGTCTTTTCATTACATATTAGTTGTCGATTATTAATTATTGTTAATATTTGATTATATATATATATATATATATATATATATATATATATTTGTTTATTATATTGCCTCCCCCTTTTGAAATTCTTTGTCCTCAAAGCATAATTATGTAAGGGATTTATGTCTTGATATGGCTTGTATTGTATTCACATGGTTCTTGGTTCTTAATGTTGTTATGGTGGATGATATGAGACGATACAAACGTATAAGTATTGAGGATAATTGATGAACTATAAAAGGATCTAGCCATCCTAAATAGATCGTTTGTGGAATGTTGTTCTTATCTGATTCCCATAATAAATTGTTCTTGATTGTACTAGCATCAACATTCTTTGGACGATAGGTTAATTGTGTTTGTTCTGAGCGGTGTTGATATATTGACTAGTTAAACTATCTGCTTTCATGATTAAGATGTCAATAAGGTGTCTCTGTAGCATGACGTCTCTTTATTGTATCTATAGCGTTCTCAAGATTTACTTTTGATGTTTTATCTTCTTCATGCAATGGTTTGTTGATAGATGCATTTTTATTAGTAAGTACACCTATAACCTCCATCATTTATACTCCAAAATCCTTATATGTCTTTCCTCCAAGTGTATTGGAATCTTTTTTAGTTGTAATATCGATTGTATCTGTATTTGTTCCTTTATCCACAACATGATATGTGAGATTGGTCAAACAGTTTATTTAGATGAACATAATTATTTGCATATTTCCTATAATTAAAATTTGATTCTTGACTAATTCAAAAAAAAAATTCTTTACTAATCCATAGCATGACAGGTCAAAAACTATCTTAAGATGAAAACATATATTTTAGATTTCTTATAATTAAATAATTCATAACTTTCATTATAGTTGGTTGTACATGTGGAGCAATAGGGGAGATAGCATTAACATACACTATACATCTACAAGGTGTACTATCTCATGTATTGATTAGGCTATAATGAACCATATGAATTGCAATGGGAATGAATGGTGTCATTAGTAGTCAGTATGTCTAAGGGAGCCAATGTGGTCTTGAAGTCATCTCTTGTGATTGGTTCAAGAAGCAGTATTCGATTGGGTTGGTTACATTGGATACAACGTCTCATATGGTTTACAACTATGATAGGTATTGTAGGTTGAAGAAATTGAAGGAATTCACTTACTTGAACTTTGGCAAACCTTTTGAAACATGTATTGGTAAATCTCCTTAAGCACTTGTTGGAATACCCAACATTGACATTATCCCTTTTTCACATTCCTTAAAGGTTGCAATTGAAAAGTCAAAATATCCCTTAAATGCTTCATCGTTGTTGCGCACCTCATTGTTTCCAAACGAAATTTAGTTTTTTTACATTTCATAAAAATACAATGACTAATAGCCTTTTTTTTTTAATAATCCATAGTCTTTGTATTACTGATAGGGAGAAAATATACACAAAAAAATTGTTGTCGACCTGCTCGTTGGGAAACCAGACCAACAACAAAACATAATATTGTCATTTGACATATGTTTGATATATCTAAGTCCTATTACTGATAAATAGAGTAGGAATAACTCCTAGTTCCTCTGTGAGAACTTCTATCCTTATTTAATCTACTAAGCAGAGGTGGTAAGCCCAAGCCTCAGTGGTATTTAAACAAAAACCATAGAAGGAACAACATAGAACTTAGCTAATGTTGTGGTATGTTGTCGTTGGGACTTGGGGCTAAGCATAGTCCAGGTTGGACAGATCCATGCCAGCTAGCTTGTCTGTGATCAAATTCAACTTGTGGTCGACCAACTTGATCTGAAGCTACATGTCATCGAATTGCAAGAGGACCTCTTAGTGAGCTTCATGGTGGTCCAACAAAACTTTTCCCATCAAAGTTTTCAAGTGTTAGTAGATGTCCACCATTTTTAGGTACTGCGAGGACCAACCATGTATAAAACCAGTGTCAGGAACCCATGATCTGGTCGTCTCCTTCACCTCGTCATCCGAGATTAATTTCCTTAAGACCCAAAAATCTGCCTCGATCGCATCCATTTTTGACTGAATTTTTGGAGGGGTGGTTGAGAGATAGGTCTCCGCCAAGTTCTCAGCCGCATCCACCAAATGAAAATCTTGACCGAGTTTGAGGTCGACGAGAGGTTCCCCCTTGGCCACTACGGGAAGAGATGCCCCAAGCCATGTAGAAGAGGGTGGAGAACCGGAGCGTAGAGTGGAGTGAGAAAGGCAAGAGAGTTCCCACTGCAAAATGCAACAGGGAAGTTGTGAAGGAGAAGGAGAGATAGGCAACAATAAACCAACATGAATGCAGCCAGAAGGAGACCCAAATGACATAACTCTCCAGTTCTAGGGCCCATAAATGGAGAATGTTGTGATGATTTGCGGAGATATGGGCCGTATCAACCATCAAACTCTTATGCTTCACCATCTTTCCAAACCTTATGCGAATGACAATGGGATCGAGCTGGTAAGGAGTGGGTAGAGTCATGATGTGAGAGTGAGGACATGGATATTTAAGTGCGAGGAGGACAAAACATTGGGTAATGAATCACATGAAGAGGTGAGGTGGAGGGTGAAAGTTGTTGGCAGGTGTCCATAGATCGAGATGCCAAGTGGGTGGGGGGGTTTGGGGACCCATCGATGCTTGGATTGTGTCCCTGACACCCCATGCGGGGGACAATGATTAATGGCCTTGATAAACTCCTTAATTTCCCATTTCTTAGTTACATTCATCTATGAGATAATGGTTTTCCTATTCACCCCCTTTTCCAAATGGTGTGGTGTTGCACTCACCTTCAAAAATGTTGTAATGAGCTATTAATTACAGTGACAATGAAGAGTATGGTAATAATGTTCACGGCTTTGGAGTGTTTTGTAATACAATTGGGTCCATCGTAGAATCCATGAGTGGCACACTAGGTGGAATAGAAGGGGATGATCCCTTAATGAACATATATGCCTTTGCAACATGTTTGCATAGATTTCCCCTCTTTGCATTTGAGCAGTCACAAAAGATCATCTCTAATCTAGGATTATACACAGAGCAAAACTTATCTCATGCTCGAGATTGTGACTTGATGCTCACAATGTCAGGTTTTTCAAGGTCATGAAGGATGTCTATGTCCAATATGTTAAGTGCAGTCTCCAATGAAATCTTGCACATTGTTGAGGAAAAGATATGAATTGATCTTACTCAAGCATTTTCAGACTTTACTTGGTTAAATAAAAGTAGACGGGAATATCATCCTTTGTTTATAGCCAACAAAAATAACATCATAATTCACAAGTATTAATTACGAGTGCTTAGGCTAGTCTTTTATCAACAAAAAAAGCTTGTTGGAAATTCACTTTTTATGTAATTTTTTGAATATATCAGTGGCTAAAATAAATGTAAGAATAGAAGTAAAGACACCAAGAGGATAATCAAGATAGATGAGACATAAAGCAATCCTTTATTTCATTCCAATTCACCAAAGATTCATTTCTTTACAAAATCTCATACATAAATCTTGGACCAAAGTCAAACTTAGAAATACCTGATCGAACATACAAAAGGACCTATGACAGAAAACCAAAACTGAACTCTAAAAACTGGATCAACTTGCCACAGATTGTTGCCCACTCGATTCTACACAATATCCTTTATCAATCATGAAAGTTAATTCACAAACAGACAAGTCTACACAGACTATCAAAGATAGATCAACAGCTCTGAAGAACAAGTGTCTGAATGATTTGATTCAGCCCTGAATATTGTTGTCTACAATAAGACCCTGCTATCACAAAAGAGAATTAGGATGTGATGAATATATGAATGAATGAAAGTTGAACTGTCTCATCATAAACTCAAAGAGCAAACCTTAGCATGCGTGTGCTTCTATCCTCCCTTGTTCCTCCCTTTCATTTTGCTTTTAATAAGTTAGAATTGGTTAAGGTAGTCAAACCAACTCATTAGTTAAGTTAGTTAAAAGACTCAACAAACTTTAGTTAGGGGGGAAAGGTAATAATCATAATAAGGGTCATAAATAAATAATAATTAGTAGGTGGGACCACTTGTGACTCCCTTTGATTCATAACAATCATAACATAACCATTAGTTAAGCAAACCACACCTCTTTGTGTCTCCCATAAATATATTTACTTTTGGAAATTTTAGCTCATGAAACTCGAAATTATTTCAAAACTAATACTCATATATCCAAAATAAAACATGTTTTCCAAAGATCCATGAAGTCAACTGTCATAAAACAATAGATAACATAAAACTCAAAATTCATATTTCCCAGTCTGTGATGCAACCCTTCCTTGGTTACTGTTGTCACCTCTTGATTTTCCTGAATTTGCCTTTGGTTGTGCAAAGTCTTTAGGCTTGATCTCGTTGATCACGTGGGAACAATCGTCCCTCAATTGCATCCGTGAAGACACGGATTTGTCAGAGTCATTGGAGGGTGAGGAAGGGGCAGCAGTGGCTTTTCCTTTATCAAGCGCATGGTGGGCTTCAGTCTTCAATCTCTTGCTAGCATGGGAGGATTTCACTGGCGAGTGGTTAGGGGCTGCTTGGACAATGGGGTTAACCGACAGAGGAGGAGGCAAAGGCAAGTTGGGCCAACCACGATGTTGGGAGACTGTCGGGTGGACAATCTCCTTCCATCCATCATTTTCAGGGACCTCGGGCTATAAGGAGACATTAGGAGGTACAAGGATACCAGGGGCTTGTTGGGCTTGGAAGGGCGGCCTTTCAAGCCTAGTTTGGACTATTCCCTACCCAATCCAATTAAAGATTCCGGCATGAAAGAATTTACCAATATCTTCTGAATCAACGTCAAAATGTATGGAGAACCTGGGCCTTCTTGGGCCTCGGTTCCAGTTACCTTGACCTTTGTTTCCTCGACCGTGGATACCTTGACTGAAAAAACTCATCCTACATGTGTGATCAATTAGCAAATAGTGTTTTAAATAACCATGCATGACAACTCTTAAAAATATGAAATATATTTGGCTTAGAATGTACCAAGCTCATGAAACGGGGCAGAAACATTCTAAAATAATAATACTGAGTTACTTGACACGAGGAGGGTGACTATGAACTTTAGAAGTGAAATTGGCACTGTAAGGTTTATTGCTATTATCATAGAGGCTGTAACTAAATGCCATACCAACATGACTGCCATACGACCAATGGTGAGTCTGCATTCAAAGTAATCGACCACAATAATCCATAGCAACTTGATAGGCCCGAGAGTATTCCTATGAAACTCTAGACTAGAGGGTTAAGGGTTTTGTTCGGTAGTCATCACAGGAGGAAAAGAGCCAACCTCTTGCAACAATGAAACTTCGAAGCCAGAGGTATACATACAGAGAGAGATATGAGTCATTTGTGGACAGGTGACAATCCATGGTAAAGGGGGCAAAAGAAGGGTGAGGATCTTATTTGGCTGGGCAGTTTAATCAATGCACGCAGGGTATAACCCTCATGTTCTTCATCCAATTACCACAATAATGAGGAGGAGACAGGGCCGAGTTAAGAACATAACACTCAATTCATGACCCTTGGTGGTGGAAACCAAATGTCGAGGTGAAACATAACATCGTGACGTAGAAACACTTTCGACCATTAAAACCTAGGAAGGCCAGGGACCGGATATGGTGACAGTGCATGAAGAAATTTCCACCCATGACTTAAACAGAAACCCTCTGACTGAACTAGTAGTAGCAAAAAGAAGTTATCACCAGGAAGACCAATAACTTCTACAAACTCAAAACCATCCATTTTTCATTTAAGAACCAAAATTACACACAGTTTCAACACTTAGGAAAAGACACAAATCCATACACCTGAGCCAATAATCATTTCATAACCAGAGTGAAGTCAATAATGGCCAAAAAAAAGGACATACCTATTAATCGATATCCTTAAGACGAGAGGTGGTCGAGCGGTTTCACCCTGCTAAAATTCCAGAGCATAACACAACAACGAGATCAAACAATAGCCCAACTAGGGTGGCAACCAACGGGAAGGGTAAAGGTCACATGTAGTAAATGCACGTCACCTCCACCCACATCTCATTAATTCAACAGTACATGCCAACGAGCCCTCCATTAACACCATTAATCAACCCATGCATCGAGACTACCAACACATTTAAAACCAATAGACCATACCACCTTAAGCCATAACATAATCCAAGTTCCATATAACAATTCACATAACCATTAGCACTATGATCTTGCCAAATGCGCCACCGAATTTTCAACCATATGCATATACTTCATGTAATTCAAACACAACTTCATAGCCATTTCCTTGTTAGCTAGGGTTTAACAACAATCAACAAGTATTTTCATGCATGCAATATTGCAGAACTAGGTCTCTTTTGCATTTGTTATAGTACTTTTCCTTTCTCAAAACTTCCTTTCATACAATTTTCACTAACATGTTTGTTGTGCAGGTTTGAGAAGAACAAATGCCATTAATGAATAGCAGGTCGTAGTAAAATGAAGGAACAACGCCTTAAAATCTCAACTCATACCAACAACAACAATATCTCATCAACCATGTAAACCACGTAGAACCTTATCATAACTTCAAAAATGAGAAGATCTGATCTTCACTAGTACAAAGGGTTCCCATCTACTAGTATTATTTAGTTTTTATAATAATAGGCTTTAGCAATACTTTGCGGGCAAACTTCGTTGACATTTTTAGTCGTCAACAAACTAGTGAATCCACAGGGAAATTTGTTTTTAACAGATTTAGAACTTAGGACTCATGGTTTCATGGACCAAAACAACAGGCCAAGAATACATAATTCAGATGATTATGCAACAGGGGGAAGTGAGCGGATTTAATGGAAAGATGATCGGGAATTTGGGAATAATTCCTGAAAAGTGTTAAGTATGAGGGTTTTTTTTACCACTGTATGCATAATCATTCGACCAGAATCTGCTCTCAACACTTTAAGGAGGAAAACCCTTAGAATTTCTCTTAATATCTCAATGGATGAAGAAATGGCAAGAAGAAGTGGGAAATAACCAATTCCTTGTAAGATAGCAGTGGTAATATGTAACAATTTCAAGGGCCCTTCAGAGGAGTCATCATAACAACTCTGCAAGCTTTATTGTTATCGACTAATAATGCTTTGCAGGAGTGTCATTGTGGCAGGATTGATCCAACATCTTATCTTGACCGAACACTAAAAGATGATAAAGACAAAAATTTCAACAGAAATAAAAAGCAAAAATTAAAACAATAGCAATAAAAGACAGAAACGAAGCGCAGCAGGGAATAAAAAAAACTTAACTTGGAAAGCAGAAATCAAAGTACTGTGAAGCAACGAAAAGAAGAAAAAAAATGAAAGGATAGCTAGGCTACTAATATATAACAAAATCCAGACCGCATTATAACTTTTCATGTTAGTTCCTCACAATATTTCAAGCGAGGGCTGCTAGTGCTATAGAAAAACCATTGTCTCTGTAATTCCTTAAAAACTTATGAGTTAGTGTCTAAGACCAAAGTAATCTAGAAATGACCCAACACCTGAAACTCTGGTGTAATTATCAGCCTCATGACGCATACGATTAAATAATCAAGATAAGCATGGAGACTGATCGATTCATTAAAAACCGCGTCTATTGGCCTTTTAATGGCAATACTTGCATCCAATAAGCCAAAAGGTAGGCAATTGTAAGACATGGTATCTCAACTAATAAGAGTGGTTTTGTGGCAATTTTCCCTTTCTATTTTGATTTTACTGTAACCACACAAACTGTCAAGTAAGGGATCCCATTGTGACTCTACAACCTGTTGCAGAAACATTTCCATACTGAGAGGAGGGAAATGGTTTCTCATAATTACTTGTCTGAAATTTCGAAGACTAACGCAAGTTCTAATATTATCACTAGTCTTCGAAGCAGGTTCCCAATTTGAAACCCATTCAGGGTTGACTAAAAAAAACATTTCAGTCTTTAAGAAATCCTTCAACTCCCTTCGAAAGGTTGCTTTCAGTGCAGAGTTAACAAGTCCTTGTTTTTGCCTAGCTGGTTTCATAGTACGCTGCACAAGACCTAGATCAAAACCACAAAGATCCACGTTAAACCAAGAGAAAACATTGTGAAATCCACCAAGTAACTCGACATACCTCATCTCTTCTTTATCATATTTCTGGACATTTATTTTAACATTCATTGAAGATCCCAGTGTCCTAATGTTCATGGAGATGGTTTTAACCACCTTGTGTTGTAACTCCTCTTCCTTCTGTTTTTATTTATTGCCTCCAACATTCAATGAATATGAACTCTCAAGAGGATTCAAGCCCTCAGGAATACTATTATTTTTCGGGGATATAATTTCCTTGGGCTTAAGAGGTTCATCTTGGATGATAGCACAAATTCTCTCATCCTCAGAGATGGCCTTCCAGAATTCTTCATTCTCAAAAATGTATGGACAATGCAGAGATTGGAAAGAACAATCAGGCCAGCGAGGAAATAATTGTAGAGTAGGAGAGGTTGCAAAAACAACTAACTGATCAACTATTGAATTCAACTCCTTCCTAACATGAGTGATGTTGAGATATAGGAGGTTCAAGACAAGTGTCCAAACATTTTGAGAGTATTGTTCCACCAGCTTGTCGCTATCAGAGCATGTCTTACGTATCAGGTTCACAACAAGCTCAGAATTTCCAAAAATTGAAAGGTGACTAAAACCAAGATTAAGGGCATTCTCAATGCCTAACAAAAAATCTTCGAACTCAACGACATTGTTTGAACAAGAAAACTCCAACCTGTATGACAAATTATGAATCTTTCCTGCAAGGGAAACCAAGATAATACCAGCCTCATTACCTTCATTAGAATGTGAACCATCAAAGTGCATATGCCATAATTCATCATCTGAATCAATTCTTTCCAAAGGAATATTATCCTCTTCAGCAAAGATGGAATATAATCCTATGTCTTCTTCGATATAGTTTACGCTAGATTGCGGAACACTCTCTATGTAAGGTGAAATTATTCCTTCTCTAAGGACTATAACATTCTTACCATTCCGAGGAACAGATAAATGTGTTCCGTCGAGTGAGAGGTATCCACCTGTTAGGGCTTGCCAATCTCTTCCAAAGATAATTGAATAATTTCTAAGAGGCATATCAATCACATGAATGTTGAGGGTTGTCCTTATCTCAGGATGAGCCTATAAAACCAAGGTTACATCTTTAATCTCACCTATGGTTGTTTGTTGTAGACTATTATAGGAGATCATACTTCTAGCATTTTCGTTTGTACAAGACAAGCCTAACTCTTCCATAATAATATTCGATATGATACTTGGACCTGAACCACCATCAATGAGGCAACAATGGGAAATCTTATCCATGATCTTTACAGAAATATAAAAGGGGGGGGGGGGTTAAAGGTTATCTAAAATTATGTACACCTACTTTATTTACAAAAGAATCATCCTCGTCTACCTCTTCGGAAAGATTGGCTACAACGGAAGCCTTTCCGTCCATGAATTGTTTCAGATGCATCTGTTGTTCAGGGATGACAACCATGTCTAGGAGGGTTGCATCTTCTTTGATGTTGGCCAATTGATTCAGGATATTGTATTTGGAAGAGGGGGGAGGAGGAGTGATTCCTTGACTCTCAAGAACTTTAGGAACCTGAGGCGCAGCAATGGTTGGGAATGAACTCGAGCTAGAAGAACTACTAGAGGAGTCAAATTTGCCTTTGGGGGCATAGGCTTTGTTCCTGGTATTAATAACCATGACATCCTCTGGCTCTGCAAAGTCTAGGACAACGATAGTAGCTTCTGGTCTTTTACCAAATATTTTATCTCTAACACTCTTCTTTACCTCACATGTGGTTTCTTCGTGGTGCTCCTCGCAAAAGTTACACCAACTCCAAGGTACGATGGCCTTAGGTTGAAAGTTGTTTTCAACTGGATTTCTAAAAGGGGGTGCAAGAGAGGATGAGGCCCCAGGGGTGAGAGGGGAGATAGTACCCTTTTGCTCAAATGTTATCATGTGATTGTTCATATCTTTATACTAGTTGTAAGAGAGCAGACATATCTTTCTGTCTAACTGTTTCTCCTTGGGGTAGACCAGTTCATTCAAGTTGTTCCTCATACTCTAAGCACGTGTGCAGGGCGGACCCGATATTATCAATGGATTTTTCCTCAAGCCTATGATGGTAGGAAGAAGGCAATTCATTGTAGTAATGCATGAATGTGGCTTGGTTCTGTGGGCGGATAAGTTCGGGCATTTGATTGTACAGCTTGGTGAAATGCAAGTTGAAAGACCTGATGGTCTCACCATCTTTATAAGTGACGTTATTGTATTCCCTTGACTTCTCAGTAGGGCTTTTGGATTGCACATAAGTGGATCAGAACCAATAGATTAACTCCTCCCAAGTAGACAAGATCTAAGGAGAAAGGTCAAAGAAATTGGTCGCAGCCTTTCCTTCTAAGGAATTGACAAACAAGTGCATGCAAGTGTCATTGTCGTTAGCCCCTATGTTATGACAAGCATTAGAAAATGCCACTAGGTGTTCGTTAGTACTAACAGTGTTATTTCCTGAAAACCTAGGCAAGTGCTCTTTAAACTTCGGAAGTGGGCAAGTAGCAGGTGCTAAGTTAAGAGGAGAAGACACATTCCATGGCATGGTTGTGGCATCCTCTTCAAATTGAAAAAGCCCATACTTTTTAATGACTTTGGTGGGGTTTGTAGTAGATTGGACATGGATATGGTGGTTGTACAAGCTACCAATCATTGATGATGATGAAGATCGGGAAGATGAATCACTTCCAGTGCCACCAAAACCACTGCTAGATGCCATCTTGTGGATGAGAGATGAGGGAAAGAAAGACGAGTTGGATGAATCAGATAAAGTTCTCCTTAGAGCACTTTTTTGGGCAGACAACACAACGTTTCTTCTTCCTATTTCAACAATAGGATTGATTTCAAGTGACAAGCCTCTTCTTCTTCTAGAAGCACGAGAATCTAAGGACATGAAAGACAAGCCAAAACTGAAGAAACTAAAGGTTACTGTTGATTTCAAGACTGCCTATGTCTAGCCTCCAATTTTTCTTCAACGCTAATATCTCGTTCAATTGTTGCCCAAGAACGGTTAAGCTCAACATGGGTCCTAACACTGTCTAAAATAGTATGAAACAGGTTCAAAGCAATGTTGGTCTGGTCTTGGAGATTAGGCTCAATATTGGTCTGCCTTGTAGCAGGAACAATCATTAATAGAAAAACAGTCAAAGAATCAATAAGAGAAAAAGAAAGATGTATCGATGAAAATCGAGTATAAAATTTAACCAGAGAGATATCGAAGATCTCCCCAGTATGGTCGCCAAATAAATGTTGAGGAAAAGGTATGAATTGATCATACTCAAGCATTTTCATACTTTACTTGGCTAAAGAAAAGTATACAGAAATATCACCCTATGTTTATAGCCAACAAAAATAACATCCTAATTCACAAGTATTAATTACGAGTGCTTAGGCTAGTCTTTTATCAACAAAAAAAGCTTGTTGGAAATTCACTTTTTATGAAATTTTCTGAACATATCAGTTGTTGAAATAAATGTAAGAACGGAAGTAAAGACACCAAGAGGATAATCAAGATAGATGA
>ML787890.1:3013-16323 GCA_009831015.1 Picea engelmannii | reverse complement strand
AAACACTTAAATCTTCTTTCTCACACTTAAATCGTGTTTCTCAATGTTCTAAATCAATTTAAGATAAGTGTGCTCATCTCTTTTCATCTTGTTGGCAAGTTGTTCTTGCCCTTGTGGTTTTACTTCTTTTCTTTGCAAGCTACATATTGGTGCACTAGGTAATTTGCTCTCACATAGCTTATATGTGTTAATGCCTTTTCATTTACAAGCTTAAGCAACACATTTTTATGCTGAAGTAAGTTTCGGCCATAGCACTAAATCACATTTTAAAAGTGTCATAAAATCTTTAAAACACTCTAAAATACACCTAAAAGTCTACCTAATTCATATATTAACTAAATAGACTAAATAGGGTACCTTAGACCACCATCTTCACCATCTAAAATGGGTATTGAGGAGGGCAAGGAACGGTGATAGGCCGGGGACGGTCTCATGGCACGAAGGAGTGTCATTTCCGTAAAAACTCAATGCTTTGGGCTGACTGTGACAGCTAGGGTTAGCCTCGTTGCTATACTATCTTGAGCATCTAGTAGCCATTTGGCAATAGGAGGAGGAGGCTTTGGTGAAAAATTAATAAAGGTAACTAAAATCTTATAAGCTTAAGAAACCTTTAATAATCCAACCTTGGGCTAAAACATCTAAATACTTTGTGGGTTTAATAACTAAGAGTTAGTAATCTTCATCATCCTTATAACACTTGTGCTTAAAATCTCTAAATCTTGTTTGTTGATGTGTTGATGATAATGATGTGTTGACGTAATGATGTGTTGATGATAATCTCATAAATGTGATGATGCTTTGATCTCTTTATATCCTGCACACAAATACTTAAAAGTGGTTAGCTTGTTTTTTGTATCCTAGCATTCTTTATTTTTAAATCTTGTATCTAATAGATAAATTATTCTCTTGTATATCTTGTAATCATATTTGTAACGAATCATCCTTTAACTTTAGTTGACCCCTTGCCCAATATTAGGCACTAGTCTTAGTTGCCCTAGGAAAAGGCTTGCTTAACATACTAACCTTGCATCTTGCATTGTTGCTTTAGCATCTTAGGTTAGAATCCCCTCAAACCTTAACAAACTAAAATCAACTCCTAGAACTTAACTTTAAAACTCAACTAGAAACTAGGGACTACCCCCCTTGGTTTCCCTAGGAGTGAGCCTAGATGGAAGAGGTTCCGGTCAAAGTGACAGCGTGGGCTGTGAACCTAGGCATTGTGCCTCCAAGGACACACTAAGTGAGCAGGACTTGACTCATGTTTGCAAGTGTGTATAAGGACGACAACACCCCCTACACCCTTGGACCAAGTTTCATCTCATTTGGACAAGTTTTGCTAGGTCTTTGTCCATGAGGAGTCCAGGTCAGTCTAGAGTTAGCGTTTAATTGCTTTAATTTGGCTAAGTAAAAATGCCAAAATTTGTTAAAAAGGAAAAAAGACATGAGAGAGAGTGGGAAAGGTTTCCTAACCTTTTTCCTAAGTAGAAAAAGTAATTTTCCAACTTAACCAACCCCTCCTTGCTTAGCCACAACCTCAAGTGACCATCTCCCTTGGAAAGGTGCGGCCCCCTTGCTCTAGATCTTGGCGAAAGTAAAAAATTAAACCAAGAGGTTAGTTAAAACCCTAAGTGTGCCCCTTTTAGCCTCTAACTCATTGATTGGGTGAGTGGAAACACGTTTTCCCCCTTCTTCCACTCAACCCTGAAATCCTAACACTACCAAAACCCTAAAAAGTGCGCCCCTCCTTGGGCTTGACTCTTTCTTTTGGGTGAGTGACATTTGGAGTTCATCCAAGAGGGGTCTCTCCTCTCTCCCAAGTACAAAAGAATGCCTACCCCTCCTCATTTCTACATCTATTCTCAGAGCAAGTTTATGTTGCCCAAATCTCTCCCACTTCTTGACTTTCTCTCTCTCTCTTTCCCATTTCTTCTTGTAAGTTTTGCTGCAAGTATTTACATGCAAATATTTTTTTTGAATAAAGGAAGCTTTGGAGAAATACCATCTTGGCATTGGGAGTCTTCTTAATGTTATGAATAACTTTATTGAGGTGATATTCCTATTTTCTAGTGTTTTTTTCGTTTACTTAGTCTAGATTAAGAGATCTAAAGCAAAGTATTTTGCTTGGTAAAATAAGTAGAAGTATTTCTTTTTGTTTTAGTGAAGTATTTTTAATAGAACTAGTAAAGTATTTTACTTGTTTATTAGATCTACTCACTTCTTGATTGGTTTGTAGCAAGTTTGACACCATTTGCAAGTCACCAAAGTGTTGGAACAAGTAGATTTCAGATCTGAAAATTTACTTTGCTATCCGACATAAGTCTCCAAAAATTTCTGTTTTTTTTCTTCATCATTCTCTATTGATTTGAGACATTTTCTATTATGAAATAGGCTTTAAAAATATATTTTACTGTTTAGATTTTTACGTATGATTTTTTTTTTTGTACTAATAGAAATTTCTAAATATTTTCAAGTGTTTTGACAGCATTTCCAACAAGCACTAGCTTGCTGTTTTTTGTAGGTTCTCGCCAGAACAAGGGGAGGTGTTGCCCATTTGGGGCCTCAAGAGTCAAAACACTCCAAAAGAGCCTTCCAAGTTGGGGTTTCAAAACCCTCTTCTTCTCTTATTTCTTTCAAGCATTGTAAGCAACCCAAGAGAGTCTCTTGGGCTTGCCTTCTTCTCTAAAAGTTAATTTTTTGTTTTGTAAATAATTAAATTGCCTACATCTTGCAAAGTGATTTGGCTTTTCCAATCGATGCAAAATCATAAGGCTATGATAGTTTAGTTTTCTGTTTTGCATCTTTTCTTTTGCCCCACTTGTCCTTAAGGAAAGGTTGTGTGGCTAGGCGAAATCTTTTTACTTTCAAGTTATTTTATTTTGCTTTGATTTATTTTGCCTACACTTTGTAAAGTGATTTGGCCTAGCCAATCCATGCAATATCGTAAGGCTTGTATAACTTGTATAACTTGTTAATATCTTTGTAACTTTTTAATTTGGGAAGTAATTATATCTAGTAACTAGACACCCAAACTAATACAACTTTCATCATAAAAAATGATGACTTGTGGAAGCTACAGGGGGTGTAAGTTGGGGACAGCATCACGACACTAAGTGTCCTCCCTGTTTGAGCACCCAAGCATTTTGGATTGACTTGTGGAGCTAGGGGAGGACCATGCTTGTCCTCCTTCTTGAGCACCCATCAATTCTTTCGGTCAAAGCGGTAAGAGTTTAGGGGTAGACACATAGTCTAGGCTTGCATCTTCAAACCTTAATCCCCCTAACTAAAGAGAGACTTTAAAATTCTTCTAAAATCAACTTACAACACTTTCACAATTCCGTGCTTTCATTTTCAGTTATCTCTTGTCTAAGTTGTGCAAGTTTACTTGTAAGGCATTTACATTTCCATGTACTTTACTTTACAAGCACTTGTACTTTCCAAGTAACTTTACTTTCAAGTTGGGCGCATTTACATTCAAAGCTATCTCATTTAAAGTTGCACACGATCTCTCTTTGGGCAAGTTGCTTTCAAGTTATTTTGAATTACATTTTTCATTGTGGATATCTCATGCTTCTTGGTCTATTGGAACTAAGTATTCTTTAATTCCTTTGTATAGTTATGTAATCATCTAAGTTATTTCCTTTCATTGTAAACTTGTTCATGTTGTATCTCATTTGTAGATCTTGTTACTGCACAGTTTGTAGTTTAGGAAAGTAGGTGGATGAAAAGAGGTCAAATTGGCGTAACTGAACCAATCCCACCCACTGTCACCTCGATCGGATAGTTCTTTCTATTTAGGGAGGTAAAGCCCAGGGGATACGTCCCCGGTAACTTGGGTTTTTGAGAAGGCAAGAGGTTTTAGCAAGGCAGAGTGATAACGATCCCCCTCACAAGTTACCACCTGATCAGAAAGTCCTGTCTTATAGCCAATAAATATAGCCGGAAGTAATAACCAATAAGATCACCTGCCCGAGAACAAGACAACAATAAAACGATGCATATGCAATCTTGCTTGCTAGTTAGTACTTCATATAATCAATCACTTTCTTGAATATAAGCAATTGACTAATAAATATTGATGAAGTTGATGTCTATATAATAGCAACGATTACAATATTACTTCTCAATAAATGCTAAAGAAAACTTGGCATTCAATGTGACAAATTAACACTTCATAGATAATGCCTTGAACAACCATTCAATTGCTTTCAAAGTGAAACAATAATTGCACAAATGTATTTGTAGCACAATAAAGATGACGACAACAATGAGTTAGCAGTGTTAGTCTTAGGCTAGGGTTAGAAAGATTAGTAATTGCTCAAAGTGTTTGATTGATGTTGTGATCAAGTTACTCAAGACCAAGGAGGCCTTAGATTAGTGCCTTATTAGGGTAGATGGAGTCTATTGACCGCCTCTCCAACATAGGTGGTCAACTCCATGTGCCATGAAGAGATGCATCATCAGATGCAAATTTGTCGAAGACTTCGGTTCTACAGGGCATTGTTTGGCCCCAACACTTCTTTTTGTAATTGGAATTTTTGCACCCCTGCGTGGGTTAATAATGTAATAGGTCTGCATGGGTCATGTCTAGGTCAGTTACCTTGGGATCGGTTCACTGGGAGAGTTCCTTTCACCGAGGGTTTTTTATCCTCAGGTTATCAATTGGGCTTTTCAGCCGTATTGATTTCCCTTGAGTTTTTCCCCCACACTTGCAATAATTCCTCCAAAGTGGTGAACGACGTTCTAGTAGGCTTATCTTTTGGTAACTATTGTAGGGAATCATTGTAAATGACCATGCAAGACATCTTAGAAAGTTTCGCAGAATTACATCGAGTCTAGTATAGTTTTTTTTAATTAATTAATTTTTAATTAAATTTCCCTAAGTTTGGAGGTTTAATTATTTAATTAATTAATTGTTTTTGAGCAAAAGTTGTAAAAACTAGGTCCTTGGACTTTTGATAGGGGTATTTGTGCTCAAAAGAAATGGAATAGCACCCCCCACATCCATGGACCAAGTTTCAGCTCAGTTAGACAACTTTTGCTATGGGTTTGTCCACCCAGAGTGTTAGTCAGTCAAAAACAACAATTTTAATTGCTAAAGTCCAAACATGGAAAAAATGTAATTTTAAAAAATGAGCTAAAATGATGATGTAAAGATGGATAAAAGTGAGAGAGATTTTTCCTAATCTTTTCCAACCCTCACATCAACCCCCCACCTAGCCATTAAGCAAAAACGTCACTTTGCCTAGAGGGGTGTGCCTTCCTTCTAGAAAGTCTCCAAAAAGTAAAAAGAAATAATGAAAAAATAAAGGGGCACTAGTCTTAGTTGCCCTAGGGAAAGGTCTTGCTTAACATACAAACCCTTGCATCTTGCATTGCTGCTTGTGCATCTTAGGATTAGAATCCCCCAAACCTTGTAAATAATTAAAATCAACTGCTAGAACTTAACTTTAAAACTTAACTAGAAACTAGGGACTACCCCCCTTGGCTTCCCTAGGAGTGAGCCTAGACGGAAGAGGTTCCGGTCAAAGTGACAGCGTGGGTTGCGAACCTAGGCATTGTGCCTAAAAGGACACACTAAGTGAGCCGGACTTAGCTCACGTTCGCAAGTGTGTATAAGGACGGCAACAGAGTCAAAAGAAGAGGACACAAAAGTTGAAGGATCAAGTGAAAGAGTAAAACCTAAGGACAAGAGGGTTAATCCTTGAGGTGTTGCTATGGCAAGGCCTCAAGGATGAAACCCTAGGGGAGAGAGGCTCACTTTGGTGTAGGGGAACTAAGCCTCAGGGCTCTCTCCTCCATCCTTAGCTTAATGGCAACGACTAGCTTGAATACTGTTTGATAAGAGGTAAGATAAGCGGGTTTGTAAGCAACGTGTTTCTAAAGCAAGGCCTTACTAAGCAAACCCTAGGGAAAATCGGCTCACCAAGGTGTAGGGGAACTAGGCCTTGATGCGTTTTGTCCTTCTTAGCTCAACAAATAAGAAAACGGCTAGCAGGGAGAAGAGGGATGGAGTGTTGCAAAGGCAAGGCTCTATCTTTTTCTATAAATGGCTCAAAACCTTAATGGGGACATGAGACAAGGACCTTCAATGTGTGCTTGTCAACTAGGGTTTATTCAACAAATTATAACAATAGATGCAAGAAAATAATACTGCAACCATTCAATTAAGAAGTTTTGCAGAAATTCACTTACATTTAACCAAGAAATCACATAGCAAAGCCTAGTTGTAACACCTTCCACCAAGAGAAATGCCAAAAATGCCAATATAAGTCCAAAAATGTCTTCCTTCAACAAGTGCGCCTTCCAATTTCAGCCAAGAACTCCAAGAGTGGCGCAAATTTTAGACCTCACTAATGAGTGAGTGAGAGATGATGAAAAAATGAAGGTAAAACCCCTAAATTTATATAGTACCATGACCTAATTTTACTTTTTAGGTCATGAAAAAGACCGACAAGGACAAAATTAAAATCATATCGTTTTACATTAAATGCTCAAAATAAAACCCTAATCAAGCAAAAGAGAGATGTCATCCCCTTTCTAGGGTGATGTTAGCCTATCCCTCGGGCATGATCCTGCACATCAACAACTACACCCTCCATGGGCTCATCAGTCACAGGGATCATATTAATGTCAATCAAATCTCATCATCAATATTATTAAACATGTGCATAAACCCCCTATTACCCCAGTTAAAAGCTCAAAGACATTATACAAGCGTGCAAGACAAGTTTGGGGAAAGTGACAGGGCATCCTATTGGGCTAGTGTCCACTGGAAAAGGAAAGTTCTGGGAAAAAACTTCATCTAAGCCATGTAATTGGGTGATGTGGATAAGGGATGTCCTGACAATGGGTGTAGTGAAAGAAGGGGAATGCAAAGCTTTACCTGTGGGTGCCTTTGTAGAAGGCGAGCTGCACCTGTCCTGGATGCAATTGTTTCCAAGCCCATTCATGCTTTTTATTCTTTATTCTTATTGCTTTTTCTTCAAGAAGTTAATCAGGGGACACTGCCCTGGCGTGGTGACTGGTGGTGACAGCGTTATCCACAAGTACTTTGACAGAAATGAGAAGCATGGCTCGTGATGAGACCCCCTTTCTCTTGGCCATGCAACCAAGAGTCACTACCCTGGCATGTTAACCAGCTGCTAGTAGTGTCATACTGCTAGGTACCCATGGACCTAATAGGCTGGCTCGTGATGAGACCCCCTATCCTCTGACTAAGTCTTGTTTTATTATTTTTATGGGTCCCCCTTGTTTCTTGCTGAGAAGCCCTTTACTGCTTTCTCGAGGATCCCTGGGCGAAGCATCTCGAGGTTTTATTTTTAGGCCTTTATCTTTTGCCAGCTTGCTTTTACCTTCTGGGCCTTCAACCCCTTCTTCCCACAAGCCAAGGTGCAACCTTCAAATGATTGGCCAACCCGATGCCTGGACAAATGAAATGGGGTAGATGAGCAGGAAGCAGGATGTAAAAGTGGTAATATGAAAGGAGTGGACGATGGCTTTTCAGAAATCTCCCTAGTGAAAAACCAAAACCTACGGGCACAGGTTTGCTAGGGCATCCTGTCATTCCCCCCAGACATGGTCAAGTAGACAAGTATAAGATCCAAGCATTTGCTAGAACTAAAATGAATTAAATGAACATATTCAAAGTTTTTGAGGATCGGAGTGACACATACCACGATATTTGGACTCATTACCTCATGGAGCAAGAACCATCTCTGACACAAGACCAAGCCAATGGTGATGGATGTTGCTACTGCTGGAAAAGTAGAGGCCCTGAAAAGGAGAAAATATGGGCCCTCCAGGGCCATGCCTAAGTTGATCTGGCTCTCGGTATTCCATGTCTAGGATTTGCGGGCCTCGAGACATAATCTCCTAGTTATCCCTAAAAGTGGTGATAACATATGTCTCCAACTCGGGGACACATGCTCACCATAGAATGCATGAGAACCTCAACATCTCTAGCATAACCTGTTTACCTGCTTGATCTCAATAGCAACTATTAGTAATCGATTGGGGTGGTGATACCACCCCAACATATTTATATAAGACTGAAATAAAGCAATCATAAGTGTGAATTGTAAAAGCAAACTACTCTAGCATGCAATGCAGATGGTATAGTACAATGAATGCAAAAATGCCTACCTACTTACCTGTACTTATCTGTGAAGTCAGGTTCCCCCACCTTGGTGGGGTTTGAGGTGCCCGCTGATCGGTAATGGACGCCTTCTTACTTCTAAAGAGGACAAGTAGTAAGATTCGTTAATTGATTCTTTTCCAACTTTGAAAGGCCCGAGCCATGATTGAGTACTTTCTTTGACATTAGTTGGCTCTCCCTTTTGGGTGCCCCACATCCATATTACGTTCCCTTCCTTGTACTTTTTGATCTTGTATTTGGTTGTTCCTTGAACGACCCTGGTGTATTGTGTAGAGGGAGGGCGGTGGGATTCTGCTGTAAACACTTCCTGCTGGGAAGGATGAATCTGTACATCATCTTCTGCGTTTTTAGTATCTTCACAGTCCTAGCGTCCTTGTCTTTGTATTTGTATAGGAGTTGTTGGTATTCCTCTTTCTTGGGCCACTGAATTTGGTCAAAATCTTCTTCTGTTGCAAAAGGCATATCATTTGGAGAAAACTCCTGAAGACTTTGTATGATTTGGTCATGTGTTGTGTCATCTTTGACGAGATCATTAGGCTCTTGCACATGAGTTGTAGTCACAGGTACATTCGGGAGACGACCAATAGTTCCATCTTTCAAAGGTATATTCACATAAGTGAGGTCCATCTCAAGAGCACCTCCCAGTTTTGAGGCAAACTTCCTAGACAATAACATCCCCATACGTCTGGGACATCCACGACCACTATGTCCATGTGGATGATTTTCTCGGGATATTCTTTAAGGCAAACTTCGACATTCTCAATCACCCCATGTGTGGGTATGGCTTTAGATTCAAAGCCACACACATTCCTATAAGGTCGTGTGACTTTCAAACCTACTTGTTGCATGACCTTGAGGGACATCATGTTAGCATCGACCCCTGAATCTAGCATGCAGTTGTTGAGGCTCTTGTTATTCATTATCAAGGTCATGAAGAAGGGAGGATGTTCATCGTATTGAACCCTGAAGTGATTGACTTGCAACATGATAGGAGGGTCCATGGGTCCATCTGATCCTTGGAAAAAGTTGTCAAATCGTTCTTTTACAGATGGCACCTTAATGACTTCTTTCAGGGGGATGGTTACATGCATCTTGGATAGTGCCCCCTCAAAGTCGAAGTTTAAGTCAACCCTTTCAGCTTTGGATGTCTTAGGGAGAAGTATATCCAAAGGTGGGGGTTTTGTTTGGGCAACCAAAGGAATGGTAGAGGTAGGTTGATTCAAATTTTTTCTTCTGTACACCTGGAATTCTTGTTTTTTCAACTTCTCTTTTGATTCTAGGTCTAGGTTGTTTATTATTGCCATCCTAGCCAACCTGTCTGCTTCTTTCATGCCCTCCTGATGTTCTTCAGCGGTGATATTTATTTGACGGCCTTCTATGATATGGCCTATATTGTTCACTTGTTGATGGCCATCATTGTTATAAGGACATTCATGCTCCCAATGTGCTTCACTGCATTGTAAACACCAAGGATTTTCATCCACAACATTGGTAGGGGCTAAGGTGTTTGGAACCTCTTGGTCATTCTTTGGTTTATAGAATTGGTTCCCCTTTTGGAATTGACCTTTGTATGGAACCCTAGGTGCTTGGCTCTAGGATCTTTCCAAGTTGACAATTCTACTCATTATTAGCTCTTGATTTTTTATCATGCCATCCACAGTAGCTTGTAGTTTTTCCATGGCGGCACAAAGGTCAGAAGTAGGCTCGATATTGTGGACTATCCTTGGTTTAGTGTCTATTTTTCCCCTTGGATTTGCGAAAGGCTCAATCTTAGATGAATGGAGCTTGCCTTCAATCTTGGTAACCAACTCTTGAGCTTCTTGGATTGATTGGGGTTTTTTTTCCCTGAGAAGATACCCTAACTGGCCAGTGAAAGACTTGGTGTAAATATAGACAAGATAATTATTGCTTGGATGATGGCTTACAGGGATCTTCTGCAACAAAGTTTCAAACCTATTGTGGAATTCCCGAATGGATTCATTTTCATGTTTCTAAAGGGAGTTCAATCTGGTAAGAAGCATGTTGGGGTCTTCTTTGATACTCCATCTCTTTAAAAAGGCTTCTTCTAGTTTGTCCATGGTTTTAATGCCTGCATCGGGAAGACTGAGATACCAACGCCTTGAAGCATCAAGGAGGGTAGCGAAGAACAATTTCATGACTAGGTCTTCAGCATCATCACTAATGGGGTGAAGTTGAAAAAATGCCCAGAAATTGCTCGTGCTCTTTAGCACTGATTGCATCAGTACCGGTAAATTTAGGCAACCACTTCTCATACTTAGGTGGCATTTGCCTAGGGTAGCCGGGTATGGCTGACATGTCTAGCGGTTTAAAGAGACTGGATGACCATTGTTGTTGATTATTGCATGGGTTCGTTGCATTGGTTTGAGTTGCTGAGCTAGACATGGTTTTCAAAGGAAGATTTCCTCCAAAAAGAGATTTTACAACTGGAGAGTTTCGGGGAGGCTTTCTTCTGAAGGATTGAGGAGGATTATTGTACCTCCTTGTTGTTTGTGGAGTCTCTAGATAATTTGCTTGAAACTATCAAAGAGGAAGGGAAAACACCCTAAGTGGAGTCGCTAGGTAAGCTTGTAAGACAAAGACTCTAGAGGCAAGGCTTACCGAAAAGTGTCGTGTTGAGGAAGGTTTGACTCAGTGTTCCTCGGCAACGACGCCAAGATGTTATCGCACAGTTTGTAGTTTAGGAAAGTAGGTGGATGAAAAGAGGTCAAACTGGCGTAACTGAACCAATCCCACCCACTGTCACCTCGATGGGAAAGTTCTTTCTATTTAGGGAGGTAAAGCCCAGGGGAGACGTCCCTGGTAACTTGGGTTTTTGAGAAGGAAAGAGGTTTTAGCAAGGCTGAGTGATAATGATCCCCCTCACAAGTTACCACCTGATCAGAAAGTCCTGGCTTATAGCCAATAAATATAGCTGGAAGTAATAACCAATAAGATCACCTGCTCGAGAACAAGACAACAATAAAACGATGCATATGCAAGCTTGCTTGCTGGTTAGTACTTCATATAATCAATGACTTCCTTGAATATAAGCAATTGAGTAATAAATATTGACGAAGTTAATGTCTGTATAATAGCAACGATTACAATATTACTTCTCAATAAACACTAAAGAAAACTTGGCATTCAATGTGACAAATTAACACTTCATAGATAATGCCTTGAATAACCATTCAATTGCTTTCAAAGTGAAACGATAGCTGCACAAATGTATTTGAAGCACAATAAAGATGATGACAACAATGATTTAGCAGGGTTAGTCTTAGGCTAGGGTTCGAAAGATTAGTAATTGCTCAAAGTGTTTGATTGAAGTTGTGATCAAGTTACTCAAGACCAAGGAGGCCTTAGATCAGTGCCTTATTAGGGTAGATGGAGTCAAAAGAAGAGGACACAAAATTCGAAGGATCAAGTGAAAGTGTAAAACCTAAGGATAAGAGGGTTAAACCTTGAGGTGTTGCTATGGCAAGGCCTCATGGATGAAACCCTAGGGGAGAGAGGCTCACTTTGGTGTAGGGGAACTAGGCATCAGTTCTCTCTCCTCCTTCCTTAGCTTAATGGCAACGACTAGCTTGAATACCGTTTGATAGGAGGTAAGACAAGAGAGTTTGTAAGCAACGTGTTGCTAAAGCAAGGCCTTACTAAGAAAACCATAGGGAAAATCGGCTCACCAACGTGTAGGGGAACTAGGCCTTGATGCGTTTTCTCCTTCTTAGCTCAACAAATAAGAAAATGGCTAGCAGGGAGAAGAGGGATGGAGTGTTGCAAAGGCAAGGCTCTGTCCTCTTCTATAAATGGCTCAAAACCTTGATGGGGACATGAGACAAGGACCTTCAATGTGTGCTTGTCACCTAGGGTTTATTCAACAAATTATAACAATAGATGCAAGAAATTATACAACCATTCAATTAAGAAGTTTTGCAGAAATTCACTTACATTTAACCAAGAAATCACATAGCAAAGCCTAGTTCTAACACCTTCCACCAAGAGAAATGCCAAAAATGCCAATATAAGTTCAAAAATGTCTTCCTTCAACAAGTGCGCTTCCCAATTTCAGCCAAGAACTTGAAGAGTGGCGCAAATTTTAGACCTTACTAATGAGTGAGTGAGAGATGATGAAAAATGAAGGTAAAAACCCTCAATTTATACAGTACCATGACCTAATTTTATTTTTTAGGTCATGAAAAAGGCTTCCTGTCTCGATCCCACTGGGGCACAAATGGTTTGGAGAAATTTTTAGTCTTTGGCACTGAGTTTTCCAAATCTCGAATGCGAAGGATGGCATCCTGCAAAGTGGGAGGCCTGTATGCCTTCACCCATCCTTTCAAAGGCTCTTTGAGTCCTTCTGTGAATAGCATGATCAGCCTGGGCTCTGATATATCTGTCACTGCCACGGCTACCCGCTGAAACTCTATGATGAACGCCTCTACTGTGCCAGTTTGTCTCAACTGGGCTAGATCCCTGAAGTGTATCCCAGGATCCTTCATGTCAAACCTATCCATGAGCCTATCTGTAAACTCCCTATAGGAGGTGATGCGACTGTGACCCAATGTCACCAGTCCATGATACCACCACTCGTGTGCCTCACCCTCCAAGTGTAAGGTCGTGAAACTGATGGCCTCTTTCTCGGTCATCTGGTTGAGCTTGTAATACGTGTTTAGCTTCTGTAACTTCTGTACCCAAGCTCTCGCGGTGTATTTGGACGATCCGTCGAAAGAAGGGATGGTGAGTTTCCCAACTTTTCGGATGAAATCGAGGTTATGCCCCTGCTGCTGTTGTGGTCCTCCCCTCTGCGGCTCTCTGGGGCGGTTCCCGAGTCTGAGTCCACAGTACTCGACTAAGGTCATGTCCTGATGGAAGTCACGACCCAATGCTGCGTACTCCCTCCTATACTTTGCAATGTCGTTAGCATGAGTGGGTGGCCTCTGTGGTATCGGTGGCAATGCTGCTACCGGGGGTGCCCTTTGGAAACTGGGAAACAAGGGTCTGGGAATCCTACTCGCAGAGGTGTATGTGCGAGAGGGTGACTGGGGTCTACTGCCTACTCCCGAGTTCCCCTGTGCTGCATGCGGGACTTGTGTATTTGGGGTGCCCACTCTAGCCAATCTATCAACCACCTGTGCCAAGGACTGAGACATGG
>ML787889.1:323357-338028 GCA_009831015.1 Picea engelmannii | reverse complement strand
TTCCCTTCTTTTTTCTTCCAAAGAAACTACTATATCCTTGATACATCCCACACACGAGACTTCTTATTATCCATTACTGTTATGGTTGGATAATATTTGGTAACCATCTATCCAAGTTGATCCCTAATTGCTTTGTGCATTACATTATTTGAGGCCCACTGTATAGAATGTGTTTATGTACTATCATGTTTTCTATACTTAAAGACACATAAAAGGGTAAAAACTTATCTTTTTTGCTCATCTCATAACCAACAAACTTCCTCTCTCTTTGGAGTTGTGCTACTACATCATACTCATCTTTGAATTTGAATGTATCCAAAGAAGAGGTAGGTAGTTAATCAATGTCAAACAAGAAGACATCGAAGTAGGTGTGCATGGGGAGCATCAATTCATGGATTCAAAAGGTATGATATGTTTCCTATATCTATGAATGGTTAAGAGCTCTTCAAAAGTGACGTTTACTTTTTTCTCATCTAACTCATTTCTTGCATGAAACTTAGGATTCTTAACTTGACGCTGAGATAGTGGATTCTTCATTCACATCTTGGATAGAAGACAAGGGTTGTTTAGGTGGAAACTTATTCTTGGAGTGGATCCCCTTTTAGGGAGGTAATGGTGGAACAATATTGTTTGTGAGGTTGTATTCTTTTTGGTTTCCATTCTCCATTACTTTCCCTAACTTGTTGATTTCTTCAAGAGATGGACTGGCCATGTTTCTTCTCATAAGATCAAACCTAGATCTCATGCCATCTTGATTTTCAATCATTTCTCGCTAGTCTACCATTAAAATATGATTTGTTGTCACTCGTCCAACATACATTAATTTCATTGAGAGGAAATTTCTACAACCCAATATGAGGGAGATATGTAACTCTTTCTCTGTTCAACATGGAGCTCACATGTGGCACTTAAAAAAATATATATAATATTTTGAGTAAGCGAAAAAATTACAAAGTTGATCTTAATGTAAAGTTAAAACCAAAGGTGTGTGTGTGTGTGTTTCTTTAGTTAAGAAGCGATCTAAGGAAGATTATAAGCATCTGCAGGTATAAAGTTAAGGAAACTTCATATTTTTCAAATCAAATTATTGGAATGCGCGTTGCGAAAAACTAAAACCAACAAAAATGCACATTACCAAAGATCACGAGACAAATAGAAAGGTCATAAGGAAAAAAATACTTCTAAAATTCCCCTATTAATAACATAAAGACTCTACAACAAAGATGAATACCCACTTAAAATCAATGGACACATGCCATGTCTATGTCAGTGTGTAACCTCTTTGCTCGTAGATCGCATAGAAGAAATATGGAGAGAAATTTCAATCACAATGGAAGGTGACAAATGGGTAAAAGTCATATTTAATGATGTCATCAATTAATGTCCCATCTAAATATGTCTGCATAACTATAGGACATGGCACTAGGGAATGTGGAATGTATAATCAAGGAGTTATCCCACCTTAATATGACTATGACCTATTAAAACTTAAAATATTTTGCACATTTAATGTATAGTTACCGAGATGGACACCTTCTATATTATGTATCATAATATTTTAATTCAAAATATTTGTAACTTTCATGGATTTAATTCTCTACTCAATCTCAAGTAACTTAGAGCGAAATTGTCGGAAGGTTGTTTTGGTCCAAGGGTGATCTATCTAGTCAGAGGCAAAGCCTTGCCCCAAGTAAATTACACTTATTATCAAAATTCCAAAAAAATAAAACTTGATTTGAAATTCTGAAAAAAGATTAGAAAACCACATAATAAGACACTAAAATTAATAATAGAGAGACTTTGCGACAAAGATAATGGAGGGAATTTATAGCGAATGGAGAAAATGAATATACACATGAATCAATGGACATAGGCTAGTTTGTGCCAGTTTGTACCCTCTCTACTCACAAATCATATAGAGGAAAATATGGAGAGTACTCATAATAACAATGGAAGGTGACAAAGGAGTGGAAGGCGTATTTAACAATGTCATCAATAGAGATCATGTCCAAAGATCTTAAGTTTCAACATGTCTAAATGCATGTTAGAGGATCAATCTTCCAACATTTGCATAATATTTTTCAAACTATAAAAGAAGTAGAGACAAAGATATGACAAGTTCACATAACTATTTCAACATAATATTTTTCAACATTTTTTCCAATATTTATTATATTGATATATCCTTAAACTTTTGAAAGCAATCACTAATTATAAAAACACTAAAAATCACAATAAAAAAAATAAGTAAATTGGTTCATCACTAGTTATAAAACAATAAGTAAATTGGTTCAATGATATTTTGAATAATTATTACAATCTACTTTCAATAGTATTCATAAATAATTTTTAAGATTAACATTAAACCTAGATCAATATTAAACTTATGTTAGAGAAACAACCTTCCAACAATTACGTGAATTTTTTCAAACTACAAAGGAGGTAGAGACAAAGTTATAACAAGTTCACATAATGTTTCAATGGGCATTTTTTGACATGTTATTCTTATTACAAACATGAGTAGCCTCAATTTCCCAAAGTATATTAGACCAAAATTGAGACTTAAGACATGACAAAGTAGTGGTAGAGAAAGTCCCGTACACACATAAGCCTCCTTAATTTTTTATTTTCTAAAATTCAATTTGATTTGATTTTGATTTTTTTGGGACTTCAATGTTAGCACGAGCTATTGTATGTTTGTTATGTAGCATATAAATATACAAGATCACTTTTTTATGAGTCTATTATGACAAAATTAGTTAGGTTTTTGGACATCTATTCATTCAACTATAATAATTATTATTCTTCATTTACATAAATTATTATTTTTCATTCATTTAAACATATTTTTAAATTTATACCATTTTATCCATTTTCATCACCACACCATCATATCATATCATTGGTTTTCAAATTGTTTCAAATGTAAAATAATAAGAATTGTATTGGGAATAAATATATTATTGAGATAATAGTTCAATATGAAGAGGATGAAAGGCCTCTTAAGATATATATAATTGTGTTCATCAAAATGAGGAAAGTTTCAAAATTTAGGAGGTAGAGGTTTGCACTATTGATATGTTCCAATCATGGAAACGAATAAAGAATGAAATATCAATCATTGAGTACCTGCATTGATTTGACAATGATATAACACAAAACAATGGGTATATTGATTTCAATGGCGACACAATTAAAAATGTTTTAGAGAAATCATGGAATTGAAATGATTTCATAAATGATAAAACACATAGGCATTAGGTAGTTGCATTGATTTTGGCAATGATATAACACAAAACAACAAGGTGCATTTATTTAAGAGACGATACAATGAAAATTGATTTTGAATAATCAAGTAGTTGTATCAATTTTAACAATGATATAACACAAACCAGTATGGTGCATTGATTTCAATGACAATACAGTGGAAAATGATTCAGTGCATTAATTAAAAAAAAATACCAAGGAGATTGATTTCAACACCAAGATAGTGCAAATTATCAAATGAAATGACTTTAACAATAACATAGTTCAAATCAATTTCAAAATACATATTATAAGTTGAAGTCTACTACTTTGTTTGCTTGGGTGTAATTCATCTATTAGTATTTGCACATTAAAACCATTCTAATATTAATATATATAGAATGCTGACACATATAGAATGCATTGTTATATACAATGCAGTAAAATGTAAATAGAATTATGAGAAATATATGGGGTTGGAGAAAGAAACTATTAATATTGGAAAGCAAGAGAGAAAGAGTATGACCTTCACTACAATATTATATATCTCGAGTTAAAGGTTGGGAGACCACCTTCACTGCAATATTATATATCTCGAGTTAAAGATTTGAATGGTTTTTAAAAGCAACTTCCTTTCTCATCTTATCGATATGAAAATATGAGAAAGCTATTAGGTGTGGGTAAAAGAGAAGCTTAAGAAGACTTATTGAGATTGGTCACTATGTATTCTATTTATTATTTATCATAGGGCTACTATCATTTTTTTACTATTCACCTTCTTCATCATCGAACATTGTTACTTTATCATTGTTCACCTTAATCCTTATATAACTTTTGAAGTGTCCTTTTTGATAGTACTCTCTAAATTAAAAATGATTATTCATGTAAAACATATACATATGTGTATTGATGATGATCTAAAGTTTTGACAGAACCACTTGTGATTAGAACTAGCATAGATCTATCTCAACTCTGAATCTATCATGCGTCGAGAGGGATCAAATCCATTTAGGTGCAAACCTTTCCTCAAGTTTTGCACTCTAAAAAAGGTTTATGCCTTGAGGAAATTGATCCCTCTTAGTGCATGATAGATCCAGAGTTAAAATGGGTCTACACTAGTTATAGGTTCATCCCTGACTAAGGTTTCTTTTATTTCTTCTTGTTGGGAAGCAAATGAAATATTCTCCCAATGAGAAAGTATTGTCCCAAAAGAGATTCCAAATCAAGAATTATGTAGTTTACTCTCTGATCTTTATCTAAATCCCATCGGTTGTGGGGGACCCAAAAAAAACAAAATAGGAAACTTAACTCAAGTTTATGAGGATTCAGAATCAATAATTTATTCACAATTTGTTTCTTTATTTTTATTCTTCTTTTTATTCATTATTTATTTTCCTTATCTATCCTTAACTATTTATTCTTCCCCTCCCTATTATGTTGGTAAAAATTGATGAAACTATAACTTTTGTATGTGAAACTGGTAATTATCATATTTTTTGTCCTATTAGTTGTGTATCCTAGTTGTATCAAAAGATTAAAAACAATGTCACAGGCATGTTCTTCTTATTCTAAGTACTATGAACATATTGTGATTAGGGAACTAAACATTTATTACAGGAATTTTACAACAATTAACAAAATCTCACGGTCTGCTTCATCTAATATTTATAACTATGAACATTAACTTCTTAGGTGGCCCATGCATATAACAATATGCTTCATAAGAATCCTCTTTGCATTTTATGTCTTGCATTAGAATGTGTAGCATGCATTATTTCACAATGTGCCAACATTTGAAGTTTGCATGTTGTTGGTCTATTATATATAGTTTTGAAATACTACATCAGACAAGAAAGACAATGGTTTCTTAGTAATGTTGCAACTTTTATTCCGATTTTGTTTTGAAGCACGTATTGAACAATTCCTTTTGCCTTTGGTGTTTGGATTATGTATGGTTGTTTAGCTATTTTCATGATTCGTTGTTGATTGAACATATTGTACGGGTCTTTCTTATTTATTCATTGAAACTATGCACGACTTAGTTATTGCTAATTTGTTAAATTACATGCTTTGCGGGTTGAGTGACCTGCTTAGTTCAATATTTACAGCTATTAATATTAATCTCTTTGTAATATTCCAGATATAAAAAGTATGCAGAACATAAATAAATAGCTAGAAATGGCAGATGAACAACAATATAACCAAAACAACACCAAGATAATACCAAAATGATAACAAAATAACACCAGAAAGAGCACTTTGATTACTGAGAACAATGTTCACTTGCCTCTTCGAGGGAGCAACCTCCAGAAGAGTAGAGCTCTATTCCAATAATATCCAAGACAAAACTTCTCATATCGTCGAATCCTATTTATACTAAATATGTTTATCAAAAGAACAATCTAGAAGAAGATCCTTCTAGAAGTAGAAGCTTCTATTAGGTATTCTTACATTGCACTTATTCTTCCTTATTGCTAGGCCTTATTAATATTGACCTTTATTACATGGAAATATATTATTCTACCTACGTGAGGGGTTAGGTCCCTAACATGTCCGCCCCCTTAAAAACAACCTTGTCCTCAAGGCTTGAGATGAGGAAATTGCTGCAGAATAGTAGCTGGTTCCCAAGTGGCATCTGCTGGAGTTGTATCTTTCCACTGGACTAACACTTCCTTGATGGTTCGCTGATGCAGACGACGCTCACGCTGGTCCAAAACAGCTTGTGGTTGTAGCCAAATGGAGCCTTCTTCATCCAACTCGGGAAGGTTGGTTTGAGTTTGGCACTTAGTTCCAATCACCTTCTTTAAGCAGAAAACATGAAAAACATGATGGAGCTTAGAATGACTGGGCAAAGCTAACTGATAGGCCACCTGTCCCACATGCTTGATAACGGTATAAGGACCATAAAATTTGGGTGCCAGTTTTTGACTATGGTCAACCTTGAGGGAATTTTGCTTATAAGGTTGCAGTCGAAGAAACCCCTGATCCCCTTTTGTAAATTGACATTCAGAACGACCTTGATCTGCTTGTTGCTTCATGCGATTCTGGGCCATGACCAAATTATCTTTGAGGGTACGGAGAATAGCCTCTCGAACTATAAGTGTTTGGTCAATTGCCTGGACCTTCGAGACACCTGGCAAATATGAGAGAACTGAAAGTGGCTTTTGTCCATAGACCGCTTCAAAAGGGGTCATGCAGGTAGCTATATGGTAAGAAGTGTTGTACCACCATTTAGCTAGTGGTAACCATTGAGCCCATTGATTTTGCCTTTTCGATGCAAAACACCTCAAATATGTTTCCAAACACTTGTTGACCACTTCAGTTTGACCATCGGTCTGGGGATGATAAGCTGTGTTGAGATGTAATTGGGTGCCTTGGAGCTTGAACAATTCTTGCCAAAAATTGCTGGTGAAAGTTGGGTCGTGATAAAAAACAATAGAATGTGGCATGCCATGAAGTTTGAAGACTTGATCCATGAAAAGGTGAGCCACAATCGATGTTGTAAATGGGTATTGAAGAGAACATAAATGAGCATACTTGGAAAGACGATCAACTACCACCATGATGACTAATTTATTTCCTGATTTAGGTAAGCCTACAATAAAATCCATAGAGATATCCCGCCAAATAGCAGGTGGAATCGAAAGCGGTTGTAGTGTGCCAGGAGATTTGACTGTTTCGCCTTTGTTGCATTGACACACATCACATTCAACCATAAAATTACGAACATCATGTTTCATACCATCCTAGAAAAAAGAACGCTTGACCCGGTCATAGGTTTTGGTAAACCCTGAATGCCCAACTGTGGGTGTAGCATGAAGCTCATAAAGTACTGTGGATTTAAGTTTTGACTGTGTACTTAAATACAAACGACCTTTGTATCAAATATCATCATTGATCCAAGAGTACCCTGGGGAGACTGGAGAATTGGACTGCAATTGTTGTATCAGATGTGAACTTTTGGGATCTTGTAGCCATTCCTGGTGAACAGCTTGGAGCCAATCTGGTACAATGAAGGAGAGAGAAAAAAGGGACCCTTCATCTTCATATTTTCTGAAAAGTGCATCAACAACCACATCATATTTTCCTTTTTTGTAAATGATCTCATAATCATATACAAAGAGCTTAGTCACCCATTTTTGTTTCTCGGGGGAGGAAAGGTGTTGTTCCAGAAAATACTTGAGACTTTGATGATCTGTCTTAATTTGGAAGTGTTTCCCCAATAGATATGGGTGCCAAAGATCCACAACATGAAAAATAGCCAACATTTCCTTTTCATATATTGATTTGCCCAAATTTCGCTCTGACAGTTGTTTGTTGGTAAAGGCCAAAGGCCAACCCTCTTGCATAAGGACGACGCCAATTCCTTTCCCAGAAGCATCACATTCCAAGACAAAGGTCTTTGTGAAATCAAGAAGGGCCAGGACTAGAGTGGTGCACATGACCATCTTCAAGGTTTTAAAATCTTGAGTAGCTGCTGGATTCCAAGTGAAAGAATCCTTTTTAAGGAGAGCAGTGAGAGGTGCCACAATATTTCCATAATTCTTAACAAACTTGCGATAATAACCTGTTAAACCCAGAAATCAACACAAGCATTTGAGAGTCTATGGTTGAGGCCAATATTGCATAGCTTCAATCTTTTAAGATCCACCTTGACACCGTCCTTGACAACAAGATGACCCAAGTACTCGAATTCTGAGGTGCCAAAAGGACATTTAGATTGTTTGAGGAAAAGTTGGTGCTGCGAGAGTAGATGGCGAATTTGATCCACATGGGGAAGATGAGATTGCCAAGTTTTACTATGGATGAGAATATCATCAAAGAAAACTAAGACAAAATGACGGAGAAAAGGATGGAAGACATGATTCATGAGGCTTTGGAAGGTGGAGGGGGCATTACTCAGTCCAAAGGGCATGACCAAACAATCATAGTGACCCTCATGAGTTCGAAAGGTAGTCTTGGGTATGTCAGCTTCTTGCACACGTATCTGGTGGTAGCTAGAACATAGATCAAGTTTAGTGAAGTACTGAGCACCACTCAGCTCATCCAAGAGATCATCAATGATAGGAATGGGGAACTTGTCCTTGATGGTGAGCTTATTGAGGGCACGAAAGTCAGGACACATGCACCAAGTACCTTATTTATTAAGTACCATGACCACAGGGGAAGAATAAGGGCTGGTACTGGGACGGATAACATTCACTCGGAGCAATTCCTGCACTATTTTCTCAATTTCTTTCTTTTGGGCAAAGGGCGGTGATAAGGGCGAACATTAGGAGGAAGACTACCAGGAACAAGGGGAATGGAATGATCATGAACACCACGAGGAGGAAGGCCCTGAGGGGTGGAAAAAACAACTTAATGTTCGGAAAGGATAACTTGGAAGTCAAGATGCACAAAAGGTGTTTCAACGGCTTGAATAGAATGGAGTTGAACAATGATATCAGAGTGGCCTTTCTTGAGGAGATTTTCCATATGATGGGAACTAATGATCTCTGGAGAACCAGCTGTGAAACCTTGGAATTGATACTTTTGTCCTTCCTGTTGGAATTGCATATTTAATTCCTTAAAATCCATAAGAATGGGACCCAAAGTGTGTAACCATTCAACACCTAGCACAATGTCACAACCTCCCATGCCAATGGAAAACATATGATATTTCATTTGGTAATGACCAATTTGAAGGCAAAAATTTTCACACCGCCCACCACATTTCATGGACCCACCATTGGCTATCATGATTTGAAAATTATTGACAACACGAATATAACAATTGGTTTTCTGGCCAATGCGACGATGAATAAAATTGTGGGTGCTACCACTGTCAACAAGGATGATGACCTTCCTGTGCTTAATGTAGCCAGTGAGCTTGAGCATTTGGGGGGCCGAGAAGCCAGGGAGGGCATGCAAGGAAATAAGTGGGTCAACTTCAGGTGGGTCAACAGGCTCTTGGGTGGCATCGAGAAGAGCAGGTTCTTCAACAAGGGGAACTGTCACATCCTCTTCAGGAACATCTTCTGAGATGACCATAAATAGTTTTTGTTCCTTACACTTTTGCCCCAGAAAATATTTTTCATCACAATTATAGCAAAGACCCTTCAGTTGGCGTTCAACCATTTCAACCCTAGTTAGTTTCTGGACCTTGAGGGGAGTAACAAGGGGGTTAGGATTAGCGGGTCGAGGACGAGGAACAAAAGGGGGTTTTTTGTTCTGGGAAAAAACAACTTGTTGGGCCTCTTTAGCACGTTGAGTAGCTTCCAAACAAGTGGGAGGGTGGGTCATGAGAACCTGTGATCAAATTTCATCCTTGAGACCACTGATAAAGCATTCACAGAAGAACGCATCTGACATGTCCTCTGTTCGAAAGGCCAAATGCTCAAAAGCAGTGATGAAGTATTCCATTATGCCTGACTATTTCAACTTGGTCAAATGACCTAGATAGTGGGTATCAATATCAAAGTAGGCATAGAGCTCAGCAACAAACTGGGTCCATGCAATATACCCCTAATGTGAATTTTTTCGCCATTGCCACCATTGCTAACGTTCAAGATCTAGATAGAGGACAACATAGCGAAGTTTGTCCAACTCGTCAGTAATACCATGCAGAGAAAAATAATGCTCCATTTGAGTGACCCAACATGTAGGATCAGAGCCATCAAATTTATTGACCTCTACACGGGGAAGACGGGGTTCACGATGAAAGGAGTTGGAGTGAAAATGCAGAGACTGAGAGGAATCAACAACATTGGGTTGTGTTGATGAAGAAGGACCCGTAGGGTGGTTCAACAATTGATTAACAACATCCTGGAGGGAGGCTAATTGGGTGGTGAGGTTGGCTTCCAAGGTGTCAATGCGGGAATTGGTGGAGTCCATCTGAGATGTGAGATGTTTGATGGAGACATGGGCTTAATTGACCAAAGTTTTGAGATCTTGGTTGCGAGTGGTGGCCATTTGGAGAGGGGAAGTGTGGGTAAGGAAAAAAAATGGGTGGGTGGGACTACAAAAAAAAGGACTTAGAAGTGATAGGTACCACGACGATCAGTGCTTGAAGGGAAATATAATGGGATAGGCGACAAAATAGGGAAACTGCGAAGGGGTAGGGTCCACTGAAACAAAAAGGATTAAAAATGAAGGGTATGACTGGGATCAGGGAGAAAAGAGGAAGCCAATGGAATAGGTCCCAAATAAGTGTGCCTGTGGGACCACTATACTTCGACCTGAAGAATACTGCAGTGATGAAATTCCCAAATGCTTAACATGAAGAAATGTGTAGTAATTTTGCAGCTAGAATGCAGAAGACAATGTAGCACAACGATAGATCTTGTTGGTTCTATTTCTATTTCCTTCCCAAGGGTTAGGGTATTCAAGGGTTCTACAGACAAGAGTTTGCCCTGTGCTATAGCTCTTTGATATATGTGCGGGGTCCAATAGTAGTACTCAGTCCAATATCTCAGGGAACCAACTAAGGAGGCTAGACCATACCCTTAGCCGTACTACCCGACTACCCAGGTACTAGAGAGTATCTTCCCGAGTGTTGTTCTCGGTGGCACTATAACAATCAGGCGTCCGATCGGTTTATCTATGGAGGGCTTCAGGAGATCTAGGTCGATCCGTATACAGGTCTTGTCTGATGCGCTACCACTCGAAGGGGTACCAATGGGGTTACAAGGGTGGCCAACATATGTGCGCTTAAGCACCACTTGTATTTATTGTGTGTATGAATCCCCGATTGCAAGTTTATGCACGTAATGACAGATCTCTATAGCTTAAAGATGTCAGAATATGTCTCTACCCTGAAAAAAAATTAACTCACATTTTTTTGCCGAGGAAGGTGCTCTGATACCACTTGTAATATTTCATATATTAAAAGTATGCAGAACATAAATAAATAGCTAGAAATGGCATATGAACAACAATATAACCAGAACAACACCACGATAATACCAAAATGATAACAAAATAACACCAGAAAAAGAACTTTGATTATTGAGAGCAATGTTCACTTGCCTCTTCGAGGGGGCAACCTCCAGCAGAGCAGAGCTCTATTACAATAATATCCAAGACAAAAATTTTCATACCCTTGACTCCTATTTATACTAAATATGTCTATCAAAAGAACAATCTAGAGGAAGTTCCTTCTATAAGCGAAAGCTTCTATTAGGTCTTCTTACATTGGACTTATTCTTCCTTATTGCCAGGCATTATTAATATTGACCTTTATTACATGGAAATATATTATTCTACCTACGTGAAGGGTTAGGTCCCTAACACTCTTGAGATGGCCATGTATAATATTCATGGCATTGTAGCCTTCACACTTTTATCTAGCATTGCTTTGAGTTATTCTTAACTCATTGTTATAGTCATTTATATGTTTAACTAATGGTTATGCATTTCGTAAACAAATGTTGTCTCGTTCTTTAGCTTTTTGTTGCACCAAACAACATAGTTTGTGCTAAATGGGACCATTACATTGCCTTAACCTAGTTTACGTATCTACAACACATACTATCTGCTATATTTGATCATCTATTTTTGGTAGAAATACATGATGTGTGTTACTGTGATGTTTGTTAAAAGTTTTTTGTAAATTCATAGGCCATGCACCATCCCTAGATCAACCTTGCATCTTCATACCTTTTACATGACTTAGGAAGAGAATGATTCTTTGCAATTCTACAACCTCTACTCTACTCTAGTGTCGTTTCGAAGCACATATTGAACAATTTCCTTTCACTTTGGCGTTTAACTATTTTGAAGATTTCTTGTTGATTGCACATATTTTATGATTGTTTATTATTTACTCATTAAAACTATGCAAAGCTTACACGTTGCTCATTTATTAAATTACATACTTTAGGGGTTGACTAGCCTACCTCATCTAGTATTTAGAGAACTGAACATCAACTTCTTATGTGGTCCATGCATAATAGCAATGTGATTCATGCTAACCACTCTCTTGCTAACCAAATAACTTCTTATGTGGTCCATGCATTTAGAGAACTGAACATCAACTTCTTATGTGGTCCATGCATAAGAGCCTACCTCCTCTTCGCATTTTGTGCCTTGCAATGGAATGTGCATCACATGTTATCTTATAATGGGCCAACATTTGAAATTTACTTGTTGTTTTTCCATTATATGTGGTCCCATAATACTACAACAAAATGTGCAATGCACATTATTTCAAAATATGCTATTATATAAAGTCTATTTTCTATTCATATATTATATGTGAAAAGGTTGGCTTTGGACGCTTCGAGACAAAGCACCTATTTATGCTAACAAAACCCTATTTCTTATGGTGCATGCACCTATATTATGTATCCCAACCTTTAATGTTATGAATGCAAACATTTAAGGGAAATAAATCCATATGTGGAGAGGCAAAGCCTTGATTCCCCTTCACAAGAATGATGCTAATGTCATTTCTTATGCCCATAAGTTGGGATTTGTTTTATTTTGCACGATTCACTGTTTCCATGGTTCAACCTTATTAGTGTTACATTTTTCACATTGAAGTTATTGTTCCTTTTGAAAATACCAAAATATTAAATGTTGTCTTGCTTTCTGATGCATCATATACTTGTGTTGCTTGTAAATAAGGGCTACAAATCCCTCCTATTAATTCTTTCACTTTGAAGTAGCTTGACATATGGGTGCTTGTACTCCCAAAGCTTGCTCAAAATACTTGTGTTTTTTGTCCTTTGGCAATGCTTTTATATATATGGCCTTGAAATTGATTTTCGCTTCTACACATTTTAATACTCAAAATAAAACCTTGATTTTCCACTAGATTCTAATCCAATGTAACTATTTTAACAAAAGATCAATACAACACCAAACTAATTCACATGTTCCATCTCATTGCCTTATGCATCAACATCCTCATCAAGAAAAGGTAACTAATCATTTGTCTTGGGTAAGGCTTTGATCCTTGTCAATGCTTCAACGCACTTCATCATGATGTGAATCTTGTTTGCAAAAGTGTTGTGATCACTAAGGTTACATGCAAATGTCAATAAGGAAATTACATACATATATATAATTAAATCCTTGAGAAACTTATCATTTTTTTTGCTTCTCTCCACCTTCTGAGCTACTGCATGATAAAATTCTCAAGATTGATTTACATATTATTCTTGTTTCACATGGAGCTTGACATTCTATTATCTTTCAAACTCTAATCCTTCATAATCCTTTCCATGTTAGCAATCCATCGATATTCTATTCTAACCAAATGACAAGGAGAATCAACAACATAATCAAAGATGACAATTTCATCCACTTTTGTCAACATCTTTATTTCTTTGATCAATTATGTAGTAGATATGATTTCCTAGCCCCTTCAATTAGGTTACACAACGATTTAAGCTAGTTATGTCACACCTACTATTGGTATCCTAATGGTCAAGCAAGTGATCAATCTTGGAGTTGTTCTAGCTATCTTCATGAATGTCAAGTTTAAGGTTCCTTGAAAACACTTTGTAGTAATTATTGTAATCCTCCTTGTTTTTGGTGGATGCGCACTTTAGTTGCAACAAAAACACTATGAAATATCACTTGATTCCCTTGATTTCTTAATTATAGATTACTTTGAGCTCACAAATTTATGGTTTGGATGTTTTGTATATTCCTTGCAATGTTACAACCTCTACTATAGTGTCATTTCAAAATGTATTTGGAACATGAATTCAAGTAACCATGTCTTCCCAATTATTTTCCATTTTCTAGTTGTCTCTTTAACCACAAGTTAGCTAGTATCTTTGTTGTGTGCATTCTTTTCAGTTTGCAAAAAAATACAATGGACTTCAAAGGAAATATTTGGATACTTGCTTCAATCTAAAATGTGTTCAAGGAAAAGTTAATTTTCTTTAAAAAAAAGGTTGGCATATTTGCACATACGTTGAAGTATTCAACTAACTGTTGGTTTCTCTTGTATCAAATAGTTTTAGGTCTCCATTAAAAACGCGGCCCTCACAATCCAATTGCATATATTGGCATGCATTCCTTCATCACTCCATGCATGCCTTTGTCACATCGTTTCTTCCTTTGCTTTCCTCATCGCCCATGTCGTAGTTTGCCCATCTTGATTTTTTTAGCTTGTGGATTTTGTACCATGTCCATCATAGTTCTTCTCCTATTGTCACATTTGGGGTGTGCAACACACATGACTTGGAAAAAAGAGACTTTGTCTTCTACATACCACATTTTCTTGTGCTTTCTACTAAAGTTAATTATTTTGTGAAACACATGCTTTGATGGTTTACATTCCAATAATTTCAATGTTAATGATTTATGCCATTGTTATAGTTCTTTGCATTTCAATAGATAAGAGCAACATAAGAACAAGATCACTGAGAAATACACATTCACAAGAGACACAACATTTATCCTGGGAAACCCTCTAGGGGAAGAAAACCCA
>ML787889.1:311583-323250 GCA_009831015.1 Picea engelmannii | reverse complement strand
GACTTCTTATTCTGCCTATTATAATTGTCTGTTGACCAATCCGCAAAAGGGGATTTGGTCCTATTACAATAACCGACATGATTAATCCACAATGGGGATTAATCCTATGAATAAAATAACAATAATAATAAGAATACTCTTTGTAGTTACATTATTTCAACATTCAATACCCAGAAACAAAACAACAATACAAAGATCTGATTCTGAACTATGAAATAGAAATATTACTCAGTAAATAACTTGCAATGCACTACGAAACTAATCAGAAACCAATCACATAACTAATAGACACCATAGATACCCTTGAAACCCCAACTCCGGGGAAAACCAACAAAGAGGGTTTTATTGTTTCAGCTTCAACAAATCATAAATAAATACACCATTGCTAAACCTGACAACTTAATCTACACATAAATATGAGTAGATCTGAGTCTATGAATCCGAGTTCTTTCCTCCCTGGCTGATATACAACCTCCCTGCTTGACAACTTGTTATTTTGTGAATGGTGTGACTGTGGGTGCAGCGGAGAAAACTCACGAACCTCAAAATATGGCTCGATCTATTCTGTAGTGGCTACAACCTAGCCCTCTTACCCTCACGGATACTACAACCACCAAAGCCTCAACCCTTCTACACTCTCACACGACCTCTACGGCAAGGTGCGAGCTCTTGGCCCTAGGACGAAGGGATCGACCCATCTTCTAACACCCAGGCTTATGGATTGGGTAGATATGAAGGTTGGATGCCTTCCTATATCTCTCAACCTTCTCAACCCTGAAAAGAAACTCTCCTCAAATATGATCCGCAACTGAAACCATATTGGTGTCACTCACCAACTCAATGATCTCCTCAATTCACCCCCCTTGCTTATAAATCTCTAACAAGTGGTTAAATTCTATATGACTTGGAGATACATTAAATCATGTGTCTATGACTTGCATGACACCTAACCTAAGCCGAGACACTTGTCCTCGTTACAATATTTTAACACTCCCTCTTAATAAGGAAGGTGTTCTCCACTATTCCCATCTTATCCCTTAAGTAGAAAAACTTGCCTTCCATCGAGGCCTTGGTGAGAATCTCTGCCACCTGTTCATTTGTAGGTACATACTATAACTGGACTACACCCTTTTGCACACAATAGTTGATGAAGTGATACTTGATTTCAATGTGCTTCGACCTATCATGAAACATTGGATTCTCAGAGAGTTTTATGCCACTTTGATTATCACTGTGAATGGTGGTCGACTCTAGCTCCCGAACGAACAATGCCACTAGCAACTTCCATAGCCATATTGTCTCACATGTTTCCATGCTCGCTGCCATGTATTCTTCTTTGGCATAACTCAATGCAACAAAAATTTTCTTCCTATTCAAGCAAGAGACAACCCTCGATCCCAAGCTGAAACAACACCCTAAAGTGATTTTCCTATCCACTGCATTGCTTGCCTAGTTTTCATCTCTATAGCCCACCAACTTCACTCCATCTCCCTGAGCATTCCTCAAACCATACTCAATTGTTCCATGTAGGTACCTCAATACATGTTTCACTGTTGTCCAATGTGCTCTCCTTGGTTCAACCATGAACTCACTGAGAGTATTCACAACAAAACAAAGGTTTGGCCTAGTGTTGACCAAATACATGAGAGAGCCTATCAAATGTCTATATAAGGTAGGGTTCACTGCCTCCTGATTGGAAGCATCTATCTTCTTCCAATTAGTAAACATGGGTGTTGACATTGGTCGACAGTCCCGCATCCTGAACCTCTTCAAGATCTCCACTGTGTATTTCCCCTGTACTAGGAAAATCTAGCCATCTCGCTGCCACACCTCCAATCCAATAAAACAGTGCATCAACCCCAAATCCTTCATATCAAACTCCAAAGAAAGATCCCTCTTTTAATCTACAATAAGCCTCCATGAACCTGTCAAAAATAAATTGTCCGCATATAACACAAGAATGAGTGGCTCTCCACCTATCATGATATAGTATAGGTTAGAGTCAACATCACTCTTCATGAATCCCATGCCCTGCAAGTAACTATCGATGCCCTCATACCACGCTCTGGGTGTGTGCTTGAGCCCATACAATGCTCTCTTCAGTCTGCATTCATGAGTCTCCCTCACATATGCCTCAAAACCCCCTGGTTGTTCTATGTACACTTCCTCCTCAATAACTCCATTGAGGAAGGCCATATTGATGTCCAACTGATGTATGAGGAATCTCTTGAGTCATCTTCCTCCCTCCAGTAGGAGGTACAACCTCAGTGGGTGGAGCTTCCTGCTCCACAATTTGAGTACTAGTCCATGTACTTGTACCTGTACCTATCCCTGTGACCTGTACTTGTGATTCCTGCTCCTCCTTTGGAGATATGAACTCATGATCCCCTGTTGTTGCTGGAACATCATAAGACTTCCTGAAAGCCTTCTCCTCCTCGAATCTGACATCCCTGTTGATCAATGTCTTCTTCAATCCCGGAACATAGATCCGATATGTTTTTGAAGTTTTGTTGTAGCCAACAAATATTCCCTTCTTTGCATTGGAATCAAGCTTCACCCTCTTATAAGAGGGCACATGCCAATAGGCTAGGAAACCAAAGATCCCGAGGTGACCAACTTTCGACTTCTTCCCTGTAAATGCCTCTTCAAGCATCAATCTCCCCAACACCTAGTGAGGATTCATGTTATGAATGTATATTGCAATATTGCATGCCTCTACCCATAGGAACTTGGGAAAATCCTGGTCATACAACATAGCCCTAGAAACACCAACAATGGCCATGTTCTTTCGTGTTGCAACCCCATTCTGCTAAGGGTTATAGGGAACTATCAATTCCTTCTTAATCCCTGCCTTAGCACATAACTCCTTGAAGGCTTTCCATGTGTACTCACATCCATTGTTTTTCCTAAGAACCCTTATTTTCGTCCATGTTGTATTCTCCACAAGAGCCCTAAACTTTTGGAAGCGGCCGAAGGCCTCATCTTTGGTCCTCATGAAGTAGATCAAGATTTTCCTAGAGAAATCATCTATGAATGTGAAAAAATACTCATACCTTGTCAAGGATGATGAAGATATAGGCCTGCATACATCTAAGTGCACTAAATCCAATGCACCCTTCGATCTACTATTGCTACTTGGAAAAGTTGTTTTAGCATACTTTTCCAAGGCACACCATTTACACACATCATTGTGCTTGGTGCTCAACTTTGGAAGGCAAGTCACTATCTCCTTGAGAATGTTAAGTGCCCCATGGTGTAAGTGAGAAATCGTTTTATTCCATAATTCTCCCATATCCTTAATTTTATTTATCAACACCCGAGGTGACTCAAACTACAACCTGTATAACTTTTGTGACCTAATCCCTATCATCTTGGCCTGCTTCGACCACCTGGGATGAATGTACACTTTATTTCCTCTAAAAGACACATCGTATCCCTTGTCCTGAAGCATCTAAACTGATATCGGGTTATTGTTCATCCTTGGTACGTATAACACATTTGTAAAGCTAAATGTCTTGCTTGACTCCCTCTGAAAGGTAACAATCCCTCATCCCACTGGAGTACATTTGGACTTATTGCGAATCTGTATATTAAAATTCATCTCCTCCTCTCTGAAACTAAAGAAGTATTTTATAACTATTTTCATATGATATGATGCACCACTATCAATATACCACACCCTGTGCCCTGTGTGTCTGAGCTAGAAATGCAAGCGATGAGTGAGAAATCCTCATCAAACTTGGAAGAAAATTCATCAATGTCCGTTGAAGTTGTTGTTTGAGTCTTCTTCTTTTCCTTCTTCTTATTAGGACATTGACTGACCTAATGACCTGTTTTGTGACAAGTTTATCCAGGTGGAAATCGGTGGCCACCCACCTATTCTAGTGGCTCAAACATGGGTTTCCATCTTGACAGTTTTTCTACGGTTTTTCGGGTCTTGAAATTCTGGGGCCATTTTGAGGCCCCAAGCGACGTTTTTTGGGCACGACAGTGTCCAAACGAAACCCAATGGCATGGTCTGGGCCAAACATAATATGCAATCCTCACCTATACCTTTTCGACAAGGTATAAAATGCATCAAACGAAGATCATATGCAAAAGTTATGCCCTTGGGAAGTTGATGTACCAACTACCCCCATCGGGGCCGACAAACCTTTTGGTGTTTCATCTTCCAGGGTTAGGGTTTTGGATTTTCTTTATGTTAAAAAGGCCTATAGAGCATCATTGTAAACATCACCATCTTCTTGTAAATGAGCGTATCCATCACATCTCTTCTCAGAGATAAGCTTCCACCTTTCTAGCGAGTCATTCATTATGTAATTTTACAGTTTTTGTACATTCTCTCATCAATAACAAATTTTCATTACTATATCTCTGTGTTTATTGCAATATCTCTGTATATTTCATTGTTATATCTCTGCCTTCCTTTCGTTCTCAAAATAATCTATATCAATGGTATCAGAGCATGTTGCTCATTGTCGTTTATTAGTGCATTTCCCCAACGAGGTCAAGGTACAAAGAGTTGGGTCTCCAACTAGTTTCCCTTGAGGACAACCACTCTCGTCATCCCAAGGGGCCTCCCATGGTGGAAGAAAAGAGAGACGTGAAATTAGAATATCCCATCAAGATTTTTCTCGCGGAATCCCTCGCGCAATAGGGGAATGAGGTGTTGGTGATTTTTTCCCAAATCTTCCAAAGATTGCCAACAATAACATGCGTGTCTTCATCAAGCAGTCGCTTTGGAGACACTAATCCATTCAAGGTACAAGTTAATTTTGATATTCCTGTATTTGAAGGTCAGATCAATGCGAATGATTTGGAAAAATGGTCAAATTTGCTAGAAGGTTATTTCACTGTTCAAAATTTTTCCGACAAAGAAAAAATCACCTTTGTGCTCCTCAAGGTTCTTCCCCATGTCAAACATTGGTGGGAAACTTATTGGAAGAAAAATTCCACAGAGGAGTCTGGAATATTTGGGGCCGAGCCCACTTGGGATTTTTTTATGGATGCGATCAAGGAGAAATATCACCCTGTGGGAAACTATGATTCCCAGTACATCAACTGGACCACGCTGCATCAAAAGCGGGACCAAACAGTTTCAGAGTTCACAAATGCATTCCATACCTTGCACACCAAGTTGGGTATCAAAGACTCTGAGCGACATCTAGTTCTAAAATATCGCGGGGCTCTACATGGGTACATCCAAACTGAAATGGAGTTTTTGGACATCTCATCATTGGGAGCAACTTATCGATATGTTGTCAAAATCGAGCATAAATTTAAGCACCAGAACAAGCGAGAATTTGAGTATGCAAATCCACAACAACCAAAGTATGGTAAAGGTAGCCCTAATCCACATAATAGCCAACCTCAAGAAAACGAGTCCAAGCTGTAGGAAAAGAAGAGAAACAAGAAGACGAAGAAGGACACTAGGAAGTGGTGCGACTTCCACAAAATCCCTTGGTACAACACCGATGAATGTTTCTCGAAACAATCATTGGTGGTCGAGCTCAAAGAAACAGAGTCGTGCCCTGTCTCAGACTCTAATTCAGACAATAATAAAAGGAAACATATAATTGATTCATAACTGACTATTACTGTTGCGACTGTAACAATACAACCAGAAGAACCAAAGGATCCTAAGGAGGGGGAGCACATTTTCCATTCATAGATGTGGGTGAAGGGAATCCCGCTGCATTTTATTGTTTACAACAGAAGCCAGAAGAACCTCATCTCAACAAAGGTCGTCAAACAATTGGATTTTCCAACAACACCACACCCACAACCATACAACATCAGATGGCTCCACTAGGGACGAGATCTTCGTGTCAGTCAACAATGCGACCTATCATACAACATCAAGCCCTTCAAGGATGAGGTACTATGTGATGTTTCCCCACTGGAAGTTTGTGATTTTCTTTTAGTCCAACCATATATGTGGAAGCATCATGCTATTTACGAGACTTGACCCCGTAGCATCATTGTTACTCCGGGAGATGAGCTCTCCAGGATACCATAGGTAGTCCCAACTACTATCTCGACAAAATAGTGTCGCACAGTAATCTCTCATACCGTAAAGTTTAGCCTCTTAACGATGTGTTTAGAAGAGAAGGACATTGCAATCACTGCAATCTTGTCCCAAGACCTTTCTATCTAGCAAAAGAAAATCAACAAGATTGTATAAGAGCACCAAGATATTCTTTCTACACCTACAAGGGTGACTCCACATTGTCCAATCAAACCAAGTTATGATAAATACCTTCATATTATTCATGCTGTATCTTCACCAATAGAGTCCTCCCACACTCAGGAAGATCATGCAGCTACATTGGTTAAACAGATCCAACACCTCTAATAATAGGTTCATAACAAACTTCAACAAGCTAAGCAAGGCAACTTCTTTAGCAAGGAAAGCAACTGACCAAAGTTCAGATTCAACAAAAGCTTCCCTGGGGTCTTGATGCAATAGATACCATTGCTTCCTAAGGGGGGAGGATTGATCCAGGCAAAAATCGGTGGCCACCCACCTATTCCACTGGCTCAAAACATGGGTTTCCACCTTGGCAGTTTTTCTACGTTTTTTCGTGTCCTCAACTTCCGGGGTCGTTTTGAGGCCCTAAATGACATTTTTTTCGCACGACAGTTCTCAAATGATAGCCAAAATTCATGGATTGGGATGAAAAAAATATGTACTCCTTGGCTGTACCTTTCCGACGAGATATAGAACGCCCCAAATGAAGATCGTATGCAAAATTTATGCCCTTGGGAAGTTGATGTACCAACTACCCCCATTGGGGTCTGCAAACCTTTTGGTGTTTCATCTTCTGGGGTTAGGGTTTTGGATTTTCTTTATGTTAAAAAGGACTCTAGAGACTCATTGTAAACATCATCATCTTCTTGCAAATGAGCTTATCCATCACATATCTTCTCAGAGATAAGCTGCCACCATTCTAGCGAGTCATTCACTCTGTAATTTTACAGTTTCTTTACATTCTCTCATTAATAAAAAATGTGCATTACTGTATCTCTGTGTTTATTACAATATCTCTCTATATTTTATTGCTATATCTCTTCCTTGATTTTGTTCTCAAAATAATCCATATCAGTGATATCGGAGCAGGCTTCTCATTGTCATTACTTAGTGCATGTCCTCGACGAGGTCAAGGTACAAAGAGTTGGGTCTTGAGCTAGTTTTCCTTGAGGAAAACCACTCTCGTCATTTCAAGCGTCCTCCCATGGAAGAAGAAACGAGAGACACATGAGAAGAATATCCCATTAAGTTGTTTCTCACGAAATCCCTCGCGCAATAGAGGAACGAGATGTTGGAGATTTTTTCCCAAATCCTACAAAACTTGTCGACAATAACATGTGTCTCTTCGTTAAGCAGTCACTTTGAAGACGCTTCTCCATTCAAGGTACAATTTAATTTTTATATTCACATATTTGAAGGTCAGATCGATGCGGATTCTTTGGGAAAATGGTTAAATTTGCTAGAAGGTTATTTCTCTTTTCACAATTTTTTCGATAGAGAAAAGATCACCTTTGCGCTCCTCAAGGCTCTCCCCCATGTCAAATAGTGGTGGGAAACTTACTGGAGCAAAATTCAACATAGGAGTCTGGAATATTTGGGGCCGAGCCCACTTGGGATTTTTTTATGGATGCAGTCAAGGAGAAATATTACCCAGTGGGAAACTATGATGACCAGTACATGAGATGGACCACACTACATCAAAATCAGGACCAAACAGTTTCATAGTTCACAAATAGCTTTCATACCTTGCACACCATGATAGGTATCAAATAATATGAGCGACATCTTGTTTTGAAATACCACGGGGATCTACACAGGTACATTCAAACCAAAATGGAGTTTCTAGACATCTCATCACTGGGAGCAACTTATCGATACACTGTCAAAATCGAGCAAAAATTTAAGCACCAGAACAAGCGAGAATTTGGGTCTACAAATCCGCAACAACCAAAGTATGGTAAAGGCAACCCTAATCCAAAAAATAGCCAAACTCAAGACAACCAGTCCAAGCCACAGGAAAAGAAGACCAACGAGAATATGAAGAAAGACACTGGGAAGTGGAGCAACTTCCACAAAAGCCTTTGGCACAACATCTATGAATGTCTCTCGAAACAACATTGTTGGTCGAGCTCAAAGAAACATAGTCGAGCCTAGAATAAGACTACGGTTCAGACAATAATAAAATGAGACAAAGAATTGATGTAGAACCCACTCCTATTATCGCGACCGCAACAATCCAACAAGAAGAATGAAAGGATCCTGAGGAGGGAGAGCGTCTTTTCCATTCACAGATGTGGGTGAAGGGAACCCTACTGCATTTTATTGTTGATAGTGGAAACCAGAAGAACCTCATCTTAGTAGAGGTCGTTAAGTAGTTTGATTTACGAAAAACACCACACCTGCAACCATACAACATCATATGGCTCCACCAGGGACGATATCTTTGTGTCAGCCAACAGTGATGCCTGTCATACGACATCAAGCCCTTCAAGGATGAGGTACTATGTGATGTTGCCCCACTGGAAGTCTGTGATGCTCTTTTAGGCTAGCGATATATATGGAAGAATCATGCTATTTATGACTCTTGACCCCGTAGAGTCATTGTTACTCTGGGAGGTCATCTCTGCAAGATACTAGAGGTAATCTCGACTACTATCCCAACAAAACAATGTCGCAAAGTAATCTCTCATACTGCAAAGTTTAGTCTCTTCATGATTTGTTCAGAAGAGAAGGACAATGAAATCACTGCAACCTTGGCCCAATACCCTTCTATCTAGCAGAAGAAAATTAACAAGATTGTAGAAGAGCACCAAGATATTCTTACTACACCTACAAGGGTGCCTCCACATTGTGCAATCAAGCCAAGTTATGATAAATCCCTTCATGTTCTTCATGCTGCATATTCACCAACAGATTCCTCCCACACTCAGGAATATCATGCATCCAAATTGGTTAAACAAATCCAACCTCTCCAACAACAGGTTCATCACAACCTTCAACAAGCTAGGCAAGGCAACTTCTTCAGCAAGGAAAACAACTCACTAAGGTTCAGATTCAGAGAAAGCTTCCCCGGGGACTTGATGCAATGGAGACCATTGCTTCCTAAGGAGGGAGGATTGATCCAGGTGGAAATTGGTGGCCACCCAGCTATTCCAATGGCTCAAAACATGGGTTTCTACCTTGGTAGTTTTTCTATGGTTTTTTAGGTTCTGAACTTCCAGGGCCGTTTTGAGGTCCTAAGTGATGTTTTTTAGGCACGATAACGCTCATATTGTAAGTAAAAGCATGGTCTGGGCTGAACATAATATGTAATACTTGTCTAGACCTTTCTGACAAGGTATAGAATACCCCAAACGAAGATCGTATGGAAAAGTTATGCCCTTGGGAAGTTGACGTACCAACTACCCCCATCAGGGCCCACAAACCTTTTTGCGTTTCATCTTCTGGGGTTAGGGTTTTGGATAGATTATATGTTAAAAAATCCTCTAGATCCTCATTGTAAACATCATCATCTTCTTGTGAAGGATCGTAGCCATCACATCTCTTCTCAGGGATAAGCTGCCACCATTCTAGCGAGTCATTCACTCTGTATTTTTACAGTTTCTGTACATTCTCTCATTAATAAAAATTATGTATTATTGTATCTCTGTGTTTATTGCAGTATATATGTATATTTATTTTTTATATCTCTGCCTTCATTTCGTTCTCAAAATAATCTGGATCACAAGTAAAGCACTTGAATTTGCTCATGTCATGTTTGTTCTCACCATTGGAGGTCCGCCCACTACTTGAGCCTTTCTTAGATTTTGGTTTGCCCTTTCCTGCAAGAACAATGTTCTCTTCTTCCTCACCTTTTTAATGACTGCTTCTGCCACTGAGATATGCTAACCTCAACTCCTCTTGCATGAGGTCATCCCACAATCGATCCTAGTCTAGTGTGTGTTTCCTGGCAACAATGCCTCTCACAAAGACATCCCATGACTTGGAGAAGCCATTCAAGGATATCCCCACAAGTTCAGTGCCATCCATTATTTATCCTCCAACTACCAATTAATTTTTCACTTGTCTAAATCTGGTGAGGTAGGAGGACAGACTTTCCCCCTTACCCATCTTGTTATTTCCGAGTTTTTCCTTTCAACCCATCTTTCTATTTAAGTTTGAATTCTGGTACAGTTTAATAATGGCTTCTCACATCTTCTGTAATATTCCAGATATAAAATAGTATGCAGAACATAAATAATTAGCTAGAAATGACAGATAAACAATGAAATAACCATAACAACACCACAATAATACAAAAATATTACCAGAATAACACCAAAAAGAGCACTTTGATTACTGAGAGCAATTTTCACTTGCCTCTTCGAGGGGGAAACCTCCAGTAGAGCAGAGCCCTATTACAATAATATCCAAGACAAAACTCTCATACCCTCTACTCCTATTTATACTAAATACGTCTATCCAAAAGAACAATCTAGAGGAAGATCCTTCTAGAAGTGGAAGCTTCTATTAGGTCTTCTTACATTTGACTTATTCTTCCCTATTGCTAGGTATTATTAATATTGACCTTTATTACATGGAAATATATTATTCTACCTACGTGAGGGGTTAGGTCCCTAACATGTCCTCCCCCTTAAAAACGACCTTTTCCTCGAGGCTTGAGATGAGGAAATTGCTGCAGAATGGTAGTTGGTTCCCAAGTGGCATCTGCTAGAGAGGTATATTTCCACTGGAATAACACTTCCTTGATGGTGCGTTGACACAGACAACGCTCACGCTGGTCCAAAACTGCTTGTGGTTGTAGCCAAATGGAGCCTTCTTCGTCCAACTCGGGAAGGTTGGTTTGAGTTTGACACTTAGTTCCAATCACCTTCTTTAAGAAGGAAACATGAAAAACAAGATGGAGCTTAGAATGTCTGAGCAAAGCTAAATGATAGGCCACCTGTCCCACATGCTTGAGAACAATATAAGGACCATAAAATTTGGGCACCAGTTTCTGACAATGGTTAGCCTTGAGGGAATTTCGCTTGTAAGGTTGCAGTTGAAGAAACACCTGATCTGCTTCTGCAAATTGACGTTCAGAGCGACCTTGATTTGCTTGTTGCTTCATGCGATTCTGGGCCATGACCAAATTCTCTTTGAGGGTACGTAGAATAGCCTCTCGAACTGTAAGCGTTTGGTCAACCGCCTGGACCTTCGAGACACCTGGCAAGTACGAGAGAAGTAAAGGTGGATTTTGTCCATATAAATCTTCAAAAGGAGTCATGTAGGTAGATGTATGGTAAGAAGTGTTGTACCAACATTCAACTAGTTGTAACCATTGAGCCCACTGATTTTTCCCTTCCGATGAAAAACACTTCAAATATGTTTCCAAACACTTGTTGACAATTTCAGTTTGACCATCAGTCTGGGAATGATAAGTTGTGATGAGATGCAATTGGGTGCCTTGTAGCTTGAAAAATTCTTGCAAAAAATTGCTAGTGAAAATTGGGTCACGATCAGAAACAATAGAATGAGGCATGCCATGAAGCTTGAAGACCCGATCCATGAAAATTTGAGCCACATTTGAGGCTGTAAATGGGTGTTGAAGAGCACAAATATGAGCATACTTGGAAAGACGATCAACTACCACCATG
>ML787889.1:276583-295308 GCA_009831015.1 Picea engelmannii | reverse complement strand
CTTCAACACTTAGGCTCCCTGGCCTAATAACACATAATCCCACTAGCTTATATGACTTGTCTCACCAGCCTATAAAACATAATTACAATTCATAATGCAAGCTTTATACTTCATAGACATGATTTACAACAGGGCTCGGCCTTGGGGACATTACATTGACATTGTTTAGAGGTTGGTTACATAGATGACTCCATAGCCAAATGGATAAGGCGACTGGAACTGCTAAAGTTCTTGGAAGCCTCATAGGGAGTCCCCCATCCCAGTTGGAGCCTGATGTTAACACAAACATCTGCAGCGACAAAAGTAACTCAAAGGTGTTGTGAAATTTAAGTTTTGGAAATTGGTGCTATCGAAATTTCCGGAAGCATACTCGGAAAAACACACACGCGTCTTTTTCCAGTTTTCCCATTAATTTTCCTGTCAGTCAAACATCAAGGTTACACCTGTTCATAGACCACGTCATGTAATATGAGTGTTTGGCATGGATCTCAGTTCGAATGGATTTTTACATCATGTTTAGGGTTTGGGTGTCATTATGAGCGTTAGAGTTAGGCGTCATGTATCATGTTTGACCGTCCTAGGTGTCACTGTCCAAGTTTAAAAGAGCTTCTACGTCTTAAGTCTGAATCTGAAGTCACTACTTGTTATTTAAAATGGTCTATTAAACCTGTTGCATAACATGCTACCAAAATTTTCGGCGTTTTCAATAAATTCACGTCAGAGTATTTGCCAACACATCCAACACTTAGACTCAACCACTTGATTCTCTAATCCTCAGTCAGGCGAATGAGGGAAAGTTGTAGTTAATCGAGCCTATGACTACTAGTGAATAAGTTGTTTCACAACAAGCAGCTTGGCGGAAAGCTCCAGTTCAAAAGACATTTGGTTTTCCAGCCCGAGAACACTTGTAAGGTAAAACCCTCCTTGTTTGAAAACTCATCTACGCAATGAAAAACAATTTATTATTTTTAATTACTAAGGGAGGTGACATTAAGCAGATACAACCCGAGGGTGCAGATTTGTTAGATGCAAAGCCCCGAGTTAGTCATATTTTTGTGGAAGCAGGGTGGTATCCTTTCTGTACCAGGCTTGGAGGAGAAAACTAGGAGGTTGCCAAGTAGTTTTCCCAATATTTCAATGGACATGAGGATGATGTTTTTGGCCTTAAGATACAAGTTACAAAGAGCTCAATTGCAAAGATTTTTCAGCTACCACAGGAAGGTGAAAAATGGTTCAAGGGACAAGTAATTTCAGGAGGTGATCTCAACAGCTTCCTCAAGGATGAATGTAGAGATCCAAATTGGGAAAAAGGCATCCCTAACATCCTCTTGAAAGAGGAATGGATTGAACCTCTTAGGATGATAAAGATATATCTTACCTGTGAGAGGAGGTTCACAGTGGTTTTCTTATACCACATGAGATTCCTTTTCCACCTTACAGAGATGAAGATGCTGAACTTACCCTTTTTCTTGCTCAAAATCCTCACCAAGATGTCAGCTCGGATTCAGGCACACCCTACAACATCTGACTACAATGTTTATCACCAAGGAATGATCAAGGTGTTGGTCATAGAAGAGTTGAAGAAAAGAAACCAGACCTGGGGGCATTTCCTCTTCTACAGAGAAGGTCGAGCTACACCTGATCATGAGTTATCTCATTCTCGTGAGCCATTACAACACCAAGAACCTTCTCTGCCCCCTAAACAGAAAGGGAAAAAAGAATAACCTGCATATTCATCTATTGGTAAGAGGACTAAGAGGAAAGCTAATAAGATCATTGTATATAAGAAAACTAGGGTGAAAGAGGCTAAAGAAAAGACTTCCCCTGTTAAGACTAAAGAAGAAACAGAGAAGGGTGAAAGTTTTACACCTCAGGAGCCTAAATAATTGAAAATCATACCCTCTATTACTCCTTTCCCAAAGGCATACACAAGAAAAAAGAAGGAACAAGTGCTTCCAGAAGAGCCCGATTCACCTACAACTCAAGAAATCCAGCAAGCTAAGGAACATGGAGAAAATTGGATAGTACTTTCAGCGGAATCTAGCCTGTCAGATGAAGAAATAACAAAAAATGCAGGTTATACAAAACTAATAAGAAGAAGATACACTAGACCCAACAACAAATTCAGGCTTAATGTAAAGGCCTTGAAAAACCCAACATTGAAGACCGAGGTCATAGATGTGGACAAGCAATCTGAAGAGCTACAGGTTGTAACTCCTTCTATTGCAGAATCCAGTGGCCATAAAATAAAAGTGAAGGGTAAGCCTTTTAAGGGTGAGTAGAGTGAAACATCAAAGAGGAGGAAAGTTCAGAGAAATCTTAAGGGAAAGGGTACCACTACAACAAAGCCAGCTTCCAGAGTTACCAGGTCTCAAACTGCATTAGAAAGAAGAACATGCTTGGATGAGATTGCTGAAGTGGCATCTCACTTAGAGGAGAGGTAAAGAAAGTTAACTTCCCGAAAATCAAGTTTTGCCTACTCTAGATGCCTTACCTATGTCTAAGCTATCTCATCTATTTTTGAGTATAACATATGCACAAGATTTTCTAAGGTCTTAATGCATAATTTTGAAAGAAACATAACACTACCGGAATTTTCGACAGCGTCAGGATAAATAGTTTTATAACAAAATTATACCTGAATTTCCGACAAGGACATCATTGAAGCTATTTTGACATTTGTTTATAGACCTTTTTGAGTTGGTTAAAACACGATTGGGCCTCCTAAAGTTATGGGCATGTGGAAGGTAGTTAGTTGATGGTTTTGGGTGATTGGTGGTTAGTTGATGAAGAAGAAAGTGGTCCTAAAAGGATGGTTCATGGAAACAACAACCCAACCCAAGATTCAGTGTATCTCAAGCACACACAACATCTTCAACATGATCAATTTTTTCTTCCTGCTCAACATTTGTCCAGCTAGTTGGCTAGTTGAGGAAGCATATCTCTAGTTATGCATATGTTTTTTCCTGGGATGTAACTAAATGATTAATGATGTAATCAAGTTGTTACATTTCTTTTTGAGGTGGCGTTGGGGCCTCTCCCTATATATTTTCACTTGAAAAACTTTGTAAGGGTTGGTTGGTTCAACTGGAAGCTTGATATCAATAAAAATACTTAGTATCACTTTATGTAGAAGGATCTTGTGATTCAGGAAATGTTTAATGCATGGTATGTTTCTTCTTCTGTTATTTTTCTATTCATGCATTTGCAGTAATTGGAGTTTAGCAGTGAGAACCCTTTGGAGGATCCAAATGGTTGTTATGTATGTTCTGGTTTTCTATACATCATTCTCTAGCAGATTCAGTAGCATGTGAGTGAAGGTTCATGACTGAGGCATCAAATACTTTATGCATGTTTTTTTAGTTTTTGTTCTATAGTCTATATCTAAAATAGAGTTTTGGATGTAGGCTAATTCTTGGGTGTAGGAGTTGCTTATAATATTTTAAACTTGTTAAGTTAACTATGACCTTTTGTTACATTTTCTACTTATTAATATTACAATCTAATCCATGCAACTCATTCGGTGCCACAATTTGCCAAATATATGATGTTCTGTCTGAGTTAAAATCACTTTCAAGCATTTTCAGAGGCCATTCCACCTTTTAAAATTTCCCACTTACCAAAACTTGTTTGAAGTGAATCTTAATGTGTAAGGCTTACCCCTTTGCAATCAAGGGGCGACTCCTTGCGTTAACAGGGTCCAAGAGAATTTTTTTTTTGCTGAAAAATGATAGGTATGACTGTGATAAGGGCGAAGAGAGGAATCCAACGAGATAGGTCTCAAATAATGGTGCCAACAGGATCTAGACTTTTTTTTACTCATGTGGAGTTATACTCCAATCTGAAGAATACTGCAGTGAAGAAATTCCCAAATGCTTAACAAGAAGAAATGTGTAGTAATTTTGCAACCCGAATGCATGAGACACAGTTGCGTGGCAATAGATCTTGTATGTTCTATTTTTGTTTCTGTCCCAAGGGTTAGGGTATTCAAGGGTTCTATAGATAAGGGTTTTCCTTGTGCTGTAGCTCTCTGATATACGTGCGGGGTCCAACAATAGTACTCGACCCAATATCTCAGGGCACCAACTAAGGAGGTTAGACTGTGCCCTTAGCCATAGTACCCAACTACCCAGGTACTAGAGAGTATCTTTCCAAGTGTTGTTCTTGGTGGCACTATAACAATCAGGCAACTGATCGGTTTATCTATGGAGGGATTTAGGAGATCTAGGTCGATCCGTATACAGGTGATGTCTGATGTGCTACCACTTGAAGGGATACCAATAGGGGTTACAAGGGTGGCCAATATATGTTTGCTTAAGTACCACTTTTATTTCCTGCGTGCATGAATCCCCGACGTGGGTTTATGCACATAACAATAGTTCTCTATAGCTTAAAGACACCGGAATACGTGTCAATTCTGAAAAAAAATTAACCCACAATTTTCTACCGAGGAAGGTGCGCTGATACCACTCGTAATATTCTAGATATAAATAAAACGAAGAACAAAAATAATTATCTAGAAATGACAGATAAACAATGATATAACCAGAACAACACCATACCAAAATAATACCAGAATAACACCATAAAGAGCACTTTGATTAATGAGAGAAATGTTCACTTGCCTCTTTGAGGGTGAAACCTCCAACAGAGAATAAATCTATTACAATAATATCCAAGACAAAACTCTCATACCCTCTACTCCTATTTATACTAAATATGTTTATCCAAAATAACAATCTAGAGGAAGATCCTTCTAGAAGCAGAAGCCTCTATTAGGTCTTCTTACATTTGACTTATTCTTCCTTATTTCTAGGCCTTATTAATATTGAACTTTATTACATGGAAACATGTTATTCTACCTATGTGAGGGTTTAGGTCCCTAACATCTTCCTAGTTGTATCAAATCCTGAAAAGTGAGGGACTATGTGGTCCTGATCCCATCCAAAATGATACGTCTTTCCTTGACATCACTCTTTTTGTGAGTTTCTTCTTGCTATGCATCAGTTGGAACTACAATGGTCTTCTCTGCAAATTCCTTAAGCCCATACTCCTCTAATGATAGAAAAATACCCTCCTTCCAAATGCCAAAGTTAGATGCCCCATCTAACCTATCTTCGAATCTGATAATTGAAATAGACATTTCTACAAAACCCTTCTGTCACAACCTCCTAGATCTGAGGAATACTTGCTAGATGAAAATACTTGTGTAAACCCTTGGTTTCCTTCTCAGAGGCAAAGCTTTGATACCATGTTATTTTTCCTTAAACTCAACAAACTAATTTCTACATCCAATAATTTTTATACCCAGAAACAAAACAACAATACACAGATCTGATTCTGAACTATGAAACATAAATATTACTGAGTAAATAACTTGTAATGCACAATGGAATAAATCAGAAATCAATCATACAATTAATAGACACGAGAGATACCCTAGAAATCCCAACTCCATGGAAAACCAACAAAGGGGGTTTTATTATTTCATCTTCAACAAATAAAAAATAAATACACTAGTGCCAAACCTGACAACTTCATCTACACATAAATATGAGAAGATCTGAGTCTATGGCTTTGAGTTCCTGCCTCCCTGGATGATAAACGTCCTCCCTGCTTAACAACTTGTTTCTCTGTGAATGGTGTGACCGTGGGTGCAACCGAGATAACTCATAGACCTCACTGTATGGCTCAATCTGGTCCATAGTATCTACAACCTAGCCCACTTACCCTCACAACTGCTACAACCACCAAATCCTCGACCCTTCTACACTACTCATGCGACCTATGCAACAAGATGAAACTTCTTTTCCCTAGGACGAAGTGATCGACCCCTCTTCTCATGCCCTGACTTACGACTTGGGTAGAGATGAAGGCTGGGTGACTTCCTATCTCTCTCGACCTCCTTAACCCTGGAAATAAACTCTCCTCAAATTTGACCTACCACTGAAACCCTCTTGGTGTCACTCACCAACTCAATGATCTCTTCAAGTCACCCCCTTGCTTATAAATCTCTAACAAGTGGTAACTTAACAAGTGGGTTCTGGATCAATGATCCACTTCTCCTTATCTATCTTTGAATAAGATTCAGAACCAGGGTGTAACTTTGCAGCTTTCTATTCGACCACCAATGATTTCTTTGAGCAACATTCATCAGTGTTGTGCCAGGGTATTTTGTGGAGCTCTCAACATTTTCTAGTGTATTTCTTCATCTTCCCATTACCTTTCTTTGCTTGTGGCTTGGAAACGTTATCCTAAGTTTGGTTATCCTTGCTCTATCCTTTGTTTTGCGAGCTAAGGTCACCCTTTCCATGCTTCTATTGTGACAAATTCACATACATAAACTCTTGCTAATTCTTGTGCTTAAATTTTTGCTCAATTTTAACAACACATTGATAAGTGGATCCTAGTGATGAGATGTCCAAGAATCCCATCTCTTTTAGGATGTACCTATGTAGGCCACTACAATATTTCAGAACTAGGTGCCGCTCGGAGTCTCTAATACCCAACTTTTTATGTAAGGTATGGAAGTTGTTATTGTAGTCTGACATATTCGCTACCACAAAGTTCCAACCAGAGGAACTAGAGGAGACAAAGGAAGGTGAGCGCCTCTTCCACTCACAGATTTCACTGAAGGGAAATCCACCACATTTCATTATTGATAATGGGAGCCAAAAGAACATGATATTAATAGATGCCATCAATAGGTTGAATTTGTCGACAACACCACTCCCAAAACCTTACAACATTAGTTGGCTAAGCTATAGATGAGACATCCACGTCAATTAGCAATGTTTCCTACCCTACAACATCAAAACCTTCAAAGATGAGGTATTGTGTGATATTGCCCCACTTGAAGTTTGTGATGTTATTTTAGGATAACCATATATGTGGAAACATTATATTGTATATGAGTCTAGACCTCGTAGTGTCATTGTTACTTTGAGAATACAATTATACAGGATACCAAAGGTTGTTCCAACTATCACAGTCTCTTTAATCACAACCAAGCAATGTAGGAAGTTAATGTCCCAAACAAGGAAATTTGTCCTCTTCATGGTTCACTTCGAAGGTGAATAGAATATCACCACGACATAAAAAAGCGTTGCATAGGGTCTCTCTACACAACAAAAGAAGGTGGAAAAAGTAGTGGAAGCATATAGAGATATCTTCACCTCACCCGTCAGGGCACTTCTACACTGCCAGGTTAAGCATTCAATGGATTTTATACCTAATGCACCTTTACCTAATGACCTAGTATACATGCGTTCTCTGATGGGAAATGACTAAATCAAATTCCATATTCAAGAGTTAATCCAAAAGGGGCACATTCAACTAAGCTCCTCATGTTGCGGGAGCCCGATTGTGTTGGTTTGAAAGAAATATGGGACATGGAAACTTTGTATTGATTACAAAGCTATAAATAAAATCATAATTTGGAACTAGTATCTCAATCCCTAGATTGAAGACCTTCTTGACCAACTCAAGGGTGCCAAGTAATTTAGTAATATTTATCTGAACTCGGGCTACCACCAGGTAGCAATTGAGCAAACTGATGTATATAAGATGCCTTCAAGTACAAAGAAGGCCTTTTTGAGTGGTGGTCATGCATTTTGGATTGATTAGTGCTCCAACAACTTTCATGAAGATGATGGACAACATCTTGCGACCATTCACCAATTCATTTGGGGTCATATATCTGGATGACATCCTCATCTTCAGTAAAACTTAGGTAGAACATTTGCAACACATTCAATAGGTCCTTAGCACTCTACAATAACACAAGTTATATGCTAATCCATTAAAATGATCATTTGGCATGCATAGGGTTCTTTGAGCCTCCTCCATCACTCTATAAAAGAAGGCCAAATGAAGGGGTATGAGATCTCAATTCATGATAGGGTTATGCTGCCAAAATATAACTAGACAGAGTCTTCTGCCTTCAGATTTCATTGCTGGTTCATCCACATTTGAGAGAGGGATAAGGAAGGTCTCAAGGAATTTGGATCTAGAATGTGCCTCAATAGTTTCAAGGTAACACATTATATTATTGTACTTTTCTTTCATTATTATATAGATATATGGATTTTCCCCTCAAGTGGTTGTGAATTATTGTTATTTCTTTGCATGCATTGGTAGATATACTTTTACTTGAGCAAAGTTGATTCTAATTGTTATTTATATTATTTTATGCCAAATGGGTTTGAGGGAGGATTGTTTGTCACTTGTATGTAGGTAATTGAGTGTTGGAGCTAGGATTGGATTCTTGGGACTACATCAGTTTGGATCATATGAGGACGAACGTTGCAATAAGGTAATTTCTTCCCTCCTATCCTCATTAGTGTACATTGAATAAGCAATTTAGTTCTAGAGTGTAAAAACCATATAGTCTATCGATAGTCTTTCTCCGATCTCTGTTGGATCAGTGAGAGGGATCTCCTATCCGTAGGACATAATACTCTATTGGGAGAGTCTATATTTCGTTTCCTAGTTTGATAAGTTCATATGGTTATTTTTTATTTTTGAAAGTTTCTGGTAGCTTAGTACTATTTGTTATTTTTGTCTAGGTGTTTGAAACCTCAATATCTCTTAGATTTGGGTTAAAATGTTTGAGATTTCTCTTTTTGTCCCGCGGTCACCTTTATTTTCCTAAAAAACACAGATATTCACCTTTTTAAACTGGCAAGAAGCTACTATCCAAGTATGGTCTCCTGTTGTTCACTATCAACCCATGACCATGTCTTGTAGGGTGGTTTTTTGAGATTTTTTCTTAGTTTACTCTCAAATCTAGCTGAGAATGGGCCCGGGAGTTTGCATGTGGTTTGTAACTGATCCTTAGATTCTTGGATAGGTGTATCTCCTTCCTTTTTCTTTTTCAAATGGATCTAGGATTCTCACATTGAGTTCATCCTTTGTTGCATGGTTTGCATGAGTTAGGCCTAGCGAGTAGTGACTGGCCGATCCCAACGACTCTAACTAAGCTCCGCAGTTTCTTGGGCCTTGCAAACTTCTATCGCGGGTTCATGTTGGGTTTATTCCATGTTGTTTGTCCCCTTAGCCACATCACCAAGGATGGATCTAGGGCCAATTTTGTTTGGGATGATTCATAACAAAAAGTATTTGTGGATTTGAAACATCACTAATGTTCAAAACACGTACTCACCTTGCCATATCTACAACAAATCTTTGAGATTGAGATAGATGCTTCATACTATTTGGTGGGCATAGTCCTTATTCAACATGGCCATCCAATGACATACCATAGTGATACACTCTCAGTTGCCTTCCGCAAGTACCCCACTTATGATAAGGAGATGCACTCCATTGTATAAGCCTGTTTCCAATGGAAGAATTACATTCTCGGGAAGGAGTTTGTTATCCACATTGATCACAAGCCCCTATAATTCATGCAAACATAAGGAAAGTTACAAAATGACTGCCATCAAAATTGGTCCACCTACATGCAACAATTCCACCTGAACATTAAATACAAGAATGGTAGCACCAATCGAGTTACTAAATTCCTTAGTTGACCTCTAGTTGCAACACTAACCACATTGCTCTACTCTTGCGGCCATGAGATCTCCAGGTGGTCCCAACTATATCACAATGATCTTGACTTTGGTGCCACATATGAAACATTGGGCACCTGCAAATTAGTTGTGGATTTTCATCTCTAGAATGGACTATCATGCAATCATTTCAGACATCTTTGTGTTCGTTCAAGTGAGCGTGGAAATCTAATTTGGGAAGCTCATTACAATCGAGTGGCATGACACTTTCGTGTGGAAAAAATCATGGTTGTACTATGAAAGTACTTTTATTGTTCGAGGCTTCGATATTATGTTAGAAAGTATATCATATCATGCATCGATTGTGCCATTTCCAAACCCACCATAAAAAGGTAGGGGTTGTACACTCCTCAGTATGGGGTCAAAAGGCTCAGTCAAAGGGGGGTTCAAATTTTGTGGAGGACTTTTATCAACCTGTTCAATATCTACGTTCTCACTCACCTCTGAATCTAATGAGTGAATTTCTGAGTCTACTGGGTTAGTAGCTTCCCTTGTAAACAACACCCTCCACCTAATAGATGGTTGATCCCCCCATCAGAATAAAGTACTCATTGTCTACGTGAACAACAAAACCATGGTGAAAAATTGTGTTTTACTGAAGAAAACAATTATCCTATGGCCAACTAGACACCATAAACACACCCCTAAAACATTTAGGCTATCAACAAACAAACCTCTAGACAAAGGGGCCTTGAGAGAAACAACCCTTGGGGGATGTCAAATCCTTAAGACCTAGCTAGAGAAGGTGCAAGAGATAGTTATGATAACCCACACATAACAACCCTTACTAGTCCAAGTACTGTTGTGAAGGTAGTCACCCTCCAGGGGAATTAAAATACGGATTTGACATCTACCTCATGTACTTCCCACTCATATTCAATTATGTGATACCCTAGGAAAGGTTGTTATGGATACCACTTCACATTCAGAGACTAAATGGAACAATCATAGGTCGGGACCACATGTATGTATAGAGAAACAAAGCTTGTAATTCTAGGGAGAAGTCTCACCACTTCACTCCAGAACCCCCGTACATGTAGTAGTCGAACGAACACCAAAACAAGTGGAGAGGGGATCATATCACCCCACTTGATTTAGTGCGACCTTGTGCTTGACACCCATTTTAGAGGTGATTTCCTAGCAAGTGCTCCTTAGTACTAATGGATTTAAACTCTTTCTAGTGAATTCCTAGTTTTGGTTTTACAACCTTGGAGAGTTAACTCTCTAAACCTACACCAAGGCCCTAAGTCCTAAACTATGTTGGTTTGCTAAAAAGAAAAGAGTCTATTAATTTTTAAATTAAGTAATCTCCTTTTGGTGGTTGTTGATTACTCTAAGGATATGGAATGGACTAAATGGTGTTTTGACTCTTTCAAACCCAAAGATAATTGAAATATGAAGATGCAACAAATGCAATTTTTCTCTTTCGATGAAAACTATCTAAGGGAGAGGAAAGAAGTTTCCTTTTCACAAATTCAAGAAATGAACAACAATCTCACTCTCCAAATGTAACTACCAACAATCCCAAAGTGATGTTACATCCTAAAGACAATAATCAACACACCAATGATTATAAAAAACACCCCAAAAATCAAGCCTATGTGACTATGAGATGGAAATTTTTGTTGTTTTCACTAATAAGGATAATGAAATCAAGAGCACATGACAAAATCAATCAAAAACTAAAAAACTTGGCTGTATAATATTGGCGATATTCACTATTCACATACCAATGCCAATACTTGAAGCATACCCAAAACTTTGAAGAAAAATGACTATGCAATGCAAATTCCTTTTGATTTTCAAATGAAAGATACAAATGAAAACAAGAGCACACTACACAGTGAGATCTGTAATCAACAAGCATAAGTGATCTACCCATGTCACTACTCGCAAGGACTAAATCATGCAAACCATGCAACAAAGAATGAAGTCAACGTGAGACTCCTAGATCCATTTGACAAAGCATAAGGAAAGAGATACACCTATCCAAGAATTCAAGGATCAATTATAGACCACCTGAAACCTCCCCAGGCCAATACTCAACTAGATTTGAGAGTAAACTAAGAAAATTTCTCAAAAATCCACCCTACATGACATGGTTGTGGGTTGACAGTGAGAAACAAGTGACCATACTTGGACAACTGCTTCTTTCTTGTTAACAAAATGTGACTAGTTGTGCTTGTTAGGAAAATAGAGGCGACCACAGGACAAAAAGATAAATCTCAACAAATTTAGCCTAGATCTAAGAGATCTTGAGGTTTCAGGCACCTAGACATAAATAATAGACAATAAAAATCTACCAAGAACTTTCAAAAATGAAAAATAACGAGGGGAACTTATCAAACTAGGGAAGGTAAGATAGGATCTCCCTAACGAAGTCGCCAATTTTGTTGTAGAGTAATATCTCCTACGACTAGGAGAGCCCTCTCAGTGATCTGACATAGATCAGAGATAGACCGTGGATATATGTATATATATGGTTTTACGGTGTGGATCTAAATTTCTTATTCAATGTACACTAACAAGGATAAGAGAGAAGGTATTATCGTATTCCAATTTTCGTCTTCGTATGATCCAAACTGATATAGTCCCAAGAATCCAATCCCAACTACAACACTCAATTACCTACACACAACTGACAAACAATCCTCCGTCAAACTCTTTTGGCATAAAAGAATATAAATAACAATTGGATCTAATCTACTTTGCTCACGTAAAAGTATATCTAGCAATGTATGCAAAGAAATAACAATAATTCATATCCATTGGAGGGAAAAATCCATATATCTATATAAATAATGAAAGAAAAGCATGACAATATAATGTGTTATCCCGACACCATTGAGGCACATTCTGGCTCCAAAATCCTTGAGACCTTCCTTATCCCTCTCTCAAATCAGGATGAAATAGCAATGAACTTTGAAGGCATAAGACTCTCTCTAGCTATATTTTTGTAGCATAATCCTATCATGAATTGAGCTCTCATACCCCTTCATTTGGCCTTCTTTTATAGAACGATGGAGGAGACTCAAATAGAGGTTCAAATCCTAGAAGTTGATGAACAATAGGTCATGCACAAGTTCCAGAGCTCGAGATGTATCATGGCCATCCTATCCCGATCTGATCTCTTATAACTCCTCAAATCTAGAAGGTTCGAGAGGCGGTTACTTGTTGCACAAGGGAAACAAGTGACCCGTTGCACCTTGAATGTGGACAAAAAGTGACCGATCACATCTTGAATGTGGATAAGAAGCGAGCGATCACATCTTACATGAAGACAAGAAGTGACCATGCTAAAAAAACAATGATTTTTTTGGCAATGACATGTAATTCTGGCAAGATGTCTCAGTAGGTCCTTTATGAGGTCGAGGGTGACAAATAGAGGTATACCAGTCTTATAGGTTACTACATAAATTTTGTGCAAATTTATGGTAGAATCACCATCCCACTAACCACCTTGCTAAAAAATAATTCCTTTGATTGAAATGATATAGAGCATGCCTTTCATGCCTTAAATGAAGCCATGTGTACTACTCTAGTCTTAGCCATTCTAGAATTCACCAAGACTTTTAGACTAGAATGTGATGTTTTAGGGAAAGGTATTGGGGAAATGTTGGTACAAGAGGGGCATTCATTGGCATTCATTGGTAAATAATTATGTGATAGAAACTTGGGTAAGCCAACATATGATAATGAAATGATGTCCATCCTTCATACAATAGATATGTGGCATTGATACATGATAGGGAGTTGATTCTTGATCAAGACAAACCATCATAGATTGAAATACTTTTTAGAACAATATTTGTTGTCACTAGAGCAACAAAAGTGGGTCACTAAGATGTTAGGCTATGACTATGAGATCATCTACAAGAAGGGAAAGGAGAACATGGTGGCCTCATATGCTTTGTTTAGGAAATATGAGGAGGAAGGGTCCCTATTTGCCTTATCCTTAATGATGCCAGATTGGATTCTCAAGGTATGTTAGGAATGGATGGCTAATGACAAGGTTGTTCAAATCATCCAACATCTAAAGGGGGACTTCAACCCCCTTGTTGCCTACACTTGACAACACAACACTTTGAGGTATAAAGGGCCTATATTTTTGGTCCTTAACTATACTCTAAAAGCATGGGTGTTAGTGGAATTGCATTCCTCTCCCATTGCAAGCCATTGTGGCCTTAGGAAAACATATGAAAGGACTAAGTTCTCTTTCTTTTAGGAGGGAATGAATAATGACATCCATACATTAGTAATTGAATGTGGCACATGTCAAAGGAACAAGGGTGAAATAATGAAGACCTCTAGGGCATTGCAACCTCTACCAATCCTTGCCACTATCTTGGTCGACATTTCCATGGATTTTATTATTCACCTTCCTAAAGTTAACAAAAAAAAATGTCATCATGATGGTTGTTGAACACCTTTCCAAATATGCTCACTTTTGTGCATTACAACACATGTTTAAGCTTTCCATAGTTGCACAAGTTTTCATGGATCATATTTTTAAATTACATGGCATGGCTAATCCATTGTGATAGATTTTGATCCCACCTTCACTACTTAATTTTGGTAGGATTTGTTTAAACTACATTCACCCAATTGAAAATGAGCACAACTTAGCATCCCCAAACAAAAGGATAAATAGAGGTGGTCAATAAGTGTTTGGAAAATTATTTGTGATGTTTTGTATTAGTCTGATAGGGCCAGTGGGTTCAATGAATATCCCTCATAGAATGGTAGTACAACACCACTTATCATGGTGCTATCAAAATGTCACCCTATGAAGTTGTTTATGGAAAAAAACCTCCATTGGTTGCTTTGTACTTACCACACACATCAAAGGTTCAGGAAGTGGATACTCTTAACACCATAGTTTCCATTCTCTTTACACTCAAGGACAATTTGGTTTTGTATGAAAATAGAATGAAGCAATAGGAAGATCAACATTGGTTAGAGCACTACTTTGAAGAAGGGGATAGTGTGTTTCTTTGTCTCCAACCCTATACAGAAATATTTTTCAAAGAAAAGAGCCACCATAAGCTCGCCCCCAAGTTCTATGGTCCCTATTTGATCCTCCAACAGATTGGAGAAGTTTCCTATACTTTGCCTCTCCTAGCCCACTCTAAGATCCACCTGGTATTTCATGTGTCTCATTTGAAGAAAATGGTGGGGTCAAATTGTCGTGTTTAGACTAGCCTTTAAAAACTTGATGAAGAGGGTTCCATTAGTTGCATCCAAAACTAGTACTAGACAAAAGAGAGCATCGGATCCACCAACACATTATATTGGAAGTATTGATATAGTGGAAGGATACATATCTAAAAGATGTGACTTGAGAACTAGTAACAATTTTACAACAATTTCCACATCTCCAACCTTGAAGATAATGTTGTTTTTGAAGGGGGAGTGTAGGTTAGGGACCTACCCTAAACTCCCTACTCAAGGGCACTTCTTTGAATAAATCCCACTAGGTAGTTGGTGTGTGGTTAATCAATCTAAAAGGACGATCTTTATTAAATAAGGTTCACTAGTAGTTATTACTCATTAATGATGGGATCGAGTGGATTAGAGTTTGTCTAGTGAGAAAGTACTTATAGAGGTAGGAAGCTATGCAAGTATTATCATTATATTGGAGCTCTTCTCATTTGGAGGTTTCCCCCTTGAAGAGTCCCATGAACATTGCTCTCTTTATGGATTATCAATACAAAGGTTAATACTCTATAGCTTAAATACTCTTGTTCTTCATATTACACATTTTGCAATTTATATTTCTTTTAATATTGCTCTAATTTCATTGTTTTTTTTTTTATTATCTTTCACATGGTTGGCCTCATCAATAAATAATAATGTACTATCAAAGCAAAGAGAAGATCAAGAACATAGATGATTTTAGGGGCTAAATTTGGCAAATGGGTTAATTTTCCATGGGTTTTCCAAAGAAACGATTAGCAAATTTCCATTTTTTCTAAAAAAGATTAGCCCAAATTTCATAGAATAAAATTATTTTACCTGAAAAATTGCCAAAATTTTATAGAAACTATATAAAATCTTTAGAAATTTAAATATTTTTACAAAAACATTCTTAATATAAATTTCGATCCTTAAAATTAACCTGGATCAAGATCACCTCAATGCTTTCTCCTTAGGAAAGCCACATTATCTTGTACCTCTTTCTCCCACAGTTTACACTTATTAAAGCATGTTTGACATGGTTTCCCTGGTCCTTCAGTGTTTCCGTGCTTACAAAAATGACGATAATAGGGGGACGAAATGGTCTCTCGGCAAACGTAACACATTGTGGTTCCACACCGAGGACATTTCACCTTATTGCACCCATCTCCCTTGACTATCTCGACCTTGCAAGTGTTACATTCTCTTACCACAGCTTTTGTCTTCTTCTCTTCAACTTCCCTACGAAGAGCAGTCCCAGACATTTCCTCAACCTCTTCACAACGTAATGGTATGTGACTCGGTTTCTTGCATTGGATACAAGAAGCCTTTAAACATTTTTGGTTTTGACAGTCCAAAACTTCGACAGATTTCTCTACTTCATATGGAATGCCACAAAATGGGCAATAAACCAAGTTTTCAAGTTTGGCTTCTGCAACACATTCCAGGGCCTGGCGCAATTCATATCTTTCAAGGACGTCATTGGGAAGAGCTCTCCGAATCTCTGACAAAGGAATTGACTCATCGCATCCATCAACAGATATGCAAGATAGAGAGCCATGTGCTTTGAAACTTCCATTTCCATACAGGATTTCTTCTACCCACTTCTTTATACATTCAAAACAAATTTGATGCCCATTTGCACAGTGTACCATATTTTCCAATGGAAATTCATGATCGCAACACCCACATTTGATAGACCCGCTTCCTACTACAGATTCAGATTGGCCTTCCTGATTTGTACTTTCTGCTGCTATCATTTCATCCATTTCAGCTCCTTGTGTTTCATTCAGCTTCCCATGATTTCCCATTCTAATCTGAAGATTATTGATGCCTGCGCCTGCAATATGATAGCTTTCTACTTCTAGATTCTTAGGAGTCACAGCTTTTTCACCATTGAAAGACTCTGTGTGTACCCTTTCCTCTTCTCCTTTCAGGAATTATTAACATATCCAGTGTATATTCATCTTTGAAGGATGATATCTAGTAAAGAGGAAGGTACATCCATTGATGCAGGATCATGGAAAGCAGGTTGAGAGCACCAGTCGGGGCTCTTTGGAAGGATAGATATCGGCGGAGCATAGAGAAAGTGGAAGGCCAAACGTATGTGAATAAGACAGAATGAGAACAGCCGAAAAGAATGACTTATTAGGGTAGCGGAGATTCCAAGTGAAAATGAAAATCCAACAACATAAAATGAAGGTCGCGTAGAAAGAACTGTGATTAATTGCTCTATTCTGTATTTCTATATCTACTCTCCATTTAAAATGTGCTATGACCCCGGGGCTTTGTTTGAAATTGAATATACAAATTCAGAAGACAGTTTCATTTGTGTCTAGGTATTTTTAATGACATAGTATGGTGTTTTCTCACATACACCACCTTCCCATCAACTTCAATATCCTCTTCCTTACCTGGATCAATTTCAATATCCACTTTCTTATGGCGTGAGCTAAACGTTTTAACTTTTGGTTTTTTTGGCCGGAATCCTGTGATGTAAATCTGGACAAAATCGCCATTTTCTGTTGTTTAAATTGCATTTTTGAATGCATAAATGGATTCAGCGTGCTGAAAAACCCCTGAAGCACTTGGATTATACAAACTTAGCCACTCAAATGTGCAGATCCAACCATTCCTCACTGGATTTCAGGCAAAATCAAACGAAAAAGTCACCAGAAAACTCCCCAAAGGTAGAACCTTTAGACTACTCTATTTCTTATTATGATTTTTTAAGAGAAAGTCAAACTGTTAAGATTTGATTCCTCCTATACTTGATTTTGATTTTGGGGTTAAGATGGCTCTAAGCTACTTCTACTTCYAGTGACTATGATTCCTCCTATACTTGATTTTGATTTTGGGGTTAAGATGRCTCTAAGCTACTTCTACTTCTAGTGACATGGAGTCACATTGAAAGTATAATTTCAATGTAAAAATAAAATAAATGCCATAAACTCAATAAAACATCCAAAGTTTTATATGATTGAGAAGATGAATAATAATAAAGTAATATAATGAAGAAGGTGTATAATAACAAAATGATATGATAAAGATATTAAATAACATATATATTACATAGTAATACATCTCAATATGTCTTTTTTAGCTTTTCTCTTAGAGACACCTGCACCTTTTCCCATCTTGTTATATTAATCATATGAAATTGGAGATTGAGATCGAAAACCATTCAAACCTTTGGCTTGAAATGTTGCAATGAAGGTGAGACACTACTGCTCCTTTCCAATCATTTTGCATGACACTTGTTCCAATATACATGTGTGTCTCTTAGTACATCACAAAATTTCATTAATCCATTTTCAAGTTGAGAACCTCGAAGATTTTGTAAATGTTCTTGTAATTAATCAACTACTGTAGGTAGTTATGTCATATTTTTTTAACAAAAACTATAGAGGAAGCTTTAGCACAATGTCTTATGACGATATTAAGTAAAAAGTAATTAAAACAAGTGTGCCTCCCAAACCTATTATCACAACATCTAAGAAGATGTTTCACATACTCATGAAGATGCACATTTCTCATCCGTGGCTATAACCAATTTTCTTGATCTCCAGGGAACAATGTTGAAAATGCCATATCAAATACCCCTTTAGTGTTATACTTAGTTAAACAAGAAATTAATTGACTGCAAGCCAATTAATCACATTTATTGATTCATCATCTGGGTTGTCCACTCGATCTCTATTAGGGTTATTTTCCCAAACTCAAATATGTTCAATTTCTCTTAGTTCATTTTGAGACCTTGAAGCATAAGGAGGTGTCTCACAACCTTCTAAGAAAATCATCAAATCCCTGAACTTATTCTGACATTGCAAAGTCTATGTCATTGCCCATATCTATCAATGTAACATAACAAATCATATGTGAAACACCTATCACTTTTTCAAGTAACTCCTCGAAAGCTTGAAAATCAATGTTAAGAACCAAATATCAATATAGCATAGAAAATCCTCAGAAAAAGTA
>ML787889.1:234191-258312 GCA_009831015.1 Picea engelmannii | reverse complement strand
TTAACAAACATAACACAACTAGTTAATCAATCAAAACATCCCTCCTTGTGACTCCCATCATCACTCTCATAATTTGACAATTTATATCAATGATAATTGAAATTATTTCCAAAAATATATTATCCATATATCCAAAAAAATAGTGTGCGGTCCAAAATGTCAGAAGTCAACTGTTCTCAACAATCAATAAATAAAAACACTTAAAACCCATATTTGCCACTCTGGGAGGCAATATTTCCCTTTTTGCTGCTGTCACCCTTTGATCTCTTTGAATTTGCCTTAGGCTGCGTGGATCCTTTAGGCCCAATCTCACTGATCACATGATAGAAATAATCTCTCAAATGCATGCGCGAGGACACAAATTTGACAGAGTCATTTGAGAGTGAGGAGGGGGTAGCAACAACTTTTCCTTTGTCAGGGGCATGGTGGGCCTCAATTTTTAACCTTTTGCTTGCATGGGAAGACTGTACTGGTGAGTGGACAGGGGCATCTTGGAAAATTTGATTAACAAGTGGAGGAGCAGGTAGAGACAAGTTAGGCCAGCCACGATGTTGGGAGACTGTCGGGTGGAAAATCTCTTGCCATCTGTCATTTTCATGGACTTCAGGTTGCAATGAGACATGAGGGGGTACTGGGATACCAGGGACATGTGGGGCTTGGAAGGGAGGCCTTTCTGGCCTAGTTTGGACCACTCCTTGCCCAATCTAGTTAAAAAACCCAACTTGAAATAACTGGCTCAACTCTTGCGAGTCTGCATCAAAATGTATAGAGAACCTTGGCCTTCTAGGGCCCCTGTTCCAATTTCCTCTTCCTCTGTTACCCCTACCATGGCTACCTCTACTGAAAAATCTCATTCCTATATGCATTATCGATTAGCAAATAGTTTCTTCAACAACCATACATGACATCTCTTTTAAATATGAAACAAAATTTGGCTCAGCAACAAATCAAACTCATGCAATCCAATCCACACAAATCGTTTAATACTTGTCAATGAGCAGGGGGTGAATAAGGGTTTTGGGATATGTGAGGGATTGTATGGAGTGAAAAGTGTTAAAATGAGGGGGGGTAGATCATGATTACTGCTCCCAAATAATCAAACAATCAATTGTATCATAAATCAAAAGAATATATCACTATAATTCATCCTTGTGTGATCCTTTAACTGTCACAATACATAATTTATCTTAACTATAATTTAATTTTAAGAACAGGGAATGGATAGTGAATATGGGAAGGCGAGGGGACTTGTAATGTGCGAAAAGTGAAATAATGGTAGGGTAAAGAACAAATACTGTTCGTAAAACCAATTAAGTAATCTATAAAAACAACTCTATATTCAATAAAAAAGATTCCAACACCAATTAAACAATTATTGTGTGTCAAAACTGTTCACTGTCTCACATCCAATTTCTTCAAAATTCTCAATTAACATAATCTATAACCATAATCAGAATCACTATGCCTTTCAACAGTTCGGTCAAGAGAATACTTGTTTCCTTTCATTTCCCTTTTTTTTTATTTAAAACAAAATCAAAAGAAACACACAACCATGTTGCTTCATCTTTGTCCAACATATATTACTATAAGATATCAACCACTGCCCATAATTCGCAATTGCCCAAATCAAACATAGACACAGGTCTTTTCCCAAGTTGAACAGACTTTTTAAAACTTGCCCGATTTCATTCTTTTGATAATATTAACCAATAAAACTTGCAATGAAACCAAAATACAAAACCCAAGTTTCATCACTTGTGGTGTATTTAAATCAAACATGCACGATACCTCCATAATCCATACACAGTAAACAATGAAATCCCAGTCATCAATTTCTAGAAATTGCCATGATCCCGATAGAGACTAGTGAAACACACAACAATCACCAATTCACAATTGACACCAAGCTGTAGGAACACAACGATCCAATGTATAATGAAAATAAGCAACCCTCTAACTATACACTATCACTGACCCAATCAACCAATTTAATCAAATAAAACGAGCTAGGTTATCAACACAACTGTCATAACAAAAGGAGGCATCCCCTTGACTTTATATCATTTCTCATCCCCAATTTACAACTTTCCAACAACTCGATCAAACAGAGATGAGATAATACTCAAAGAAACTGTCAGAACCACTCAACCAATCTATGACAATCAACAAGACACCCACCAAGAGTGCGAATAGTTGGGGTTATGAAAATCAGGCTTTGTAACAATGAACACAAGAAGTAATCAAGAGTTCGCTCGGTCATCAAAGAACAAAGAGACTGAAGGTCGAACATATTAACAATAGGCAAAGACCCTTTGAAACTAGCATGGTGGAACCACCTGCTTTTTATAACTCTCATTTTGTGTAATAATGTGACAGTTCAACACCGGGTAGGGTAGGCAACGATGTAGAGGAGAAACAATTACCCACTGGACAATACCAATTATCAAGAACTCACAGAGGCATAACCCTCATGCCTTCCTTAAGAGCCGAACCAATTTCTAACAATGCCAGTGGGAATGCAGAGTCGAGGTACCACCAACAACCATAAATCATACATCTTGGCATAATGACCATCCCATAACCGACTTCTGAGGTATATTGATGCCAATACCACACAATAAGCCTACGACCAGGTGGATAACCCATGACCATAGCTCTGGAAAATACATAGTGACCAAAAGGTAGTTTGAAAACAACATATACAACAACCTCGTAGCAACTCGGATACAACCAGACATGGTTACCATCACTATGAGAAAGCAACCAACAAGGATAAACATAGCGAAACCCTCCAACAAAATACCCATAACCACTTAAAACAATAAACAACCACCATAGTTTTCACCACACAGAACATCCAAAGAATGCATAACTTCAACCAACCAATTATTTCATTTGTAAAACAAATAACCACATAGTCGCATCGCAGAGAGAAGACCCACGCGTTTACACAGTTGCCAATCTCAAGAAAACACAAACCAACACATTACTGAGCCATCGTTCATTTCATACATAGAGCGAAATTCATGGATGGGCGAAAAAAACCATACCTGTAACCAATAGCTTTAAAAAGGGTGAGTTGGTTGAGTAGTTCCTTCCAGGCTTGAATCTTGAAGCTTAACCACCAGCCAAAACCAAATGAAACAATAACCATGCTAGGGTGACGACCTGATGGAAGAAGTATGGAGTGACATGCATTTACTTCACGTCGCTTCCATCTTCCTCCACATTCAATTTCGAAGTACACGACAACCAACGATCACCGATACCATTAACCATACCATTAATTCCAACCATTGAAACTTGCGACATATTGCTTGCCAAATGCGCCACCCAAAATATGCATTAACCATTGCCAAAACATACCATACCATATATCAAATGCGCTCGATATAACTCAATATAATTTGCATAGCCACTAACCATTGCTAGTTAGTATTAAAACTAACCTCTTTTCATTTCATTTGCACATAACCTCTTAACATAGCATAGTATAGTCCCTTTCCTTGGATTTTTTTCATAAGTCTCTTTCCATTGCTTTTGTTTCATGTTGTTACTAACATGTGTCTTGTGGAGGTGTAACCAAGTAATGAATCATGCTGACAATATCAAATGCAACAACAATAAATATATGCCACTCATAACACACAATTAGAGCTTAGAACAACAGAACATCACATAAAATGCATCATCCACCTGCTATTATGTTAAAAACAAAACCAATACTACATCATCAACCATATAAGACCCTGTAAGCGACATTGAAACAACAACATAAAATGTGTGATATGACTATCTCCGAGCCTCCAGTCTACAAGGGGGTCCCACCTACTAGTATTATATATCATTAACATAGTTTAAATACTAGGCTTGAGAAATACTTTRCAGGCAAAATTCCTTGTTGCGATTTTTATCGTCAACAAACTGGTGACTCCACAGGGAAATCTGTTTCCAACAGATTAAGGACTCATAATGTAGGTTTCGTAGACCAAGAACAACACATCAAGAAGGTATAACCATAATGATTATGCAACAGGGGGAAGTGAGCGGATTTAATGGAAAAATGACCAGGAATTTGGGAATAACTCATGGAAAATGTTAAGTGTGAGGGGGGTTATCCCTGTATGCATAATCATTCAACCATAATTTTCTCTTGAATTCAAGGAGAAACAATTTATGGACTTTCTCTTTTAACTTTCAATGGATGAAGAAATGGAAAGCAAAAGCGGGAGGTAACCAATTCCTTTATAAGACAACAGTGAAAGAAGATAACAAATTCAATTATGCTTTCAGGGGAAACATCGTAACAGTTGTGTAAGCTTGATTGTTATTGACTAACAATACCTTGCAGGAGTGTCACTGTGTCAGAACTGATCCAACATCTTATTCTTGACCAAACTAAACTAAAAATATGAAAATCAATAAAGTCATGACAGAATAGAACTGCAAAATTTAAAACAACAGAAATAAAATGACAAAATTGCAAAAAGCAGAAGGAAAACTATTAAAGAAAGGTAGAATTTAAACTACTGTAAAAGCAGAAATGAAAAGCAGTAGTGAAAATGAAAACAAAACTAGACTACTAATATACAGAAAATCCAAACATCATTAAAAATTTTCAAGTTGGTTCCACGTAATGTTTTAAGTGAGAATCATTAGTGCTGTAGGAAAAAAAATCGCTCTTGTAAATATTTTAAAATGTAAGAGTTTGTACCCGGGACAAAAACGATCTTGAAAGGACCCAACCATAATTATTGAAACTTCGAGACAATTGATAGCCCTTCAAAGTACACGATTAGATCATCAAGATATATATGAATAATCTTGCCGATCAAATCATCAAAAGTTACCCGCATAGGTATTTTAAAAGTGGCACTTGCATCAAATAAGCCAAAAGGCATACGTTCATGAGTCAAGGTGCCCCAATGAGTAATAAAGGTGGTTTTGTATTTATCTGCCCCTTTTACCTTGATTTGATTATAACCGGAAAAACCGTCAAGTAAGGGCATCATCTATGACCCTGCAACTTGCTGCAAAATTATTTCCATATTAGGGAGAGGAAAGTGATCTTTTATAATAGCCCGATTTAATGCGCAAAAATCAACACATAATCTAATATGATCAGTGGCTTTCCGAACATGAACCAAATTGGAAACCCATTCATATTACTCAACTGGAAAGATGATTCCAACCTTTAAGAATTTTTCCAATTCCTTTCGAATAATTGCTTCCAGTGGAGGGTTAATAGGTCTTTTCTTTTGCCTAACTGGTTTTATGCCTTCCTTGATGGGAATGACATGCTATATAAGATTAGGATCAAAACCATGAAGATCCTCATAAGACCAAGAAAAAACATCTTGAAATTCGCCAAGCAGCTTGGAAAACTTCATCTTCTCTTCATCAGAACATTGGGCACCTATTTTAACATTGTTTGGAGACTCGGGTGTCCCAATGTTCAAGGAGATGGTTTCACCCACCTTCCTTTTTGAATCCTCTTCTTTATGTTTCTCTTTATTTCCTACATCACTTGATGAAAATGAACTCTCTAGAGGAGTCAAGCCCTTAGGAATCTTGTTATATTCTATGGATATAATTTCATTGGGCTTATAAGGTTCATTTTGAATGAAAGAACATATGCTCTCATCGCTAGGGAAGACCTACCATGATTCTATATTGTTAGGGATAGTGGACGATATAGAGATTGAAAAGTAAAATCAGGTCTGTGTGGCAGAAGTTGCTGATTAGTAGAGGCTGTAAAAACAACTAATCGATCAGCCATTGAGTTCATTTCCCTCTAAACATGAGTAATGTTGAAAGATAATAGGTTCGAGATAAGTGCCCAAACAGTTTGGGTGTATCATTTCATAAACTTGTTGCTAGGAGAGTATATCTTACGTACAAGGTTCACAACAAGCTCGGAAACTCCAAAATTTGTAAGGTGACCACAACCTAGATTATAAGCGTTTTCAATGCCTAATAATAAAGCTTCGAATTCAGTGACATTGTTTGTGCAAGCAGACTCCAACCTATAAGAAAAGTTATGAATTTTCCCTACAGGAGAGTAAAAGATAATGCCAGATCTATTACCTTCATTAGAGCATGAACCATCAAAGTGCATGTGCCACATACCATCATCTAAATCGATTTGTTCCAAGGGAATGTTATCCTCCTTGACAAAGATGGAATACACCCCTAGATCCTCGATATAATTCACATTAGGTTGTGGGACACTCTCTATGTAAGGTGAAATCCTTCCCTCTCTAAGGACTATGATGTTTTTACCATTTCGAGGAACGAATAAGTGTGTCCCGTCGAGTTAGAGGTATCCACCCGTCAAAGCTTGCCAATCTCTTCCTAAGATGATTGAGTAATTTCTTACTGACATATCAATTACCTGAATACTAAGGGTTGTCCTTATTTCAGGGTATGCGCACAAAACTAAGGTCACATATTTGATCTCACCTATGGTCATTTGTTGTAGACTATTATAAGAGAGCATGCTTCTAGCATTTTCATTTGTACAAGACAAGCCTAGCTCTTCCATAATAATCTTCGACATTACACTTGGGCCCGGACCACCGTCAATGAAGGAACAATGGGCGATCTTATCCATAATTTTTATAGAAATATAAAAAGGGGGATTTTTTACAGGATATCTAAAGTTATGTACACCTACTTTATTTACAGACGAATCCTCTTCATTTACCTCTTCAGAGAGGTTGGATACAACAAAATATTTTCCTTCCATGAATTTTTTTAGATGCCTCTGTTGTTCAGGGATGACAACTATGTCCAGAAGGGTGACATCTTCTTTGATGTTGGCCAACTGATTCCGAATATTCTATTTGGAAGAGGGGAGAGGGGAGGTAGTTCCTTGACTTCCAGGAACCTTAGGAACCTGAACAATAGCAGCTGGTGAGGATGAGCTTGAGCTAGAAGAATTGCGGGTAGGATCATATTTTCCTTTGGGAGCATAGGATTTGTTCCTAGTATTAATGATCATGACATCTTCTGGCTCTGTGAAATCTAGGACATTGATGGTAGTTTCCGGTCTTTTACCAAAGATCTTATCTTTGGCACTCTTCTTTACCTCACATGTAGTTTCCTTGTGGTGTTCCTTGCAAAATTTACACCATCTCCGAGGCATGATAGCTTTAGGCTGAAAATTATTTTCATTTGGATTTCTAAAGGGGGGCGCAGAAGAGGATGAAGCTCTAGGGGTGAGAGGGGAGACATTTCCCTTTCGCTCATACGCTATCATATGATTATTCATTTCTTGTGCTAGATATAAGAGGGCAGACATGTCCATCTGTTTAACTGATTCTCCATGAGGAAGGCCTGTTCTTTCGAGCTGTTCTTCATACTCTAAACACGTATGCAGAGCGAAGATGAGGTTATCAATGGATTTTTCCTCAAGCCTATGACAATAGGGGAAGATAATGCATGAAAGTGGCTTGGTTATGAGGTCAAATGAGTTCATGGATTTGATTGTATAACTTAGTGAAATGCAAGTTGAAGGACTTGATGGTCTTACCATCCTTATAGGTGATGTTATAGTACTCCCGTAACTGCTCAGATAGGCTTTTAGATTGCCCATAGGTGGATTTGAACCAATAGACTAACTCCTCCCAAGTAGACAGAATCTTAGGAGAAAGGTCAAAGAAATCGGCCGCAACCTTTCCTTCCAAAGAATTGACAAATAAGCGCATGCAAGTATCGTTGTCATTGGCTCCTATGTTGTGGCATGCATTAGAAAATTCCATCAGGTGTTCATTTGTAGTGACAGTGTTATTCCCCGAAAACCTAGGAATATGCTCTTTGAATTTAGGAAGTGGATGAGTAGCAGGTGCTAGGTTAAGAGGAGAGGAAACATGCCATGATGTGGTTGTAGCATCTTCTTCGAATTGGAAGAACCCATAATTTTTAATGACTTTGGTGGGGTTCGTGGTAGATTGGATAGGGACATGGTGACTATATAAGCTACCAATCATTGACGAAGCTGAAGATTGAGAGGAGGAAACACTTCCAGTGCCACCAAAGCCACCACTAGATGCCATCTTGTGGATGATAGGTAAGGGAGAGAAAGATGAACTGGATGAATCAGACAAGATTCTCCTTAGATCACTTTGTTGGGTTGATAACACAACATTCCTTCTTCCTATTTTAGCAATAGGATTAATTTCAGGTGATAAGCCTCTTCTTATCCTAGAAACATGAGGGTCTAAGGACGTGAAAAGAAGGTCAAAGCTAAAGGGAAAATATGGTTATTGCTGATTTCTAGGCTGTCTACGTCTAGCTTCCCAACATCCCTGGGCACTAATGTCTCACTCAATTACTGCCCATGAATTATTAAGCTCAACCCGAATATTAGAAGTGTCTAAAATGATGTTAAACAAATTCAAAGCAATGCTGGTCTGATCTTGAAAAATGGGCTCAATATTGGGTTTCCTTGCAATAGGTACAATCATTAAGAAATAAAACAATCAAGAATCAATATCAGAAATATAGATGCAATGCGATTCATTTCGTTGGTTTTAATCCCGTTTCTTCACCCCTGTGAGCATCACCCGATGCAATGAGTGATAAGTGGACTATTCAAATCATAAGAATTATTGGTCAGTTGCGACTAATATGGGTCATATATTAATGACTTACACTACGCAGTTAATCCCGAAAATGATATCTTATATGTTGCACTGCGGAAGCCCCTCTGTGCTTAAATAATAAGAGTGAAGGGAGCTCTAACTGGATAGTTCATAAGGCACAATACTTGCTAAGGTTTTGCAAATGGGGTAGAAAGCTAAGTGGGCTTGATTGTGGGGAAAACTCCACAGTGAAGTGCGTTTGAGCCAGAGGCATCTTGGGATGGGTGACCACATGGGAAGTCCTGGTTACCGAGTGAAAGCACCAGAAGTGATGATTGATGCTATGCAATTCATTTCGCTAGTTTCAATCCCGTTTCTTCACCCCTGTGAGCATCACCTAATGCAATGAGTGCTAAGTGGACTATTCAAATCATGAGAATTATTGGTCAGTTGCGACTAATACTCATGGATATGGGTCATAGATTAATGACTTACACTATGAAGTTAATCCCGAAAATGATATCTAATATAGATGTATTCGATGATAATCAAGAATAAAARTCAACTAGCGAGATATTGAAGATCTCCCCAGTATGGTCACCAAATAAATGTTGAGGAAAAGATATGAAATGATCTTACTCAAGCATTTTCAGATCTTACTTGGCTAAAGCAAGATAGAYGAGAATATCACCCTATGTTTATAGCCATCAAAATTTGTTTCCTAATTCACAAGTATTGATTATAAGTGCTTAGGYTGATMTTTTTTATAAATGAGAGTTTGTTGGAAAATTCATTATTTATGTAATTTTCTGAATATAATAGATGCTGAAATAAATATAGAGACATAAGTAAAAACACCAAGTCAATAATCAAAAGAGATGAGACATAAAGCAATCGTTTATTCCATTCCAATTTATCAAAATAATTGTTCTCTTTACAAAATTCCCTGAGGAAGTTTGGACCAAATTTAAACTTAGATGTCCTCGATGAAAACCATACAAAAGGACTTCTGACAGAAAGTAAAAAATTGAACTTTAAAATATGGATCAACTTGACACAAATTTATTCCCACTCGACTCTGCGCAATAGCCTTTGTCAGTCATGAAATTTAATTCACAAACATACAAGTCTACACAGACTATCAAAGATAGATCAACGCCTCTGAAAAAAAAGTGTCTGAATGATGTAATTCAACCCTGAATCTTGTTGTCTACAATAAGACCGTGCTATCATAAAAGACTATTAGGCTTTCAATGAATTAAATAATGAATGAAAACTAAATTATCTCAACAAAACCCAAAGAGCAAACCTTGGTATGCTTCTCCTTCTATTCTCCCTTGTTCCTCCTTTTCCTTTTGCCTTTAAGCAATTAGAATTAGTTGAGCTACTTCTTTAGTTAAGTTAACTAAAACTCAACTAACTTTTTAGTTAAGGGGGAAAAGTAATAAAACCATAATAAGGGTTTTTAATAATTAGTAACTAGTAGGTGGGACCCCTTGTGACTCCCTTTAGTTCTTTAACAAACATAACACAACTAGTCAATCAATCAAAACATCCCTCCTTATGACTCCCATCATCACTCTCATAATTTGACAATTTATGTCAATGATAATTGAAATTATTTCCAAAATATATTATCCATATATCCAAAAAAATAGTGTGCTGTCCAAAATTTCAGAAGTCAACTGTTCTCAACAATCAATAAATAAAAACACTTAAAACCCATATTTTCCACTCTGGGAGGTAATCTTTCCCTTGTTGCTGCTGTCACCCTTTGATATCTCTGAATTTGCCTTAGGCTCAATGGATCATTTAGGCCTAATCTCACTGATCACATGATATCAATCATCTCTCAAATGCATGCGAGAGGACACAGAGTTGGCATAGTCATTTGAGGGTGAGGAGGGGGCAACAACAACTTTTCCTTTGTCAGGGGCATGGTGGGCCTTGGTTTTTAACCTTTGGCTTGTATGGGAATACTGTACTGGTGAGTGGACAGGGGTAGCTTGGAAAATTTGATTAATAGGTGGAGGAGTAGGTAGAGACAAGTTAGGCTAGCCATGATGTTGGGAGACTGCCAGGTGGACAATCTCTTGCCATCTGTCATTTTCAGGGACTTCAGGTTGTAGTGAGACATGAAGGGGCACTGAGATACCAGGGACATGTGGGGCTTGGAAGAGAGGCCTTTTTGGCCTAGGTTCGACCACTCCTTGCCCAATCTAGTTAAAAAACCCAGCTTGAAATAGCTGGCCCAACTCTTGTGAGTCTGCATCAAAATGTATAAAGAACCTTGGCCTTCTAGGGCCCCTGTTCCAATTTCCTCTTCCTATGTTACCCCTACCATGGCTACCTCTGTTGAAAAATATCATTCATGTATGCATTATCGATTAGCAAATAGTTTCTTCAACAACCATACATGACATCTCTTTTAAATATGAAACAAAATTTGGCTCAACAACACATCAGACTCATGCAATCCAATCCATACAAATCGTTTAATACTTGTCAATGAGCAGGGGGTGAATAAGGGTTCTGGGATATGTGAGGGATTGTATTGAGAGAAAAGTGTTAAAATGAGGGGGGATAGATCACGATTACTGCTCACAAATCATCAAACAATCAACTGTATCGTAAATCAAAAGAATATATCACTGTAATTCATCCTTGTGTGATCCTTTAACTGTCACAATACAAAATTTATCTTAACTATAATTTAATTTTAAGAACAGGGAATGGATAGTGAATATGGGAAGGCGAGGGGACTTGTAATGTGTGAAAAGTGAAATAATGGTAGGGAAAAGAACGAATACTGTACGTAAAACCAATTAAGTAATCTATAAAAACAACTCTGTATTCAATACAAAAGATTCCAACACCAATTAAACAATTACTGTGTGTCAAAACTGTTCAGTGTCCCACATCCAATTTCTTCAAAATTCTCAATTAACACAGTCTATAACCATACTCAGAATCACTATACCTTTCAACAATTCAGTCAAGAGAATACTTCTTTCCTTTCATTTCCCTTTTTTTATTTAAAACAAAATCAAAAGAAACACACAACCACGTTGCTTCATCTCTGTCCAACATATATTACTATAAGATATCAACCACTGCCCATAATTCACAATTTCCCATTTCAAACATAGACACAGGTCTTTTCCCAAGTTGAACAGACTTTTTAAAACTTCTCCGATTTCATTCTTTTGATAATATTAACCAATAAAACTTGCAATGAAACCAAAATACAAAACCAAAGTTTCATCACTGATGGTGTAATTTAAATCAAACATGCACGATACCTCCATAATCCATACACAGTAAACAATGAAATCCCAGTCGTCAATTTCCAGAAATTGCCATGATTCCGTTCGAGACTAGTGAAACACACATCAATCACCAATTCGCAATTGACACCAAGCTATAGGAACACAACGATCCAATGTATAATGAAAAGAGGAAACCCTCTGACTATACACTATCACTGACCCAATCAACCAATTTAATCAAATAAAATGAGCTAGGTTATCGATGCAATTGTCATAACAAAAGGAGGCAACCCCTTGACTGTATATCAATTCTCATCCCCAATTTACAACTTTCCAACAACTCGATCAAACAGAGATGAGATAATACTTAAAGAAACTGTGAGAACCACTCAACCAATCAATGACAATCAACAAGACACCTGATAAGAGTGCGAATAGTTGGGGTTATCAAAATCGGGCTCTGTAACAATGAACACAAGAAGTAATCAAGAGTTCACTCGGTCATCAAAGCATAGAAAGACTGGAGGTCGAACATATAAACAATAGGAAGAGACCCTTTGAAACAAGCATGGTGGAACCACAAGATTTTTATAACTCTCAGTTTGTGTAATAGTGTGACAGTTCAACACTGGGTAGGGTAGGCAACGATGCAGAGGAGCAACAATTTCCTACTGGACACTAACAATTATCAAGAACACACAGAGGCATAACCCTCACTCTTTTCTCAAGAGCTGAACCAATTTCTAACAATGCCAGTGGGAATGCAGACTTGAGGTACCACCAACAATCATAAATCATACACCTTGGCATAATGGCCTTCCCATAACCAACTTCTGAGGTACGTCGATGCCAATACTACAAAATAAGCCTACGACTAGGTGGATAACCCATGACCATGGCTCTGGAAAATACATAGTGACCAAAAGGTAGTTCAAAAACATATACAACAACCTCGTAGCAACTCAGATACAACCAGACATGGTTACCATCACTATGAGGAAGTGACTAGCAAGGCTAAACAAAGCGAAACCCTCCAACAAAATACCTATAACCACTCAAAACAATAGAGAGCCATCATGGTTTTCACCACACAGAACATCCAAAGAATGCATAACTTCAACCAACCAATTATTTCATTTGTAAAACAAATAACCACACAGTCACATCGCAGAGAGAAGACCCACACGTTTACACAGTTGCCAATCTCAGGAAAACACAAACCAACACATTACTGAGCCATTGTTTGTTTCATACACAGAGAAAATTTTTTGGATGGGCGAAAAAAACCATACTTGTAACCAATAACTTTAAAAAGGGCGAGTTGGTCGAGTAGTTCCTTCTAGGCTTGAATCTCGGAGCTTAACCACCATCCAAAACCAAATTAAACAATAACCACGCTAGGTGATGACCCGATGGGAGAAGTATGGAGTGACGTGCATTTACTTCACGTCGCTTCCATCTTCCTCCACATTCAATTTCGAGGTACACGACAACCAACGATCACCAATACCATTACCCATACCATTAATTCCAACCATTGAAACTTGCAACATATTGCTTGCCAAATGCGCCACCCAAAATATGCATTAACCATTGCCAAAACATACCATACCATATATCAAATGCGCCCGATATAAGTCAATATAATTCCCATAGCCACTAACCATTGCTAGTTAGGATTAACACCACTTTTCATTTCATTTTCACATAACCTCTTAACATAGCATAGTATAGTCCCTTTCCTTGGATTTTTTTCATAAGTATCTTTCCATTGCTTTTCTTTCATGTTGTTACTAACATGTGCCTTGTGCAGGTGTAACCAGGTAATGAATCATGGTGACAATATCAAATGTAAAAACAATAAATATATGCCACTCATAACACACAATTAGAGCTTAGAACAACATAACATCACATAAAATGCATCATCCACCTGCTATTATGTTAAAAACAAAACCAATACTGCATCATCAACCATATAAGACCCTATAAGCGACATCGAAACAACAACATAAAATGTGTGATATGAATATCTCTGAGCCTTCAGTCTACAAGGGGGTCCCATCTACTAGTATTTTATATAATTAGCATAGTTTAAATAATAGGCTTTAGCAATATTTTACGGGAGAAATTCCTCATTGCAATTTTTATCGTCAACATTGCTCAGGAGCAATAGAGATGTAGTTATACTATTTAAAATATAATTTCTATATAGCTTTGTTTTTTCAGAATTATTTGTTTGTTTGTATGTCAATCTTAGGAAACATAGAAGTTTTAAAAAAGCATGCCAAGAACAATGGAATTTTTTTCTCAAAGGAAAAGTTATAAAAGTTTACAAAAAAATGCAGATTAGAAAAAGTTGCAACATTTCCAAGTAGGTAGCTACAATAGACAAAATTCTTAAATTTCCTCTAGTGCTTTCGGTAGTGGGTTAACATGAAAAGTGGAAAGGAAGGAAATTTATTCTTGTAGCATTGATTTTATTTTTTTCCATTTCCTGACAAGGAAAACAAGGATATAGTTGTTAGGAGATTGTTTATAAAACATTGCAACAAATAATGCAATAAAGAAAAAATGCTAAAAAGACAAGTGCACATTGAACATTTAGCTAGCTCGATCATTAATCTTGTTTTTATTGACAATTAATGATCTTATTAGAAACGTTGACAATGTGTCAATCTGTTTCTAGAGGGACATTGAGATAAGATAATTTTCTATTCAGCATAAATGTACAAGAGTATAACATAAATAGGATCTTACTGATTCATGTATGCAATGATAACATTGTCAATTGAAAGTGTGAAAGATCCTTGAAGGGGGAATTGTTGAAGTTGGGACAATTTTTGACCAATATCATTTTGATATTGTTCAAAAGACATTTCTGTCAACTTTGGGAAGAATTGTTGCAACTGTGGGGTACGTAAGAAGCACATGATTTTTGTGTTGGCAGTTTCTAGTATGCATTATAGGCTACGGTCATAGAAGTATTTTTTGCCTTCTTGACAGTGAGCACATCTATCTAATAGATCTGAGATAAGGAATAATATCAGTAGAAATTATTTGCAATTAGTGCAAAAAGGATCAAAAGGTGGTGGGATTTTTTTTTCACTTAGTACACCTTCTACCTTATGGAATTTGAAGGAATGTCAAGGGAATGTGTGTTGAAATATTCAATTAAAAGACACGTTTGTTGTAGATATAAAACATGAAGAAGTAAATTGTGTGTTTGAGTAGTCTAACTTGAATTGTGCCCAGACAAGTGCTTGTAACTTTTATTTGCTAGCATCGTCATTGAATAAATGAATACAATTTGATTGATATGTAAGCTGTGTATAAGTTCCTTTTGGACCATTGTGAACTATATTCTTGAATAAAAACATTGGGGAAATTTGGAAATGTAATTGTTCTTGTACTTGAGAGAAAAACTCCTCATATAAACGACTGAGTTGAAGTTGGAAACCAAAGAATCAAAGTATTGTTTTTTATTGTTGTAAAATTCTAAAGAAGAAACAATTGAAGTTAGGGTGATTGAATATGTTGGAATGTAATGAACATGTACTTAGATTCCAAGGAAAACGAGCTTACTATTTATTTTCTTTCTTTTAGTTGACCATCTTTGAGGAACAATTCATATTGATTATTTTTTTGACAACAAAATGTCACGATGGAAGAAATAAATCCAATTGCATAGGCTCAGTCTATTGTAATTAGTGCAGCCATTGCTATGTCAATCGAGAGCCTAACATCCGTGCAAACTTTTGCAATTTGTTTGATTCATGTGCCTATGTTCAAGATGATACAATATTCTACATCTCTTGATTCAAACAAGGTCTTGTGTTGTAGGCCAAAGGTTCTAATATGGACACTCATCTTAGGGGTCAAGTAAGGAACAAACTCAAGGATTAGATCATTTGCAACAATTGTAACTTTTATAGTAACTTGTCCATGTTTGTCAGTGAGATTAACATGGACAAGTTCTATTTTTGTGGGAGAGTTAATGCTTTTTTTGCAACCTAGGCCATAAGGCACAAGTACATCACCCTCAAATACTTTGCTTGGTCTATGTGTTTATAGTTGCAAGAAAGAACATAGTGTTTGAAGGGATTATGAGCTAGAATGAAGAAACAAAGAGTGATTTTAAAATTTTATGTTGAATATGTAGTTACCATGGTAGGAGTCTCTTTTTTACGAAAAAACTTGTTTAATGATTTTGATTTAAAAAAATTAAACAAAAGAAAATAGGCAAATCAAAATAAGGAAATTAGGCAATAAGTAGGTGAGAAGAATATGACCTCTTAGTTGTCATTGTCTGGTCAATGTTTTTTTGATTTACTTTGAGCTTTGAAGAAACATTTGTAGGTACGCTGCAGAAAATTGTGTTGGTGTAACCTAAGACATTTGTATTTGTTTTCAATGATCTATTGATAATTGATTAAAAGTTGTTGGAAATGTAATCCATTAGGGTTACTAACGTGAAGGAATATGAAACGAACCATCATCTGGAGTCCAAGATACCTCTTGGTAGACAAATCCAAAGGTCACATCAATGTATTTATATCTATATCATATTAATGAGAAATACAACTCACACTTATCTCTCTATTCACACATTCCAACAATGGTATCAGAGCTTGTAGTTCTTAGGCCAAGCATGGGATTTATCCATAGATGAGTGACCTAGAGGAAATTTTCATTCTTGTTTGTAGAAATGTTCCTCTGTATATCAACCTACATTCTGCCACCCTTTGATGTTTGTCCATTTTCCAGACTGCCCATACCTTCCTGCTAAGAAATTCTCTACCTGCAAGTCTACCATCTGTCAATGCAAGGGAAAAATTCATCCTCCCACCTTGGCATTTATTACTAACCGAGGCATGGAACATGTGTCATAGGTCACTACATTCGATTATTATTAAACCTCCCAAAGAATCAATTCAATCTCCATTCATTCGTTATTTTTTCCAGAGGGTTTCTTCTCTTAGAGGTATGAATGCCATGAATGGATTCAATGATTGTCAGGAGTTAATGGTGTTCATGTTGGTGGAGGTATTTTTATTATCAAAGACCAATATGCTCATTATTCTTCGACAAGGTTTTCTCTCTTTGTGAAACCCTTCCCATGACTTGCTGTCAACATGAAACTCTTTGGCATGGCTTTTTCTTTGCATGAATATGGCATTGTCTCGTTGCTATATATAAAAATAAAACCTTCCAACTCGAGTTTCAATAACAAGATTGAGATTGATGGATCAATAATGTTGTTCATGTTGGTGGAGGTCTTTTGATTATCAAGTACCAAGATGCTCATTGTTCTTTGACGAGGTTTTCTCTCTTTGTAAAACCCTTCACATGGCTTTTTTATTTGCGTGAAACTCTTTGGCAGGGATTTTTCTTTGCATGAATATGGCATTGTCTCATTGTTATAGATAAAAATAAAACCTCCCATTTGGATTTTCAATAGAGAGACCTATTTTGATCATTCCTATGTGCATGATGGATGTTTCAGTGTCTAAGCAGACTCCATGTCGACCGATAGGTTTTAGTTTTGTGGCTTGAACCTATAAGACCAATTCTTGTAAATTTATTTGGGTGACATCGGACAAAGAACTTGAGAGAAATTTCATCCATTTTGGCAAAGTCTTGGATGGTCAGGTTATGTTGGATCGAGAAACTGGTCGCACATGTGGCTTTGGCTTTATGAATTTCATAGATATGTTGTTTGCACTTCCTTTTGCATTACACTTATGGACTGTAGAGTATACAACTTTTTTAAATTGGGCTAGTTTTAATGTTTCAGAGGTAGTAGACTGACTACATAGGTGATCTCTATCTATGCATTTTTGTAAAATGGCATATATAGATGGGGGTTCTTGTTTTTTACCGCTTTTTTCAATGGAGCTATGTAAATTATGTGAGTGCACTATGACACAACTTTTTCAAACTCATGTTTTCATATCTTTGATATAGAAGTAAGCTGAGTGTGTCTAGTGTCAACTCAACATATTGTTCTTTTGTACTTGTTCTTATAAGTCCACATTTCTTGTTACAGTTCAAGAAAAGCCTCTTTGGAGGATCTCTATCTGAGGACATTGTCTCGAGCAGTCCCGATGATTGCTCAAACCCACGGGAAAACAACACAACTCCACCCCTTCGCTTGTAATTTATTTGTCCTGAATGCCATTGGGATTATGTTCTCTATGTGACTCAACCTCATACCCCCAATCTAATTGTTGTGCATCAATGACCCTGAGTACTTCGATTACAAATACATTAAGGAGCTTCCTCCATATCATTTAGTAGAAATTTGATGTTTCTTTGATGATGTAATTACAAAGCTGGATAAAGGATCATTCTGACACTACTCAAGGAATAGATGCCACTAGTGTTATCCAATAAGAGCGATCATCAATGGCTGCATCTCTTTTCTATTCATCCGATTGTTGGGTTGAACTTCTAGCACGATTTCCTATTGGATTTAATTGCAGATATACAATGACATCCTTGGTAATGGAATAAGTTACAGAACTTAATCCATGATCTCTAGTCATTCAAAAACACCATGCTCGTGGACAACACAAAAAAATAAAATTGCTTGAAGAATTGTAAGTTTACTTGCTCTTTTTTTAAATCAAGTTGAATTAAATTGTAAATAGGTGCATTTTTGGCAGAAGCCGACACCCTCCATTTACTATTTGCATAGTAGAGTCTAATTTTTAAAGGGTGGAGTTGAAAGAAACCCTATGAGGTCTAAGACATGGATCAAATTGATGAATTATTAGAGTTAATAAACACTCTAATAATCTAGTCCATGGACAATACAATCACAAATGACAAAGAAACTATGCAATCTATTCTAACTTGTTTGCAAGTTTCACAAGCCAAAATAGGACTGCTTCAAACTCAGACTCGACTTCTTCACGATGAACTTGAATGAAATAATCTTTGACACTATAAACTAGTCCTTTTTAAGAACAAACCTCGTTCCAAAGAAGATGATGATGCTGATTGAGACTAGCAGCCAACACAAGAGCAACTCAGTGTGACAACTTTAGATTCAAGTACAAATCAAGTTCAATTTTCTCTCTCCAAGCCAATCATTAGAACTTGGGAATAAATCAGATACAATAAGCACATAACAAGTATCAAATATGAAAAGGAGGTCAACTTTCATATTCTAGATTATACCAAACCAATCTAGTTACAAAGTGTTGGATCGCTTCAAGAGAGAGTCATATTCACTTGCTCCAGTTCAAGAGTAGATTTTGAAATGCCAACATTATCATTGAGTTGGCCACATGGAATATTAATGCTTCGATCTTCATCCTTGTGAGCATTGTGGAAAGCATAATCATCCTTTAGACATATGTTCCAAACACAATAAATCTACAAGAGTAAAGAACCATTATGGTTGGATCACTTCTTGGCAATGGTCATCAACAATCAAGAAGATATATTGGTCATACTGACAACTTCATTCTTGAGTATTGAAACATCTTATAGTGGAAATATTTTTGTCTTCTCACCTTGTCCCTGAAAGGGGGGAACAACATCAGTGATTGATAGTCAGGCTTCAAGTTTCAAATTCCTATCAATCGATCTGTAACAAGTGAGCACGATTTGGTTTGTGGTAATCCAAAACCACCAAATTGGTTTGTGTTTTTCCTTAAACCACCACCTAGTAGAAGAATTAAAACTTCTACTAGACAACGGTTTGTGGTTTTCCTTAAACCTCCATTTAGTAGAAGACTTATAGCTTCTTCTAGATAATAGTTTATGGTAATATTTAAACCAACATTCGAGAGCACTTCCAATTAGAAGAAGACATCAAATTCCAACTTCTATCTAACTTAGGAAATGTTCTGGGAACCAATGAGCCCTAGAGCCAAGTTCCAAAGTTTGTGGTCATCCATAAACCACTAGATTGGTTTGTGGTCTTCCCTGATCCACCACCACCATTTAGTAGAATAAATCAACTTCTACTAGCCTTTTGGTTCGCGGTCATCCCAAAACCACCAAATTCAGAGAGCACATTGCAGTTGTCCACTTCTAGATTTCAACCGTTCACTTCCATATTTCAGTTCTCTTCTTAGACTCACATACACCTATTCAAATTAAGGGGGGAATGTTGGAAACGTAATCCGTTAGGGTTACTAACATGAAGGTATATGAAACAAACCATCATGGAGAGTCCAAGAGACCTCTTGGAAGACAAATCCAAAGGTCACATCAATGCATTTATATTTGTACCATATTAATGAGAAATACAACTCACACTTATCTCTCTATTCATGCATTCCAACAAAAATATTGAATGAAAAAAGACAGTGGTAGTGAAATTATAAAAGAAAATGCTAATGAAGTATGCTTTTAATTGAAAAGAGAAACAAATGGCAGTTTAAAATTCAACAAATAAATATTTCCTATCTTGAAATTTTGGCATGTACGCAACAAGTGGAATGTCATCTTTACTGGTAGAATCCATCTACAGGAACTGAGAGTTTATTAGTTCATGCAGTTGTTTTCAAAGCTGATTCGATAATAGTAAAGAAGAAATTGAAGAACACATTGTATCATGAAATATTATTTCTCGAGTGTGAAAGTTTATTTTATTTGAGCATATGTTTGATTATTAAATAGATAGGAAGAGACAAACAATGCGAGTTTATATTTTCTAAAGTAATCAAGTTTTTGGATAGCTCAAAATTCTTGTAAACAAAAAAGAAAGGCTTTGTTTTGTACACAAGTTTTTGTACACTCTATGTGGAAACTGATTTGTAGAGTTGAGATTTTTTTTTGACAAAATATAAGAATCTTACATTTGTTTTTTTTTTTTGAATATTGTAGAAGACAACATACCGCTACTTGTTCTCGTGTGAAAGATTCTTGAATGTATTTTGTGAAAAAATACTAGTATTATGTTACTAGAAATTGCATTCAGTTGCTCCGTAAGAGAAATGGAATTTGTCTAGTTTACATTTTTTCTCAGCCATATGCAACAAAGATCTAATGTTTTTTTCTTTCTTTGATGGAATACCTCATGGGAAACCCCTGAGTACTTCCCCACTTCATGGATGGTAAACAAGGTAAATCGCCGGCCCTGATTACGGGACCTAACCCTAAGGGGGAACAAGAGATTTGAACCTGTGACCTCCTCCATTGGGGATAACTTCACATCTATCTTAAAACCACTTGAGCTAACCCTTGGGGCTTGCAAAGATATCATGTTATTTCATAGATAGTTGGATTAAAATTATGAAATAACAATTTGTAAATCTTGTCAAAGAATGAAGTAGGTTGCAAAAATTGCTTATATACGGGTGTATATTTGCAAAGGGAAAGTGCAGACTCCTGGTCTATTGTATAAATGATGTAGACTCATTGAAGTTAATGCCAATTAATGTTGTTCTCATTGACTTAAGACTCACAAGAAAATGAAACAATTTTATCATGATTTGCAAAACTAAAAAAGGATGGCTAGAGTTTGGGTAGATAATAGTTTGATAGAAATGGTCATGAATCAATAAATATAGAGGAGAATTTTTTCTAATGCAAAGGAAACATAGCAGCAGATATGTTAGTATTGGAAATTATAGAAATATTTGTGTAGCGACATAAACAAAGTGGTATTTGTTTTTTACACATTTCTTAGTTCTTCATATCCAGGTTCGACTTTGAAACAAAATCAATATGTATAGATTGTGCTTGATAGCTATAGATAAGACTTGGTTATCATAGTATCTATTCATCGATCATTTTCATAGTATAATATAGCAATATTTAAAGAACTGTGAGTTGGAATAGATCCAAATGAGAAGAATAAGGTTTTGTTATACTAAATAGATCACTAGAATCTCATCCAATAATAAACCTTCTTGAAACCAAACAAATAGTCTTTTGTCACTAGTAATAGATTATAAACTAAAAACTCATTCAAGTTCATGTAGTGTTCTATTAATGTATGTTTTGATTACAATATAATAGAAATGTCACAGAAATTTTCAAGTTCAAATGGAACAAAATGACTAGTACAGGGTCTTCTAGAGAGTTATGTTAAAGTGGACACATCGTGTTAGGTTTCTATAGCAAGATATCTATTTGGAACATAGACACATAGTTACTATGAATAATTGGAAACTCATTAACTTGAAAGTTAATATGCCCAAGTAAAATATTTAACCATAGTTATACACATGAGTATACGTTGTGCAATTGTACACAAGACCATTCCATTATAGTATCTGATGACAAATGCTATTGTTACAATATCACAACATTCTTAATATTTTTATAGGATGGAATGGGTTATAATGACTAGAACAAAGAGTTCTACAAAATAATGTCAAAATTCAGGAAATGATTGAGATTGTTCTAGTAATATGGTATATTCAAATTCTATATGCATTGATTGCATTCTTGATTGTTAATGTGGGAGATTTCTATACACAAAATGATTGGATTTCTGCCAATATGTTCCAAATATCATTTTAGCATTGTCATGAACACTTGTCCATTGATATTCGAAAGCCTTGTTGGAAATGTAGATTGCATGGTAGGTAAGTGAGTTTTTTTTGGTGGTTGTTCCTATTATGCATTAAAAACTGTGGAGATACATGTATCATTTATCCTATTTGGAATGATCAACTTAAGCGAAAATATATAAGAAAAAAGAAGATTCTAACAATAATTTTTTGCAGCAAGAGAAAAATAAAATTTGATCTTTATAGTTTTCTGGAATATATTTTCCAAGAGTAGTTCGTATAACAATATACTGAAATAGAGGGTTGTTAGACTCAATGGCTATTCACAAGTGACAAGGACAATTTTGTTTAAAGTTATATATGCCATTGTTCATTGTTCTATAGACAAATTGTCTTAAAATAAATTGAGATATATATTGCATAGCGATCAATCCAATATGCATCAAAAGTACAAGAGCAAGTGCAATTTGTCCAATAATGATCAAGCATAGAGAAAATGTTAGTTGTTGTCTCAGATATGTGAAAATTCAATTTATGCGTTTGCATGACCGAGATAAATCGTTTTTGAGCTATTCCATTTTGGAACACATAGAGATTGGAATATCCAATGACGACAATGTGTTCTTGTTCTTGGCTATTTGTTGTTATAGTTTGCATGAGATGACAAATATCTTCAAGTGGTCCACAAGGTGCATTGTAGATATTTGCTAATTTGAGCATAGTATCATTGATTTGAAATCAGATAACAATTCCTTCAATATACTTTGTTGCATAAATTTTTTGTTTCTGAATAACTATTGTCTTATTGCAACATGTAGAAATTCCATGAAGATGATACAATGATATGCATTTGTATTTTTCTATAAGTATAGTTTCCTTTAAGACTATGTTTTCTTAAGAGGAATTTTTTTTGAATGCTTTTGACATGAGAGGGTGCAATGTACATTAGTCTACGTTGCTTAATTTTTGTTGGACTAAATGATTGACCATGCATTGTAAGGCCCCATGATCTATGTATCGTTCGTGCATATGCCAATTGGATTGAAAATCGCTACCAAAGAAAACAAATTCTAGTTGTTGACTGAACATGTTTATTGATTCTTTTCACTAGTTTCAAGTATTCAAGAATACCAAGTGTGAAAAAATGATAAAACAAATCTTGTTGAGCTATTCCAACTAATGGTGTTTGGAATTCAATCCACACAATGTCAATATTTCCTTTTGTGTAGTGCCAAAAAACACGTTCTACACCATTTACTAGGCCCTCTTTGACCAGGGGATCAAATTTTGCTCAAATTTCAAAGTGATTGGAATGCGACAAAAACAATGCCATTGTGTCTGTCTTGTCTTCCTGATTCCGATGGTATATTTACTTTTTCAAATGGACTCCGTATGGAGAAGATATCGCGATCTGTTCGTCAAGCCAAACAGGCAAAAAATTTGATGCTGACTGTACCAATCTGTACAGTCCGTACAGTCTGACGTGGAAGAACCGTACAGACCGTACGACCGTACAATGGTGACGTGGCAGATGTTGATTGGTTGGCAATTGTCGAATCCGGGAGCGACACGTGTCTTTTGGTGGCCAATGGTATGAGGACACGTGGCCCAATCCGTGGGCGCCACGTGTCACTCATTGTTTGGTTTTTGGTTGTATGTAAAAATGTTATGGGAGTCCGCAGGGTTCGACCCCCGGACCTCCCCCACTATGTAAGCCTTCACAAGTCCTCTGCTAACCAACATGCCACCGATTATTTCTTAATATGTATGTGGGTAATATTGTATTTAA
>ML787889.1:210344-228047 GCA_009831015.1 Picea engelmannii | reverse complement strand
CATAAGTAATCCTTTAATCTATGTGTTGCAAACTGATCCATTTGCTTTAAACACATAACATTCACTTGCAATAATTTTCAAGTTTTTCAAGTCTTCTTCATTTTTAGATCACTCTTCAATGACACAATTGCCTTCAATTATCTCAACAAACATAGTTTGTTTAAGCACTATTGTAGAGGGAACATTAAATTTCTTGTTGTTATATCTATTTGTTCCCATAATGTATGTTCTCCTATCATATGCTTGTAATATGAATGTATTTGAGTCAACAAGAGCTAGTATTTTTTTATTGTATTTTTCGACATCTTTGTTTCTATAAAAAAGGTATATTTAATGTTGGATCCTTTGGTGGTAATTTATAGCAATGTTTGTTTAAGTAATCAATTTCAACACTTGTATGTGAACATGTTCTAATTCTATTTAACACAAATGTGAGCATTTCATTCTCTTGTCTCATAACCTTTTTCAGTTCAAAATATCTCACATTATTTGTCCAAAATGTATATGGAATTTTGTTATGATAGGTACTTGGTTGTTCAAATATCCAACAATCAATTACAAGTTGTGCTTGATAGATGTCGCCACAGAAAATGATGTCAAGGTTTCCAAAGGGTATTGTTCGCATATGCATAATTTCACAGAGCCTTGTATCTATGTTATATAACATATGAGCTCCAATTAAAGGCACTTCATCTATACGAAATAGATGAAGGTGTGGATATTCTTTAGTAAAAAATTCTAATGTGATAGAGTTAAGTGGAAGCACGTTTGATGAGCTAAGAGACAAGCACTGAGTGGATTGTGAGGCCACCTACATTATATGCATGTTTCTTAGTAAATGCAACAATGATTCCCTTTTCTTGAGAGGATCAATGTGAAATTTCTTGTTGTAAGAACAAAAAATACCATGGTATATTTCTTTAGTTATAAATGTTTTCCTTGTGCCTACACCTCCAATTAAAAACAAATAAGTGGTATGTTTGGTTTTTTTTTTTTTCTCATAATGATTTATTTTGTTATTATAGTTTTTTCTCTATCAAGTTTTTTCCTAAGTTCATATAGTCCTTTGTGCTTAAAAAAATGGTTTTTGGATGTTATTAACAATGCTAATACACATAGGTTTCATTTATATAGAGTTCAATTTATGCATTAAATCATTTTGTATATCATGCGTCTAGTGTCCAAATATATGTGTCAGTTGATCAAACAAATAATCAAATGCAAATAGTTGTTCATATCTAGTTACAATGTTTTTAGAAGCTATGTTAATATCACTCCATGTTGTTCTCGCTTGCACTACTAACTTTTGTTCAAAAAGATTTATTACTCTTTTTTTACATGTACGCTTCAGACCATGTTTCATATTGCATTTTTAAAACATTCTTAGATTGTTTATATGGAAAATACAACATCATTTTTTCTCTAAAGAAATTCTCTGTGTCTTTTTGTTAGATGTACTAAATGAATCATATGATACATGGATGTTTCCTTATCTTTTGATTTTCATTTGATCTTGAATATGAAGCAACATATTTAGCCAAGCATATATTGTCAAGTTCAAGTGGTTTGTCAATATACTTGTCAACAATAGAAGCACAAATGATGTCTTCAAAGTCATCATGCTTTCGTTCAGGAGTTTCGGTCTCTTTAGTACACATGTTCTTTTGTTAGATGGGGAAGTGTCGACAACAATCGTGCTTCTTGAGTTTGAATGCAAAGGAAAATGCAACACAATATGCATAGGTTTGTTGACAATTAAAACCACAATGATGAATTTCGCCCGCAAAGGATTGCTAAAAACACTATTATTTAATTATGATAATAATATAATACTAGTAGGTGGGACCCCCTTGTAGAATAGAGGTGCAAGGATAGACATACGACAAATATTTTGCTGCTGTTATGATGTTGAGTACATAGTCCTACCTATTTGATGATGCGGTCTGGTTGCATTTGGCGTGATAATAAGTGGATAATGCATTGTTGTGGAATTCTTTTGGTAATCACTTATGACATAGGACAATTTTATGGGTATGAGGAGCAGGTTGTTTACAGTTTCCATGTCATAACCTTGTTACTAATTCTTATGATTGATTACTTAGATACATATATGCAAAGGATAATTTAATGGTAGCATGATCAAAACAAAGAAACAAACTATGAAAAGGATCTAAAGTATAGCAAACGGAAAGAAACTATGTAAAATGATAACATGCAAATTTCAAATAAAATAGTTAATGGATACTAGTGTTAATCCTAGCTTTTATGCTATTTGTTTGGTTAATGGACTATGAGAATTTCATTAGATTTGAAAGGAGGTGCATATAGGATTATTAATATGGATTATTGTGTGGAGTTATTGCAAGGTTTAACGTGTAAACTATCTTGGGTGGTGCACTATGCAATGAATATCGTCTCAGATCTCACGATGGCTTGAAATTGATTATATATTGGTTGTATGGCTTGATTATTGGTGGGTGTTATGCTTATTGGGATGTCTAGCACTTTGAATTGAATGGGGCCAGGTGATGGAAGCGACGTGCATTTACTCCATGTCACTCCATACTTTCCCTATCGCATGTCACCCTAACATAGTTCCATTGTTGCAATTTCTTTCTATTGGTTGTGAAGCTCCGCATTTTCAGGTTTTTGGAAGGGAAAACTCAATGAACTCGCCATTTAAGAGTTTTTCCCACATGTATGATTATTTTCTCTCCATCCATGATGTATTATCTGTCGTATGAACCAAATGATGGCTCAGTGATACTTGGATTCTGTGTGTTCTTGAGTTTTTCGACTATGTGTAAATGTGATGTTATGGCTCTCTGTGATGACTATAAAATGTTGAAAATTGCAAGCAAAAGAATGGGTATTATTAAGTTGCGCGTTGGTTGTTTGCTCGGTCAATGTAGTTTTATGATGGGTCTCCGTGGAATGATAAGTAGCAGTAGTGAAATACGGCTCTGGGTTGATGATTGAGGGTTTTTGTTCTGTATCACCGTCGGTTAACTTGTTTCCTCTGAATCGATGAGGTAATCCTTACCCAGTTGCATAGGAATTGCCAACAATGGTGTATCGGATCCTGAACTGCTGTTATAGCTCGTTCCTGACTGTCTTTTCACTGAAAGGTTTCCAAAATGTCCAATCTTGGTCACCCGAATATTAATACAGGCATGTGTGTTTAATGAATATCATATGCGAAGGGTTCCATAAACCACCCCTATCATTCCCACTGTAATGAAGTATGTGGGGTCACTGTCAATGGTTGTCAAAAGTTATTAACCTCCTGGGTGATTGGAAAGAGACATTGTCTCACTATGTTTAAATACCCACCACTGTTAAGTTAACCTTTGTCTCTTCTCTGTAAGTGTTAGACACACTTGTGTGCACTGGGTTATTTTTACTCTTACCATCTTTTCTCTTCTCAGGTGTTAACTATTGGTTTTGTCAATGGCTTGGAGTAATAAGTAAGGACTGTGTGGCTCATTCCTGTTCATTTCAAACTTGTTTTTTTGGACTGTGGTTGTAAAGTGATGGTGAAATAGATATAAGGTTGGAAGACGATCATCTCTATGTGTTTTTGTTTAAAAGGATAAAACAAGATGTTGTTGCCTCCTTGCATTGTTTTTGACAGAGACTGATTTAGACTCTGACTTGTCTTTGTTCTCCTCAGGCACCTCCTGGGGTTGTCAAGTATTGGTTATCGGTTAATTGGTTATGGAAGTCTTGAAATACACATGCTTTCTCGTCGAGTCTCTGTCTGGTCCTTCTATGATAATTTTTTTTGAGCAAATAAGAATGAAATAAGCGGTCGCATACAATCGAGGATTGTCTTCCTATTTGTTATGATTTCGCTCACTATGTTTTATCCAGCGTGGTCTTGATTACATAAGAAGACACCTCTGTGAATTTTACTAAGCCCGATCAAGGTTCTGGCATGTTAAAAAATGATGCCTGTGTGTCAATTGAGTTCAGTTCGTTCATATGTGATTGGTTATATTGGAAACCTCGCGTAGACTACCGATTGTCTAAAAAAGAAGTTATACCCACAAAGATCAAGCTCGGGGTTTATGTTGGGTTGATTGTTGTTGTTTCAAGATTTTTTTCGATTGATTGATTGAAGTCCTGTGTATGCTCATGCATTCTTTTAAGTTTGTCCACATTTTTGAAAAGACACCTGTGTACATTTTAAATTAGGACTGATTGTTGATTGGAAAACAATGGATGTTGATTGTTTACCGTGGTGCATTGTGGATTATTAGGGATATATGTTGAACATATTGTTGTGAATGTTTTGATTATTTTTAAAAAAATAAGAAGAAGGGATCAACATTTATTAAACAATACTGTTGAATGGAAAAAAGTTTTTTTAAGTTATGTTTGCATAGACTGTTATAAACTAAGGAATTATGGGAAATTTAATTATTGAAACAAAATGCAGTTTTGTATACAATTGAGGAACACTGAATGTTGGTGCTTTTTGGATTGATTTTTAATAGAGTTATGATTGTTGATTATTTAATTCATTTTATGAACAATATCCATTAAATCCCCTGTCATTTTCTCACTTTTTCGCTCAATACAACCCCCTCACAATCCTAGATTCATTTTGCACACCCTGCTCTTAAAATTAAATTAAAACTTTGTATTACAGTGAGTAAGAGATAATACAGAGATGGATCATAACTGATATGATTGGGTTATTGTTGCACAATCGATTGTTTAATGAATTGTTGAGCAGTAATCATGTTCTTACTCCCTTTCATTTTCTCACTTTTTTCGCTCAATACAACCCCTTCAAATATCCCAGAACCCTTATTCACCCCTTGCTCATTGACAATTATCAAATGCATTTTATGGATTGGATTGCATGGGTCTGATGTGATTGTTGAGCCAAACTTTGTTTCATATTAAGAGATGTCATGTATGGTTTGTTTAAGAAGCTAGTTGCTAATAAACGTTGCATACAGGATGAGATTCTTCAACAGAGGAAGCCATGGCTGAAATAACATGGGCAGAGGAAATTGGAACAGAGGGCCTAGAATACCAAGATTCTCGATACATTTTGATGAAGATCCTCAAGAGTTAAACTAGCTCTTCCAGGTTGGATTTTTCAATTAGATTGGACAAGGGGTAGTCAAACATAGACTAAAAAGGCCTCCTTTCCAACCCCAACATGTCTGTGGTATCCTTGTGCCTCATCATGTTTCATTGCAACCTGAAGTTCCTGAGAATGACATATGGCAGGAGATTGTTCACCCAACAGTCTCCCAACATCGTGGTTGGCCAAATTTGTCTCTACCTGCTCCTTTAACCCAAATGTCCAGATTTACCCTTCACACTCACCTGTACAATCCTCCCATGCAAGCAAAAGATTCAAAACTGAAGCCCACCACATGCATGAAAAAGGAAAAGTTGTTGATGCCCCCTCCTCCCCCTCAAGTGATTCAACCAAATATGTTTCATCCTGCATGCACTTGAGATATGAATGTTCTCATGTTATCAGTTAGATCAAGACTCAAGGCTCCACACAACCTAAGGCTAATTCAAGAAAGTCAAAATGAGATAGCAACAACAAAGGGAAGATTGCCTCCCAAAGTGGCAAAAATGGTTTTTGAGTATATTTTATTATTGTTTTGTTGAGAACGATTGACTGCTGAAGTTTTTGGACAACATACTATTTTTGGATATTTTGGATATTATATGTTTGGATACGATTTAAAATATCATTGATATTTAATTTTCAAATTATGAGAATGATTATGGGAGCCACAAGGAGGGATGTGTTTGATTGATTGACTAGTTATGTTTATTTTTGTTAAGGAACTAAAGGGAGTCACAAGGGGTCCCACCTACTAGTTATTATTTATTAAAAGACCCTTATTATTATTATTATATTAATTATTCCCCTAAACTAAAAGTTAGTTGAGTTTTAGTTAACTTAACTAAAAGAGGTAGTTGAACTACTTCAACTAATATTGGGATGCATAAAATCAAAATGAGGGAAGAACAAGGGGAGAATAGAAGGAGAAAGCATACTAAGGTTTGCTCTTAAATTTTATTGAGATAGTTCAATTTTCATTCATTCTTCAATTCATTAAAAGCCTAATTCTCTTTTATGAGAGTAGGGTCCTATTGTAGACAACAAGATTCAAAGTTGAATTACATCATTCAAACACTTGTTTTTAGAGGTGTTGATCTATCTTTGATAATTTGTGTAGACTTGTCTGTTTATAAATTAAGTTTCTTGATTGATAAAGGATATTGTGTAGAGTCGAGTGGGAAGCAATCTGTGGCAAGTTGATCTAGCTTTTAAAGTTCAATTTTTTTAGTTCATGTTAGATTCCTTTTGTATGGTTTTCATCGGGGATATCTAAGTTTGACTTTGGTCCAAACCACCTCAGGGATTTTTATAAAGAGAATTATTCTTTTGATTTCTTGGAATGAAATAAATGATTGCTATTCTGTCTCATTTGTGTTAATATGTGACTTGGTATTTTTTCTTTTGTCTCCACATTTAATTTTGCATCTGTTGTATTCAGAAAATTCTATAAAAATGTTGAATTTTACAACAATATTTTATTCTAAAAAATCATCCTAAGCCCTTGTAAGTAATACTTGTGGGTTGAGAAACAATTTTCGAGGCTATAAACATAGGGTGATATTCCCGTCTATCTTTCCTTAGCCAAGTAAGATCTAAAAATGCTTGAGTAAGATCATTTCATATCTTTTCCTCAACATTTATTTGGCGACCATACTGGGGAGATCTTCTATATCTCTCTGGTTGTTTTTATGCTTGATTATCATTGAATATATTTACATTTTTGATATTGATCCTTTGACTATTTCTTTTCTTCATGACTGTACCTGTTGCAAGGCAGCCCAATATTGAGTCTGGTCTTCAAGACCAGACCAACATTGCTTTAAACTTGTTTAATACCATTTTAGATACCACTAATACCCAGGTTGAGCTTAAATGCTCATGGGCGACAATTGAACAAGACATAAGTGTCCAAGAACGTTGGGAAGCTAGGAAAAGACAACCTAGGAATCAACCATAGATTTTATTTTTCCTACAAGTTTGATCTTCTTTTCATGTCCTTAGACCCTCGTATCTCTAGGAGAAGAAGAGGTTTATCATTGAAAATTAATCCTATTGCTGAAATATGAAGAAGAAACGTTGTTTTGTCAGCCCAACAAAGTACTCTAAGGATAACTTTATCTGATTAAGATAATTCGTCTTTCTCTCCCTTACCTATCGTTCAAAAGATGGCATCTAGTGGTGGCTCTGGTGGCACTGGGGGTGCTTCTTCATCTCAACATTCAACCTCGTCAGTTATTGGTAGCTTATATAGTCATCAATTCCCTGTCCAATCTACTACCAACCTCGCTAAAGTCATTAAAAAATATGGGATTTTTCAGTTTGAAGAAGATGCTACAACCACTCCGTGGCATGTTTCCTCCCCTCTTAACCTAACACTTGCTACTTGTCCACTTCATAAATTCAAAGAAAATCTCCCTAAGTTTTTAAGGAATAACACTGTCACTACGAATGAACACTTGGTGACATTTTCTAATGCCCGTCACAACATAGGAGCCAATGACAATGGCACTTGTATGCGCGATGCAGACGATTTCTTTGACCTCCCTCCTAAGATTTTGTCTACTTGGGAGGAGTTAGTCTATTGGTTCAAATATACCTTTCGGCAATTCAAAATCCCAGCCGAGCAGTTACAAGAGTAAAATAACATCACTTATAAGGATGGTGAAACTATCAAGTCCTTCAACTTGTGTTTCACCAAATTATACATCCAAATCCTTGAGCTTATTCGCCCTCAGAATCAAGATGATTTCATGCATTATTATAATGCATTAAATTCCCCCTACCATCATAGGATTGAGGAAAAGGGCATTGATAACCTTGGTTCCACTCTGCACACTTTTTTAGAGTATGAAGAACAACTTGAAAGAACATGTCTTCCTGGGGGAGACTTAATTAAACATACATACATGTTTTCCCTCTTACAACTTGTACAGAACATGAATAATCAAATGATAGCATATGAGCGGAAAGGAAATTTCCCCTCTCTTACCCATGAAACTTCATCTTCTTCTGTACCCCCGTTTAGAAATCCTAATGAAATTTTTTTTCAGCCTAAAGCTATCATGCCTTGTAGTTGGTGTAACTTTTGCGAAGAACACCATGAGGAAAGTACATGTGAGGTAAAAAAGAGTGCCATAGATAAAATCTTTGGTAAGAGACATGAAACTACCATTGCTGTCCTAGACTTTCCAGAGCCAGAGAATGTCATGATCATAAATACTAGGAATAAATCCTATGTTCCAAAAGGAAAATATGATCCTCCTCACACTTCTTCTATCCCAAGCTCATCTTCACCAACTTCTATTGTTTAGGTTCCTAAAGCTCCTGACAGTCAAGGAATTACCCCTCTTCTCCCCTCTTCCAAATACAACATTATAAATCAGTTGACCAACATCAAAGCGTATGCTACCCTCTTGGACATGGTTGCCGTCCCCGAGCAACATAAGCATCTAAAAAATTTCATGGAAGGAAAAACTTCCATTGTATCCAACCTCTCTGAAGAGGTAGATAAAGAGGATTGGTATGTAAATAAAGTAGGTGTACATAACTTTAGACACCCTGTAAAAAACCCCCCATTTTATATTTCTGTAAAGATCATGGATAAGATTTCCCATTGTTGTCTCATCGACGACGGTTCGGGCCGAAGTGTAATGTTGAAAATTATTATGGAAGAGCTAGGTTTGTCTTGTACAAATGAATACACCAGAAGCATGCTCTCTTATAATAGTTTAAAACAAATGACCATAGGTGAAATCAAGGACGTGACCTTGGTTTTGTGCGCGCATCCTGAAATAAGGACAACCCTTAATATTCAAGTAATAGATATGCCCATGAGTAATTACTCGGTCATCCTAGGAAGAGATTGGAAAGCTTTGACATGTGGATACCTCTTACTTGATGAGACACACTTATCCGTTCCTCAGAATGGTAAAAATATCATAGTCCTAAGAGAGGGGATAATTTCACCTTATATAGAAAGCGTCCCACAACCGAATGTGAATTATATCGAGGAGGACCTAGGAGTGTATTCCATCTTTGTATATGAGGACAAAACTACCTTGGAAAAAAATGACTTAGAGGATGGGATGTGGCATATGCACTTTGATGGTTCATGCTCCAATGAAGGAAACAAAGCTGGTATTATCTTGTACTCTCCTGTGGGTAAGATTTATAAATTTTCCTATAGGTTAGAGTTTTCTTGCACAAACAATGTCACTGAATTTGAAGCATTACTGCTAGGCATTGAAAATGCTTATAATCTGGGTTGTGGTCACCTTACAGTTTTTGGGGATTCCAAACTTATTGTAAACCTTGTACGTAAAATATACTCTCCTAGAAACAAGTTAATAATGTTACACCCAAACTATTTGGGCACTTATATTGAACTTGCTATCTTTCAACATCACTCATGTTAAAAGGGAATTGAACTCAATGGCTGACAGGTTAGCTGTTTTTGCAGCCTCTCCTACTCGACAACTTCTGCCACAAAGAACCGATTGTACTTTTCAATCTCTGTATCATCCACACATCCCTGGCAACATAGAGTCATGGTAGGTCTTTCCTAATGATGAGAGCATCTGTGCTTTCATTCAAAATGAACCTTATAAGCCTAAGGGAATTATATCGATGGAAAATAACAAAATTCCTAAAGGCTTGACTCCTCTAGAAAGTTCATTTTCATTGAGTGATGTAGGCAAAAAAGAAAAACATAAAGAAGAGGAGTCAAAAAGGAAAGTGGGTGAAACCATTTCCTTGAACATTGGAATACCTGAGTCTCCAAAGAATGTTAAAATAGGTGCCCAATGTTTCGATGAAGAAAAATTGAAGTTCACTAAGATGCTTGGTGAATTTTAAGATGTTTTTGCTTGGTCTTATGAGGATCTTCGTGGTTTTGATCCTGCTCTTATACAATATGCCATTCCTACCAAGGAAGGCATAAACCCAGTTAGGCAAAAAAAAAAATACCCATTAACCCTGCACTGGAAGCAACTATTCGAAAGGAGTTGGAAAAACTCTTGAAGGCTGGGATCATTTTATCGGTTAAGTATTCTGAATGGGTTTCCATTTTTCTTCCCCTTTGGAAAACAACTGGTCAGATCAGATTATGCGTAGATTTCTATGCATTGAATAGAGATAGTATAAAATATCACTTTCCTCTCCCTAACATGGAAATGATTTTGCAACAAGTTGCAGGGTTGCAGATGATGTCCTTACTTGACGGTTTTTCTGGTTACAATCAAATCAAGGTAAAACAGGAAGATAAATATAGAACCACTTTTATTACTCGTTGGGGCACTTTTTCTTATGAACGTATGCCTTTTGTCTTATCTAATGTAGGTGCCACTTTTCAAATATCTATGCAAATAACTTTTGACGATTTGATCGGCAAGATTATTCAAATCTATCTTGATGACTTAACTGTATATTCTAAAAATCATTCAGATCATTTTGGTCATCTTAAAAGAGTTCTCATGCGACGCAGGAAATTTGACATTTCTCTAAATCCTTCTAAGTCTATTTTCGGCATTATCAAGGGCAAGATCCTTGGACACATTGTCTCCGATTCAAGAATAAGCATTGATCCTGAAAGGATTGCTGCTATCCCAAATCTTCTTGCTCCCACTTCCAAGAAAGAGGTTCAAGCTTTTATGGGTGTTATTAACTTTGTTCGTAGGTTTGTTCCTAATTTCGCTGTAATGGTCAAGTCAATTCATAATCTGCTCAAGCAATATCGTTCCTTTTCTTGGACATATGATGTTGAAAATTCCTTTATAGGGATCAAGAAAACAATCAGTTTCACACCGGTTTTGGCGAAGCCGGATTTTGAGAAGGAGTTTATGATATATACTAATGCCACAGAGGAAGCAGTTTCTGCTATCCTCATGCAATGTGATGACCAAGGTAATGAAAAACCAGTGGCTTACATGAGTCAAATCTTGTCTGATGATGAGTTTAAATATTCTTTTATTGAAAAACATGCTTTCACTCTTGTTAAATTTGTTGAAAAGTTTTGCCACTTCATCTTAGGTAAGCACATGTTGGTAAAAGTCCCTTTACCCACCGTCAATTTTTTGCTCTCACAGACTTATCTTTCAGAGAAGCTTGAACATTGGATTACCAAGATCCAGGAGCATGATTTAACTATTGTGACTTCTAACACCATCAAGGGACGTGACTTAGCCCTTCACTTAGCTCGGCATGCTGAAACTAGTGAAGAAATTGATGAACATGATAACTCTCTATCAACATTGTTTTACATTGATAATCAAATCCTTCCTGTGTCTGAACATCCTTGGTATAAACATTTGGTTTACTATTTGCAAAATCAAAGATGTCAAGATAAATTAGACACTCATCAAAGAAGAAGGCTTCGTCTCGAATCTGCTAGATACGTCATTATAGGAGACTTCTTGTTTAGAAGATTTACCGATGGCATGCTGCTTCGCTGTGTAAACAATGAGGAAGCACAAAAATTGTTGCAAGAGACTCATGGTTCTTCAAATTCTGTTATTCATGTAGGAGGTCACTTTTCTGCTAAAACCACCACTTTTAAGATTATCAGAAAAAGGATACTATTGGCCTTCAATCTTTCGTGATTCTTATTTTTTTTCAAGATCTTGTGACAAGTGCCAGAAATTTGTTGGGAAAGAACGCCTTTCAACCATGCCTTTACATCCTTTCCTCTTAGACTTTCCTTTTTTAAAATGGGGTCTGGACCTTATTGGTCCTATTAATCCTCTGTCTTCAACAAGACAAGTATTTATCTTGACAACCACATACTATTTTACGAAATGGACTGATGCTGTCCCGCTTAAACATTCGCAGGATGAGCATGTGATTTATTTCTTTGATTTTTTTTTTTCCAAATTTGGTCTTCCTTTGGAAATTATTACAGACAATGGTCCTGCTTTTATTTCTGCTAAGTTGACCCAATTTTTAGCTAAGTTGGGGGTTAAACATTTTACCTCATCAACTTATTATCCCTAAGGAAACGAGGAGGCCAAGTCTACCAATAAGAATCTGGTAAGAATTATCAAAAGGCTCATTGAAGATAAGCCTCGTCAATGACACACTCTCCTCACTTACTCCCTTTGGGATAATCGAACTACCACCAAGGTGAGCACTGGATGCACTCCTTTACAGCTTGTTTATGGTCAAGAAGCCATTCTGCCTACTGAGTTGGAAATTTCCTCCTTAAGGTTAATGCTACAGGTCAAAGAATTAAATTCTTCTGATGTTTCTCAAAGAATGAATGCACTTTTGGCTTTAGAGGAGAAAATGACGTTTGCCTTGGATAATATAAAGAGAAAACAACAGACTGTTAAAAAATATTTCAATAAGAGTGTCAAAGCTGTCAAATTTAAAGTCAATGAGAAGGTATTGTTGTGGGATTCAACTCATGTTGATAGAGGAAGGCATTCAAAGTTTCAAAAATTATGGCTGGGTCCTTTTAAGATAGATTTTGTCGTGGGCGCAAATTATTACATTCTAAAGGACTTACAAGAGCGATTGTTCTCCTACAACACTAACAGTTCTCACTTAAAGCATTATGTGGAACCAACTTGAAAAGTTTAACGCTGTATGAAATGTTTTCTATATTATAGTAGTTTTTCATTTCTTCTTTTACATTAAGGATTTTCATTTCTTCTTTTACATTTCTAGTTTTTCATTTTTGTTTTTACATTTATGTCACTTCATTTATGTTTATTTCAATTCTGCTGTTTCATTTCTTCTATGACATTTCTTGTTTTGTGTTCTTTTTGACTTCATTTATTGTCAAAATAGAATGTTGGATCATTTTTTCCATATTGACGCTTCTAGAAAGTATTGTTAATCAATAACAATCGAGTTACACATCTGTCATGATGTTCCTCTTGAAAACATCATTGAAATTGTTATCTGCTTCAACTACTATTTTATAAGATAGTTGTTTTTATCCCTCTTCTGCTTTCCTTTTCTTTCATCCATTTCAAGATTCAAAAGATCAAGTTCATAAAATTTTTCTCCTGGAAGTCAAGAATACTTTTTAGTTCAATGATTATGCTTATAGGGATAACCTCCCTCATACTTAACACTTTCCATGAGTTATTCCCAAAATTCCAAGTCATTATTCCCTTAAATCATCTCACTTCTCCCTGTTGCATAATCATTCTGATTTATATCTTCTTGATCTGATGTTACTTGGTCTGCGAAACCAGACATACTGAGTTCTTAATATGTTGGAAACAAATTTCCCCGTGGAGTCGCCAGTTTGTTGACGATTAAAATAGCAACGATGAATTCCACCTGTAAAGGATTGCTAAAAAGACTATTATTTAATTATGATAATAATATAATACTAGTAGGTGGGACCCCCTTGTAGACTAGAGGCACAAGGATAGACATATGACACATATTTTGCTGCTGTTATGATGTTGAGTACACGATCCTACCTTTTTGATGATGCAGTCTGGTTTCATTTGGCATGATAATGAGTGGATAATGCATTATTGTGGAATGCTTTTGGTAATCACTTACAGCATAGGATAGTTTTATGGGTATGAGGAGCATGTTGTTTACAGTTGCCATGTCATAACCTTGTTACTAATTCTTATGATTGATTACTTAGCTACATATATGCAAAGGATAATTTAATGGTAGCATGATCAAAACAAAGAAACAAACTATGAAAATGTTCTAAAGTATAGCAAAAGGAAAGCAACTATGTAAAAGGATTACATGCAAATTTCGAATAAAAGAGTTAATGGATACTAGTGTTAATCCTAGCTGTTATGCTATTTGTTTGGTTAATGGACTATGCAAATTTCATTAGATTCGAATGGAGGCACATATATCATTATTAATATGGATTATTCTGTGGAGTTATTGCAAGGGTTAGTGTGTAAACTAACTTGTGTGACACACTATGCAATGGATATCGTCTAAGATCTCACGATGGTTTGGCATTGATTATGTATTGGTTGTATGGATTGATTATTGGTGGGTGTTATGCTTATTGGGTTTTCTAGTACTTCAAATTGAATGGGGCCAGGTGATGGAAGTGATGTGCATTCACTGTACGTCACTCCATAATTTCCCTATTGCCCATCACCCTAGCATAGTTCCATTGTTGCAATTTCACTCTGTTGGTTGTGAAGCTCCACATTTTCAGGTTTTTGGAAGGGAAAGCTCAACCAACTCACCATTTAAGCATTTTTCTCACAGGTACGATTATTTTCTCTCCATCCATGATGTATTCTTTGTTGTATGAACCAAATGATGGCTCAGTGATGCTTGGATTCTCTGTGTTCCTGAGATTTTCAACTGTGTGTAAATTTGATGTTATGGCTCTCTGTGATGACTATAAAATGTTGGAAATTGCAAGCAAAAGAATGGGTATTATTAAGTTGCGCGTTGGTTGTTTGCTCAGTCAATGTAGTTTTATGATGGCTCTTTGTGGAATGATAAGTAGCAGTGGTGCAGTATGGCTCTAGGTTGATGATTGAGGGTTTTTGTTCTGTATCACTGTCGATTAACTCGTTTCCTCTCAGTCAATGAGGTAATCCTTACCCAGTTGTAGAGGAATTTCCAACAGTGGTGTATCAGATCCTGAACTGCTGTTATAGCTCGTTCCCGATTGTCTTTTCGTCGAAAGCTTGCTAAAATGCCCAATCTTGGTCACCCAAATATTAATATAGGATTGTGTGTTTAATGAATATCATATGTGAAAGGTTCCATACACCACCCCTATCATTTCCGCTGTAATGAAGTATGTGGGCTCACTATCAATGGTTGTCAAAAGTTATTAACCTCTCAGGTGATTGGAAAGAGACATTGCCTCGCTGTGTTTAAATACCCACCAATGTTCAATAAACCCTCATCTCTTCTCTGCAAGTGTTAGACGCACCTGTATGCACTAGGTTATTTTTACTCTTACTGTCTTTGGTCTCCTCAGGTGTTAACTATTGGTTCCGTCAATGGCTTGGAGTAATAAGTAAGGACTGTGTGGCTCATTGTTGTTCATTTCAAAATTGTTTTTTTGGCCTGTGGTCGTAAAGAGACGGTGAAATATATATAAGGTTGGAAGACCGTCAACTCTCTAGATATAAGGTTGGAAGACCGTCAACTCTCTGTATTTTTGTTTAAAAGGATAAAACATGCTCTTTTTGCCTCGCATTGTTTTTGACAAAGCCTGATTTAGACTCTGACTTGTCTTTGCTCTCCTCGGGCACCTCCTGGGGTTGTCAAGTATTGGTTATTAGTTAATTGGTTATAGAAGTCTTGAAAGACACATTCTCTCTCTTTGAGTCTATATATGGTCCTTCTATGATAAAATTGTTTGAGCAAATAAGAATGAAATAAGTGGTCGCATACAATGGAGGACTGTCTTCCTATTCGTTATGATTTCACTCGCTATGTTTTATCCAACGTGGTCTTGATTTCATAAGAAGACACCTGTGTGAATTTTACTGAGCTCGATCAGGGTTCTGGCATTTTAAAAAATGATGCCTATGTGTCAATCGAGTTTGGTTCGCTCATATGTGATTGGTTATATTGGAAACCTCATGCAGACTACCGATTGTCTAAAAAAGAAGTTATACCCACAAAGATCAAGCTCGGGGTTTATGTTGGGTTGACTATTGCTATTTCAAGATTTTGTCGGTTGATTGATTGAAGTCCTATGTATGCTCAAGCATGATTTTAAGTCTATCCATGTTTTTGAAAAGACACCTGTGTACATTTTAAATTAGGACCAATTGTTGATTGGAAAACAATGGATGTTGATTGTTTATCGCGGTGCATTGTGGATTAACATGGATATATGTTGAGCATATTGCTGTGCATGTTTTGATTATTTAAAAAAAATAAGAAGAAGGGATCAATGTTTATTAAAAAACAATGTTGAATGGAAAAAGTTTTTATAAGTTATGTTTGCACAGACTATTATAAATTAAGGAATTATGGGAAATTTAATTATTGAAACAACAAGCATTTTTGTATACAATTGAGGAACACTGAATGTTGGTGCTTTTGGATTGATTTTTAATAGAGTTATGATTGTTGATTATTTAATTTATTTTATGAACAATATCCATTAAATCCCCTGTCATTTTCTCACTTTTTTGCTCAATACAACCCCTTCACGATCCCAGATTCATTTTGCACACCCTGTTCTTAAAATTAAATTAAAAATCTATATTACAGTGAGTAAAACATAACACAAAGATGAATCATAACTGATATGATTTGGTTATTATTGCATAGTCGATTGTTTAATGAATTGTTGAGCAATAATCATGTTCTTACTCCCTTTCATTTTCTCACTTTTTTTCTCTCAATACAACCCCCTTAGATATCCCAAAACCCTTATTCACCCCCTGCTCATTGACAATTATTAAATGAATTTTATGGATTGGATTGCATGGGTTTGATGTGATTGTTGAACCAAACTCTATTTCATATTAAGAGATGTCATGTATGGTTTGTTTAAGAATCTAGTTGCTAATAAACACTGCATACAGGATGAGCTTCTTCAGCAGAGGAAGCCATGGCCGAAATAACATGGGCAAAGGAAATTGGAACATAGGGCCTAGAAGACCAAGATTCTCGATACATTTTGATGCAGATCCTCAAGAGTTAAACCAGCTCTTCCAAGATGGTTTTTTCAATTGGATTGGACAAGGGGTAGTCCAACCTAGACCATAGAGGCCTCCTTTCCAACCCCAACATCTCCCTGGTATCCCTGTTCCCCCTCATGTTTCATTGCAACCTGAATTTCCCAAGAATGATGGATGGCAGGAGATTTTTCATCGAGCAGTATCCCAACATCATGGCTGTCCAAATTTGTCTCTACCTACTCTTCCTCCACTTTTTAACCCAAATGTACATATTTCCCCTTCACACTCACCTGTACAATCCTCCCACACAAGCAAAAGACTCAAAACCGAATCCCACCACATGCATGACAAAGGAAACGCTGTTCCTGCCCCCTTCTCCCCCTCAAGTGATTCAACCAAATCTATTTCATCCTGCATGCACTTGAGAGATGAATGTTCTCATTTCATCAGTGAGATCAAGCCTCAAGGATTCACACATCCTAAGGCTAATTCAGGAAAGTTAAGAGGAGATAACAACAACAAAGGGAAGATTGCCTCCCAAAGTGGCAAATATGGTTTTTGAGTATATTTTATTATTGTTTTGTTGAGAACAATTGACTGCTGAAGTTTTTGGACAACATACTATTTTTGGATATTTTGGATATGATTTAAAATATCATTGATATTTAATTCTCAAATTATGATAATGATTATGGGAGCCAGAAGGAGGGATGTGTTTGATTGATTGACTAGTTATGTTTATTTTTGTTAAGGAACTAAAGGGAGTCACAAGGTGATGCAGGAGCATCTTTCCGACTCGATAGATGCGTTAACAAATCAACATGTCAGCATGCATTTGGATATAGGGAGAGGCACCGACCCTCTCGTTTTCAAAATTCGAATTATAAAATTAAGTTAATTTATGTGTAAGGTTGATAAATGCCAAAGCCATGCCTTTGGACAGGTGTGGATGTGTTCATCAAAATAATTGACTATAAGTAGGTCTAGATCCATGTCAGGTCT
>ML787889.1:195484-209569 GCA_009831015.1 Picea engelmannii | reverse complement strand
ACAATGGTTGTTAGATCATAGAGAAAAGGATCAACAAACTTCTGATCTGTGTAAGGTGCACAAGCCTTAACGCTTTGCACGCACAAGAGAGAGAACCTATCAAGGTTTGAGACTTGATATTCCTAAAGTGTGAAGAGCCAGAGAGCTGAAGCAAATCTGGACCATTAGATCCAGAAGGGTATGTGTCGGTGGGTCGTGAATTCCAGAGGAAGGCAAAGGTTGAAGGTTGAAACATCCAAAGCCCGAATAGCCGAAGAGCTGAGAGCCGTCGATCTGTAAGGGGACACTTGTCAACAGATCACGAGCTCTGGGTAAAGTGTAGTGGGGTTTCAATTGAGATATGAGATTACCGAATCCTAAATATTCGAAGTAAATATAGACCGCCAGATCTAGAGGAGATGTGGCATGAATCCGTGGACTCCGAGTAAATTCACATAGTGATTCATAGCCGTCAGATCTAAGAGAGATGTGGCATAAATCCATGCACTCCGGGTAAATAAACGAAGTAATCCTCGATCGTCAGATCAACAGGACACGCGTTAGTGGATTATAGCCTTTAGATAAAAAGGCATTGGGAAGAAGGGTGAAGTTTGAGATTTGAGATCTGAGAAGTCTTAAGACCCGAAGGAGATTTTGACCATTGATCGAGAAGAGGGCCGCAAGACCGTTGGTCTGAGTTGAAAGGTCAAACACCCAAAGTGAAGGCATGACCGTTGATTGGAGGGCAGGTGTCTGTAGATCGTCAACTCCGTAAGATTGACGTACGAAGGAAAGCGAGGTTTGATATTTCAAAAGTCCGAAGTCCGAAATTGCAAAGGAGATCATAGCCGTTGATTTAAGAGGGACATATCTTATCCATAGATTTGAAAGGTGTAGATCTAAACCATCAGTTCAGGCAGTATCGTCAATATTGCTAGATTGAAAATCCCATAGCATTGCGGGGATAGGAGTTGCACGAACTTTAAAACATTGAGGGCGGGCTGCAATCCATACCGTAGTTTTGCCAAGAGGACATGTGGAAGCTCGAAGAGAATTGCAGGATGAAAAGTGGGTTGATCACAAACCACTTTTGGTTGCGCCCGCAATCAGGTGGTCACAAGAAGTCATCGCCCAAGGTCACATCGAGAGGGGGCTTATCAAAAAAAGAGCTAATACCCAATACTTTGAGATTTCACAGGAGAGAGAAAGGGAAGGTTGTGAGTGCTGTTAGACCTGCACCAAGGAGACGAAAGGGCCTGTGTTTAGATACATAATTTGACTGTTAAGGTTCCAGAGAGTCATTTGACTCAAGAATCAGAGATCTTTTGACTGAGAGGTCGTGTATCCCTATGGGGGAGTAGGGGGGATTCATTAGGTGGTATCAGAGCTGATATTTTTCTTGTAGACAACAGTCAAAGAAGTGAGGAGGTGAAGAAGATAATATGATAACGTTGAATGATATTATAAGATAAAGTTTTCCTGTAGACAACAGGTGAGAAGGAGACAAAGTAATGATGCTCTGTGTGTGATTTCTAGCAAGGTGTGCAGTAAATGGTAGAAAGCTAGATGAGCTGAAAACAAAGGGTGGAAAATGGCTATTGAAGGCCATATGGGTGGTCAGGGAAAGGACCACCAACAAAAAAACAAAGTTGAGATAGATAAAGAGCTCACATAAATAAGAGAAAAGATGGAGAGGATAGCATTGAAGATGCAATAGGATGCAAAGGTACACTGGACATATGAATGGCCTTTGAAGAGGAAAGTAAGATGGTCTGTCCAAAAGGCAACAACAAATGTTGAAAAGGTGGCTGAGGCATGATAAAAATCTTAGTGATACAGAGGAGGAAGTGGTTCACATCTGTGAGCCATAAACTATAAAGAGTCTTAGTGATGATGAGGATAAGAGATCAGTGGATGATCTCAAAGACTACCATAAGAGCAGTAATGATCTATCAGATTGTTAGGTGGGAAATGATATAAGATTAGCAGAGGATTTCATAAACTGCCAAGAGGGCATAAATGGACTTTCAAGTTGCCAGGTGGGCAATGTAAATAGATCAGTGGGAGGTATCATATACTGCAAGAGGAGAAGTAATGGAAGTTCATATTCTTAGGTGGGAAATGAGATGGGATCATTAGAGGATCTCATAAACTGCCAGGAGAGCAGAAGAAAAATCCCAAGTTTCTAGGTGGGCAAGGGAAGTGAGAGGAGACTGTTTGAAAGTCTCATGAACCCAGTTGAGAGTTCATATAAAAAAGGAGAGCCGATGGAGATGGATCAAAGGAGTATTTTTATCATTGGAGGAATTGAGATATTCCTACCAAGTAGCCCAGTTGGGGATAGACCATGTGTTGCAGGAGAAACAACAGAAGGACAACCAACAGAGACTATCAAAGAGGAGAAAGAACAAACATTGATGTCTACCCTAGCAGAAAAAGAGGAGAATTCAGATGAATTTCTCACTTAATGGGAGAAAGAGTTGAATATGTTGGAGGATTGGTTGGACAATCCAAAACTAGAAGATGGTTGCCAGAAGATAGTCACAAAGATTGCAAGAGAAGAGCATTCGACATAATTGCTCAAAAATTTCAGCCAGGGAGATGAACAGATGATGACTGCAACACTGAAGCATGCAACAAAAGAGGGAGCAGAATTCCAGCCAGAGGAACAACTGATAGAATTTGGAGATATGCCAGCACAAGAGGAGCTGACATAAACCAATATGTCAGAGGAAGAACATGAGCAACAATTTAGTAAGGAGACTACATCATTGAAGTCTGCAACAGAGTGAAAAACTAGTGCCATAAGAGGAGATGAAGAAAACATGAGAGATCAAGTAGATCTGCCCATTAATAAGTATGGAGAGGAGGAAGTGCAACATATAAGACTGCATAAGAAGAGCCAACCACCGGAGCAGCTGGACAGGGTGATAAAATAGATCAGAAAGATGATGTTGAGGTCAACAAAGGAGACTGTTAGCAAGGAGAAGCTGAGCAGAAGATATCCTGCCATAATAGTAGGGAAGCAACAACAACAACAACAACAAATAAAAGTAACAGGTAGACAACTACAAGTAAAATTTTGGGATCCAAGTGGATTTCAACAGAGATGGAGAGATCATGAGCAGTAGCTCATGATTTTTCCACAGTAGTGGAGTATGATGCAAGCACATCTTTCTGACTCAACAGATGCGTTAACAAATCAACACGTCAACACGCATTTGGAGATAGGGAGAGGCACTGCCCCTCTCGTTTTCAAAATTCGAATTATAAAATTAAGTTAATTTATGTGTAAGGTCGATAAATTCCAAAGCCATGCCTTTGGACATGTGTGGATGGTTTCATTGAAATAATCAACTATAAGCAGGTCTAGATCCGTGCTAGGTTTGGATCTCTGTTCAATGTAGTGATTCATAGGGTTAAGGTGTCTTAATGGAAATGTTGATGGCACTAAGGCGGTGGAGAGGATAAGATCATAGAGCCCTCTTTTGTAAAAGAAGATATATCTTTTGTATAGAGAGGATTTTTTTTTTTTTGATTAGATTAGAAGAGATAAGAAGTAGAGAGGAGAGCGAGACTCTGTTGCAGTCCGAGCTCTTGTACACAGTTGTAAACATAAATTGATATTAATACTAAGAAAGGCAGTTTTTCCTGCATATGATGTCTATTTATGTTATTTGTGGTCTTTGAATGATATCTGTATATGTTCATATATGTTGTAGATGTATATGTTAGTTTTCTTCTATAAGATTAAGATATAATTCTTAATCTTTGAGAGTTGTTGAGTTATTTCTGGGTTCTTTAGGCTGTGCAAGGAGTGCACGACAGAGTGCTGAGGACTTTGTGAGCCGGTGCAAAGAGTGCACATCTGAGTTTTGTGTTGAATTCAGGAAGAATGTGCTAGGAGGGCACACCAGAATAATTATATACTCAAGACAGAGTCTCAAGGTTGCTGAATACCTTGAAGGAAAATATGTACAGGAGATAGCACAATTAGAGTTATTGAATACTCTGTTTGCTTTGCAATATGTGCATTGCGTAGGATACAGGGAGTTAGTTGAAAATAAATTTCCTTTCAGAAGTTACAAAACCCAGAAGGAAGAGTGAAATCAAGTGTCAAAGCATGGCTTGTTTCAAGTCTCAAGCTTAGAAGGGATAACACTTTTCAGAAGTGTTGACGAGATCCAAGAGTCAGACTCGTAGGAGGAGAAAAGGTTTGAAACATTTGAAGAATGATAAATATTCTAAGTCAGAAGAAATCAGAAGCTCAGGAGGAGGAGCGACAATGGCTTTTGGATCATAGAGTAAAGGATCAACAACCGTCTGATCTGTTTAAGGTGCACGAGCCTTAATGCTTTGCACCCACAAGAGAGAGAACCTATCAAGGTTTGAGACTTGAGATTCCCAAAGCGCGAAGGGCCGGAGAGTTGAAGCAAATCTGGACCGTTAGATCCATAAGGGTACGTGTTGGCGGGTCGTGAGATCCAGAGGAAGGTAAAGGTGAAAGGTTGAAACATCCAAAGCCCGAATAGCTGAAGAGTTGAGAGCCATCGATCTGCAAGGGGACACTTGTCAATAGATCACGATCTCTGGGAAAAGTGTAGCGGGGTTTTAGTTGAGATCTGAGATCGCCAAATCCCGAAGATCCAAAGTAAATCTGGATCGCCAGATCTAGAGGAGACGTGGTGTGAATCTGTGGACTCCGGGTAAAGTCCCGAAGTGATTTGTAGTCATCAGATCCAAGAGAGACATGGCATAAATCCATGCACTCCGGGTAAAGACCTGAAGTAATCCTCGATTTTCAGATCAGTAGGAAACATGTCAGTGGATTATAGCCTTCGGATAAAAAGGCATTGGGAAGAAGGGTGAAGTTTGATATTTGAGATCTCATAAGTCCGAAGACTCGGAGGAGATTTCAACCATTGATTGAGAAGAGGGCCGCAGGACTATTGATCTGAGTTGAAAGGTCAAACACCTGAAGTGAAGGTAGGACCATTGATTGGAGGACAGGTTTCTGCAGATCATCAACTCCAGAAGAATGACGTATGGAGGAAAGCGAGGTTTGAGTTTTCAAAATTCCAAAGTCCAGAATTGCGAAGGAGATCACAACTGTTGATTTAAGAGGGACATATTTGGTCTGTAGATTTGAAAGGCACAGATCTGAATCATCAGTTCGGGCAGTATCGTGAATATCACGAGATCAATGATCCCATAACATTGCGGGGACATGAGTTGTGCAGACTTTAAAACATTGAGGTCAGTCCACAATCCATACCGTGGTTTTGCCAAGAGGACATGTGGAATCTCGAAGAGAATTGCAGGATGAAAAGTGGGTTGATCCCAAACCGATTTTGTTCGCGCCCACAATCTCGTGGTCACGAGAAGTCATCGCCCAAGGTCACATCAAGAGGGGGCTTATCAAAAAAAGAGCTAATGCCCAGTACTTTGAGATTTCACAGGAGAGTGAAAGGGAAGGTTGTAGGTGTTGTCAGACCTGCACCAAGGAGCCGAAAGGGCCTGCATTTAGATACATAATGGGACCGTTAAGGTTCTAGAGAGTCATTTGACTCAAGAATCAGAGATCCTTTGACCGAGAGGTTGTGTAGCCCTATGAGGGAGTAGGGGGGCTGCATCACAAGGGGTCCCACCTACTTGTTATTTTTTATTTAAAAACCCTTATTATTATTATTATATTAATTCTTTCCTTAAACTAAAAGTTAGTTTAGTTTTAGTTAACTTAACTAAAAGAGGTAGTTGAACTACTTCAACTAATATTGGGATGCATAAAAGAAAAATGAGAGGGAAGAACAAGGGGATAATAGAAGGAGAAAGCATACAAAGGTTTGCTCTTGAGTTTTATTGAGATAGTTCAGTTTTCATTCATTCTTCAATTCATTAAAATCCTAATTATCTTTTATGACAACATGGTCCTATTGTAGACAACAAGATTCAAAGCTAAATTACATCATTCAGACACTTGTTTTTAGAGGTGTTGATCTATATTTGATAGTCTGTGTAGACTTGTCTGTTTATGAATTAAGTTTCATGACTGATAAAGGATATTGTGCAGAGTCGAGTGGGAAGCAATTTGTGGCAAGCTGATCCAACTTTTAAAGTTCAGTTTTTTTACTTCCTGTCAGAGTCCTTTTGTATGGTTTTCATCGGGGATATCTAAGTTTGACTTTGGTCCAAACTCCCTCAAGAATTTTTATAAAGAGAACAATTATTTTGATATCTTGGAATGAAATAAACAATTGCTATTCTATCTCATCTGTGTTAATATGTGACTTGGTATTTTTTCTTTTGTCTCCACATTTAATTTTGCATATTTTATATTCAGAAAATTATATAAAAATGTTGAATTTTAAAACAATCTTTTATTCAAAAATTAGCCTAAACCTTTGTAACTAATACTTATGGATTGGGAAACAATTTTTGAGGCTATAAACATAGGGTGATATTCTCGTCTATATTTCCTTAGCCAAGCAAGATCTGGAAATGCTTGAGTAAGATCATTTCATATCTTTTCCTCAACAAGGTTGTCGACTAGACATATGTTGCATGTTAACTAATGTATTTCCAAGTTTTTGAATAGTTTGAAGCTAACTATCATTGCTAGAGAAACAATCTTGTCTAATTTAATTGAAAGTAGTCATCATTGTTTGATCTGTCTTTGTGATGTATGAACTGCAATATGTGGCTACAGAAAAGGAATCTAAGATGAACCGTGCATCTATATTTGCGTACCGTAGTTTTAAACTTTCTTGGAAAACACATTTATACATATGTCAGATGGATCTCTTTTTAGCAATAGCATAGAGCATATAATTGAAGAGTGTAGATGGATAATGTATTTGTCTCTAGTTATTTTTATATTAGACAAAAATGTATTGAATGATGTGTCTTTAGAGTAACTGCATTAATGCAGGAACTAAAATAATTCTTTTGATTTTTCATTGTTAGTATTGGCATCTTTGTCTAATGGATATAGAATTATTGTTCTATCCATCAGAGGAAGAGGTAAATTGAATATGGAATATGACTTTTGATTTTTCCTACAAGATTTGTTATGATGATGGGTTTGAATCTTAAGAATCTTGTTAGTAAGGAGAGCTAAATTTGATGATATATATCTATCAACAAATTGTTCAATTTCATCATTTGAAGCTTGTTTTTAACTTGGTGCATTTTAGATCCAAAGAAGACCATGCTCATGTTCATTTCCCCTACTTCATAATTCAATTGTAAATAAGTATTCTATGACATCTCCAAATATCTTAGTGTTGTTTGAAATCAAATTTGGAAACACTAATATCCAATGTCTATAGTATTGACTACAAATGATAGGATTGCTCCTCATAAACGAGTCAATAGTTTCTTTAGTGTTTTCTCTTTCAAGTCAAGATGTACATTTGTCTCTAGTTTGTTTCAATGAATTACAAAGTGGCTCCCAAAGATGTTCCGCACTAGTGAATGTGATGAAAAATGTAGGAGGAACAAGTTCTCTTATCATTGAAAAACATATTTTCTCACATTTTCAAAATAATTAGGTGAAGTTTGTATATTTTTAAGACAATGAAATGCATTTGGTGACTTTAATACATTCCCAAGGTTTTTTTTGTACTTTATGTCTTTTGCAAGTAATTTATTTCTCTTAATCTCTCTTTTGCACACAAATATCTAAGCAGATCTTGAAACTTGATTAACAAGAGTTTGAATTGATTTGAAGAAATTGTTAGTAACATGTGTTGCAAAGTCATTTCTATCCTGTAAAATCTCCCATTATGATATTTGTTGATAAGAGAAATTGTTGACAATGTCATTGGGTCGACTACATCCATAGAACATTGTTGATAAGTATAGTTCTTTAGAGAACTAGTGTAGTAAAGCTTCAAAGATATAAGGGAGAATATAGCCCTCAACTTCAGAAATAAACCCTTGAACATCCAAGATATCAAACATTCACCATGAACAACACCAATAATATAGAGATAACAACCCTTAAGGTAGGGTAACACCATCAAATACTCCTCATGGAAGGAATCACTCCACAAGTCCTTCTTGCTACAAGACAATACAACTCAATACATATCCATTACAATGGTACTCATTTGTATTCATACTTTCTCATGTGTATTCCTAGGGGTCTTACGCCAACTACCCCTTTATTATTATATTTTTTCCTTTTAATCACATAGTGGGCCTATTATACACATTACATTTATCATCCCCTTGGGTACCTCCCTAGGTAACCCATATTATCTTCCCTAGGTACATTAAATTCCATCCTCCTTGGCATGTTTCATCTTCAAAACATGGGAAGAATCCATATAATATTACCTACTATGTAATGTAGTCAACTGGTACCATGCACGAGCATCCATCCATCCTAGTGAAATGTGGACATGGGGTCCAACTGTGGCCTTTCCTTTAACTTGATTTTGGTTTCTTCATGGGATCCATGTGTTTGTCGTTCTACTATGATATCTCCATGCATATATTTTAGTCCTCCATGCACCTCCATACTGGTTTCCTCTCTAGTTCCATGTTGATCCATAGTAAGTTTGCTAATGCTCTTGCCCTGGCCTTGATGAATGTTGTTTCTCCAAGTGGTGCAAGTGATGATATACAACAACCTTAGCTATTGGTTCTTCTTTCTTTGAATCTTCAACACATGGTTCCTTTGAAACATTTATCTCCTTAGTTTCTTCATGTTTATGCCCTACTTGGGGATTTTATTCAAGTGATTATGTAGGCTCTTCTTCTAATTCAACCATGGAATCTTCATATAATGTGTCATTGGGTACTATAATTTGTTTCATTGCAAGGACTTCTACATGTGCCTCCTTGGGCCCTTCTTATTTAATGAGAGAAATATCCCGCAATGTAATTTTATTTTTCTTGTACCAAAGATTCAAAAACTTCTTTTGCACATTAATATTAATTGCACCAACTAAGTGCATCCAAGGATATCCCAAAACCATATCCACATCATCCATATCTATAGCATACAAATTTGATTGCAACACATATTTATCCATGGTAATCTTCAAATATTTATATATTTAAACATTTTCACCTTCAACCTGTGTGCTTTGAATATTCTTTGTCTGTACTTGCAATCTTTTATCCAAGTTAACATTGATGAAATTATGCTTACAACTATGGTTAATAGAAACACTGACCTTCTCTTGTTGAATACATCCATGACAATGTAATTTGAAGTTGTCACCTAAAAATAAATCCCTAGTTCTCTTCTTATAATTCTTCACAACATGAGACCACCTGTCTAAACATACTTTTCATATTCATTATGTGAAAGTGCCTTCATATTGTCATGGTTAAGCAAATTCCACCAAATGGCCGCATCCTCTCTTAAATTAAGATAGAGATGAAATTTCCAAAATAATGTCATTGATTTTATCCATTTTATGTATTCTTCAATACGAAGACCATCATCTTCTCCTGTAAAATACAACTTTCTTTCTATAACCCCAAAATAGAACTAGGGTTTGAAAGAAAATCACTTTCTTTTCAATGGAGCTCCTTTATGGAGTTAGGGTTTGAGGTTAAAAATGTAAAATGATCATAACTTCTACTATACTTCTCTGATTGGCTACTCTGACCCCAATTATGAAATACCACAGATTTTCTAGACCTAATGGTACTGATTTGACTGGAAATCTATGCACTCTATAAAAAGATATCCAATCTATGAAATTTGTGACCGTCACTAGAAAAAACCCTGAAAATAGGCCGATTTAAATTCAATGATATCTCCACTTCTTGGACTCTATTTTGAATGATATATTTTTTTGAAATTAGGTACTTTTTTAGAGGAATTCAAATATTGGGCTAGATTCTTCAAATTCTACACAAATAGTTTCAGAAATCAAACTGAATGGCGATCCTCTTTTTTTCTATAAAAAAATCAGCAAAAAGAAAAAAATTCTCTCCCTTTGTGCCCAAGAAAGAGCTCTGATACCACGTGTAGTAAAAATTCAAAGATACAAGAGAGATTATATGCCTATTCAGAAATAAACTCTCCCTAATTTCTAGACTAAACTTGTACTAATTCTTGTCAATTCAATAGGAATATGTTTGCTCCCCCCCGAGAAAATGTTGATGCAAGATCATTTCCTCCAAAATAAACCATGTTGATTTGACTTAGGGATCTTTACATTTACTAAGGGAGTGGGTTCCCTAAACTTCAAATTAATGTAAATTCTCATGTTTTAGTGAGATTCTAAAAGGATAGGATTTGTTTTTCCCTATTTGAAGTGTAAAATATTAAATGAGCAATTAGTTGAGTGTGTGTAGATTATCCTAATTATGGCGGATTTGATTCCATTTGATCCTTATCAATTGTAAAGTATGAGAGTGCTATTATGGTTATTAGTTGCACAATCTTAGGTATTTGTTGATGGGATGGAAGTTGACCTTCCATGCTTAAAATTGTAAGCCTATGGGCAATCAGAAGGGGTATGTAGAGACATAGTGAGAAAGAGGTAGAGTAGTTGTGTAAGAGACCGAGTGTGGCCAAAAGGCCGAAGATAGGCCAATTAATTGCAAATCAAGTCAAGGAAGGTGAGAAGGCCTTATGTAATTGTGTACAGATTCATTTATAGAATTTGTGTGTGATTATTTGTTGTTTTTGTATATCATTGGGGTGATGTGTTGAACTATTGAATCCATATGGGATTCTCTGTGTGTTAAATTATTCTCTAACTGGGAGAATCATGGGCACAAACAGGAGAATTTTTGGGCACAAAGTGGGAAAATGTTTGTCTCTTTTTGGAGATTTTTGATGGAAAATGGAGGAAGACAACATTTATATCGATATATGAAAATTATATGAATAATTTGAAGAAACCAACCATATATATGAATTCATATTGAAAAATACCCAATTAAAAAAAATTGTCCAAAATGGAGTCTAGAAAATGGAGATATCTTTGATTCAAAATCAACATTTTTTTAGGGGTTTTTCTGGTGACGACTGCAAATTTCACAGATTGAATATATTTCTATAGAGTGCACAAATTTTAGTCAAAGAAATTCCAATAGATCTAGAGAATCCATGGCATTTCATAATTGGGGTCATAATAGCCAATCCAAGAAGTATAACATAAGTTATTATTATTTCACCTTTTCGAACTCAAACCCTAACCACATAAAGGAGCTCCATTGAAATGTAAGTGATTTTCTTTGAAACCCTCATTCTATTTTTTGGTTTTCACAAAAAAATGTATTTTAATGGCAAAGCCGATGATCCTAATATTGAAGAATACATAAAAAACTATGAAGTCATTATGGGGAAACTTGTGGAGATTTGGGGTATGGATAAATTTAAAAGACTATGTGGAAAAAAGTTGGAATTCACTTCACTATAGAAAGAAGAAGGATATTTTAGATGAAGAATATGGAAAATTATTTTTAGAAAAGTGGTGTCATATAATGTATGTAATGTGGCCTTTACAATGGAATAGGCCCACTATGTAATTGAAAAGAAATAATACAATAATAAGGGGTAGTTGGCATAGACCCCGAGAATACTCATGAGAAAGTATAAATACACATGAGTATCATTGTACTGGAGGTGTGTTGGATAGTATTATCTTGTGGAAGGCATGACTTGTGGAGTGATTCCTTCCATAAAGAGTATTTGATGGTGTTACCCTACCTTAATGGTTCTTCTCTCTATATTCTTGTGTTGTCTATGGTGAATGTCTTGGTACCATTGGATTTTAAAGGTTTATCTATGAATTTTCAATGTTTAATCTCTCTTTGATCTATCAATGTTTATCACATAATGTTAGGAAAGAGAAAACAAGAAAGTGTTGTAGTGAGGGAACTTTGAAAGGGTCAAATGGACGAACAAGGATTGGTTCACAAGCATACGTGGGAAAGCACATTGATTAGTTAGATATTTTGTAAATTAAGGTTGCATTTGAGAAAGACTCGAGTGAACCAATGGATTAGAGTACTACGATGGATGTGAAACCAGATGAGGTATGGAAAATGTGTTCTCATTGTTTAGTGACGAGATCATAGAAATGGACATGGTACAACTAGGTAATAGTGGAACCAACCGAGTATGGACACCACCCCTTGCACTTCCGAATATTGATGAGGTAACCCCATAAAATTTTATTAGTTGTAATTTGAGTCTATCTAGTAGTCATTAAAAATCAAGAGGAATAGTAGGAAACACCGATAGTAATCCTAGCACTAGTGGAACCTTGAACACTAGAGGTGGGCCAATTCATAGTTTTAGCTTATTTAAAAGTGGAAGCTAAAACCTCGTGATTTAGCTAGGACTAAGGGGATTTGATTTTGTTCACACCCTAGTTGGTACTATGGTGGGAATACAAGGAATATTTGTGTTGATTTTTCCTGATTTTTTAAGTAAAGGTGACATAGATGCTACATAACACTAGCTTCCATGTGAAGACATATGGAATATGAAGGGTACCACACTCGATGCCAATATGGTGAAATTTTAAACCACCTTAAGAGGATGAAAATTTCAATGGTACATAAAATTTGTACCAAGTACACCACAAGGTGTGGTAAGAACATTAGATGAGGTAATGAAATTTTTTATTACAAATATTATAAAGCCTAAGATAGAACACTAGAGCATTCTGGAAGTGAAAAATATCAACCAAATTGTTGGAGAGACTTTTTGGGGGTGTGACTAGAGGTTCTGAGATCTAATGAGTCAACTAACATACTAGATCCACAACACAAACATGGTTTATAGGTAACTTATACCCTTGATGTGAATTCTATTAATTCCATAGAGGATTGTTGCCTAAGGGAGGCTTTGGAACAAGCCATGTAAATTGTCTCTATAGTTGGATATCATGTTCACACTTCTACTATTGCATCCAACTCAATGCCTAAATTGACTTCGTTCCAAAAGCAAGTTTTTTCCCTAACCAAATAGATACAATAATTGACTAAGGCCAAGATGGGAAGGGATAATGTCTAGTGTATTGAATGAAGAATAGAGGGTCATCATGCCAACAAATGTACATTGTTGAGAGGAGGGGTTGCACATAATCCAAAAAAATAACATTCAATATTTAGATTTATATCTATCAAAATATGCCCAACATGTCTCCAAAATATGGTTGGAAGTTCAAATATTTAATGTTCAACAACAATATGACTCATTTGGAACACATTAGGACATTACAAGAGGTTTTTTTATGTTCATATCAACTTAAGAAAAATACCAAATGATGGAAAAAAGTATGCAATATTATGATCATGATCTACCATAAAAGGAATATCATTCATAAAAAGACAAATAAAATCATTTGCACTATAATACTTCACCTCCTTGAAAATAAAGACCAGTGGAGTTTAGTTTATATATAGACTATTTAGTTTCTCCTCTTAGAAATTGTAGTACTTGCACTACCAACTTTTAAAAGTGTCATTCCCTACACAAATTTGTCTTTTTAAAATAAATTCTCTCTTGGAATGAGAATACCACATTCATGCCTTCTCAGTGTTCACACAATCACATGTGTGGAGAATTATGTTTTGGTATCATGTAAACATTTTATGGTGTACATGTCCATAAAAAAAAACATAACATTAAGCCCTAGGGTTAGCTCAAGTGATCATGAGCTAGACATGAGATCTCTCCCCCGGTGAATTGGGGAGGACACATGTTCATATCTCTTAATCCCCTTAGGGTTATGATCCATTAACATGGCCGACAATTTACCCCATTTACCATCCATGGATCATGGGGAAGTACTCAAAGGGTTTTTTGTGAGGATTTCCTTGAAAAAAATAAAATAAAATAAACCCAACAATGGAGATTAAACAAAAGATTGAATTTATTACTGATCTTGCAATAAATATATTTTTTGCACCACATAAATCATGATATATAACATACTTATAACATTCCATGGAGGTTACAATCATTCAACCACCTAATCTCTAACCAAAACACTTAATGCTACATTGATAATGTGCCACTAATATCGAGTGAACATTATACAAACATTTATAATTCCTAACTTGATAATATTTGAGTGTTAATACTCCAACACATAGATGACACACACACACACACACACA
>ML787889.1:175484-195245 GCA_009831015.1 Picea engelmannii | reverse complement strand
ATGACACATATTCTCCTCAATCTTAATGGATACATTGATTCGTTCCTTAGCACCCAATTGGTCCATGATCTCTATTTAAAGAGCATGGTGGGTCATTTGTCGATGATCGATTGTGAGAAAATATCTTGTAAATCTCTCAGTAATATTTTTTCTTTTGCATTAATAAATTGCTCCAAGTGGCCACGTTGGCTGGGGCCGTGGATGTTTCCCCACAAGGGTTTTACCATGTAAAAACATCAATGTGTTGATATTTTTTCTGGTTGTGTGAGTGTACTAAAGGTGTTCGTCCACTATTGAAATACATGTGTTTTCGATCATGGTATCAAAGTGCATTTGGAGACTTGCTCCCATTGTAGATCGAGATCTTGAAGCCATGTTTCCACATCTATGGTTTCTACCATTTCTGCACATTTTTGGGATGATAGGATTGCTCCATTGCATCTGTAACACTCATTTCAGTTAGAAACACTTTTTTTTTCACTCGAAAAGGTTTTCGTTTTCTCAAGATATGACCATTTCAATTAAATTTAGAGGTATAAAGCTTGAATACACCCTTTTGAATTTTTATAGAGATAATGTTTCAACTTTTTTTTTTTAAAATAAAAAGGTAGTACCTATTATATTAACAAAAAGGAGAATACAGTGTCCACTATTGCAGCCAGCTGTCCTGCCTGAGCAGGAAACCAGGACAACTGGGCTAGGCCATAACAATACATGTTGGTGCCCTGCCCGAAGGAAACCAGGCTATAAAGCTAGAGAGTTTTGAAACATAGTCCATATCTAAACAAAAGTAACTGTACTTGTTAACTGAACTAAACAACAGAGATAATCCTAACCAGGTGCCTTGCTCCTTTGCTGACGCCAACCTGCTGGGAGCGAGTATTCCCGTGCGCAAGTCGGGCACTGCTGCTTTGGAGAACTTTTGGAATAAGCTGCGAAAATCATGTCCAGCCGCTGGTTCATCCTGGCTAGGCGAAAGATGTGGTCGTCCATCAGGTTCCTGAGCTCAAAGATGAGTGGGAGGTACCATGAATCCGGGGCAGGAGGCTGATTCGGTTCCTCACTGGCGTTGTGCGTTCCTGTGCTAGAGTCCCCTGGTGCGCTAGATGCTAGCCCTGCATTCTTTACTATCCCTGTGATGTTGTCGGGGGGGGGCTTCCTCTTCCACAATGCATGTCAGGAAGAGGTCCTCCTCGGTGGCAGCGTTGAGGTCCCACTGGGCGACTCCGTGGAGGGGCTTAGTTGCTTCTGCGCTAACGAGTGAGGGGAGGTGTCGCTGCGCCTCTTCCCAACTGATTTCTTCTATTATCGCCATTGGTGGCGCCTCAGTTTTATGCTTGCGTCTGGTGGCAACCAAAGCGAGTGCTCTTTCAAAATTGCGGAGGCGTTTGCGCCTAGACTCGGCTCTATACCATGCTGCCCCTCTACAGGATTTCCCCCGGAGTCTGGGCATGGTTCTAGTTGCTGCTTGCTCAACTATTGCACTGCCTGGCTGCGTCGGAGTTCGGTGTTTGAAATTGAGCCGAATGAACATAGAAAGTGTCCAATTCACCTCGCCCTTATTCATCGTCGCAATTATGCCCCACTCTATCATGCCTTCCAGGACCATTAAGTCCGAGCTGTTATTGCTCTGTCTCCAGGTACAAATCCCTCACGCAAGAGGGCTCATTGATGGGGGGTGCCTGGTGCATTCTATGTGCTTAGTTAATTCTCAAGGGGCGATTCACTGGTGGATGCCATAAATGGGCGTCCCAACGATCGTCCACGTACTTGCTGGTTGGCGCGTGTCACCCCATCCGGGGGTAGGAGGTCCCTGTGGGAAAGGGCCTGGCACTTCGTTAGGATGGATGAGCATTCTGGGGCATGGTCCATCCAGCTTGAGTAATCGTCTTTCATTTCGACTGCTTCGTTTGCTAGGCAGTCTACGACCTTGTTTGCCGTTCTCTTCACATGGGAAGGTATTATGCGGAGAGTGGATATGAGCAGGTTCTTAAAGTCTTCTAACATGGGGGAGAGACGCCATCTTGGTGAGATATTTGAGGGTGGACTTCCATTCAGGATTTTGGTAATTAAATGGATGATGATCTGTGAGTCTCCTTCCAGGACTATATTGCGGTGGCCTTTGCCTATAGTTGACTGCAGTCCATTTAATAGGCCTGTTAGCTCTGCCACATTGTTTGTTGATTCCCTGAGGAAGCCTGCTTAGAGTCCTAGAATTTTCCCTTTTGAGTCTCTGATCACTGCGCCCCATCCTGCTGTTCCTGGGTTGCCTTTGGCAGCTCCATCGAAGTTGATTTTAATGAAAGGGGCCTGAGGGGGGGACCAAGTGACGGGACTGGCTTGGGGGGGTTTGTTGGTCTGCAAGGCTGAGGAATTGGAAGGGAGGGGTTGCCAATGCTAGAGGATGCACTGCTCTTTGGGGATGCCATGAAGGTTTGCTTTTTCCCAGGATCTACATTGGATGGTCTCCTTGATCATCGAGCTAATAGTCTCCCAAGTGCTCTCCGACGAGGAGGCCTTTGAGTGGAAGATTCTCCTATTTCTTTCCTTCCATAGCTGCCAGAGTATAAATCCTGGTAAGAGGCGCCAAATGTGATTTAGAAGCTCGCTTTTGAAGGATATTTGATCCCAATGCTCTATTGTTTCATTGATGCTGTTACGCTGTTGCCCCGATCTACACATGATTTGCGCACTTTGATCCCAAACATGTTGGCTGTATTGGTAGCCATTGAGGAGATGTTCTTTGGTTTCTTCATGCTGTCGGCAAATCACACAAAGGGAGGGTCCAATGAAGCCTCATTTCCTAAGATTATCCCAAGTTAGAGCTCTATTGTGCGCTACTAGCCAGAGAAAGGTGGAGACCTTGGGCCAGAGAGCAGAGTCCCATATTTTACTCCAGATGGTCTGTTTATATTCACTTTGGCAGTGGCTGTAGATGGCATAGGCTTCCTTTATTGTGAAGGTTCCAGTTGTGGAATATCCCCATCTCAGGATGTCCAGTCCATTTCTGACTTGAATTTTCCTTTGTTTGGCTTGTGTAGGCCAGCTTCCTAGGCTGAGATTTTCAGGGATGCCTAGGTCTTGGTGTGATACCTTCCATTGACGCCAATGTGGGTGCTGCGCTTGAGGTTTCCAAAGAGCCTTGACTTTTAGTGGGGCATGCGTTTCAATGGATTCCTTCAGGGTGTCTAGGTCTTCAATACCATTCAGTGGTTTGAACTGCTGCTAGGAGTCATGCCAGAACAAGGCACTCTCCCCATCTCTGACCTCCCAGAAGGTGTGATCCTGAATCAAGGTGCGATTTTGCCAAGCAGTATTCCAGATGTTGGACCCTTGTATTCTAGTGTTATGTCTGATGAGCTGATTGACTAACGTTGAAGGGGTATATTTGTGTCTCCAAATTCGTGCCCATGCTATTGTGGGAGCTTTCAGCCAGCGCCACCAGATTTTGGCTCCCATGACTTGATTAAGTTTTCCTGGATCCCGCAGTCCTAGTCCCCCTTGACTCTTTGGCATGCAGGTTTTGTCCCAGCTCACTAGGGCCCACTTTTTGTTTGGCTGGTGGCCGTTCCAGAGGAAATTGCACTGCAAGTTTCTTATGTCTTTAATGACATGTTTTGGAGCTGCTAGGACCGTGAAAAGATAGGTGGGGAGGGCCTGCAGGACCGACTTTAGGAGGATGAACCAGGAGGCAATATTGAGGGGTATGAAAGTCCAATTGCTTATTTGGTTGGAAATGGAGAGGAGAAGGCTGTCCCAGAAGATGGATCTGGCAGCAATTCCCGTGAGGGGGATGCCTAGGTAATTGGACGGAAGGGAGCTCCTTGGTATGCCTAGGAGTCTGGAGACATGGGCTTGAATAGGGGCAGGGGTATTGAAGAAGTAGAGCTTGGACTTATCGAGGTTAAGAGACATGCCAGAGGCTTCTGTGAAGTTGGAGAGGATAGAGTTGAGGTTGCAGGCTTCTCGTTCCGAGGGGGAGTTGAGTAGGAGCGTGTCGTCTACGAACTGACTGTGGGAGAGGGTTGGTTGAAGACTGTGGAGAGGTAGTCCTTTGAGGGAGCCATCTGAGAGCACTGCTATGATGGATCTGCCTAGGCCTTCCGCCATGAGGACGAAAAGGAAGGGTGAGAGGGGATCCCCCTGTCAGATGCCACGGGAAGGTGTAAAGGGTTTGGAAGGAACGCCATTGACCAAGATGGAAAAGAAGGTGGAGGAGACAAGATTGAGGATCCACTTGATCCAGTCCTGATCAAAGCCAAAGGAGTCAAGGATGGCTTTGAGATATTGCCAACTGGCTCGGTCAAAAGCTTTGGAGAGGTCTAGTTTTATTAACATACCTGGAGTTTTGGAGGTTTTGAGAGAGTGAACGACTTCGTGCGCCAGAATAACGCTGTCCATGATTTGCTGCCCTTCCACGTATCCGGTCTGTTCTTTGGAGATGACATGCGTCAAGATAGGTTTCAGTCTGTTGGCTATGACCTTCATGATGACCTTGTAGATGATGTTGCAGAGGGCTATGGGTCTGAAGTGCTTGGGGTTGGTGACTCGCTCTTCTTTGGGAATGAGGGTGAGGAAGGTCGCGTTTAGAGCGGGAAGAACCACTCCCGAAGCTCTCGATTCCTCAACCACTTCCCAAACATCTTTTTTTATCAGGTCCCAGCAATGATGAAAGAAATCTGTGGTAAACCCGTCCGACCCCGGGGCCTTGCCTGGGGGCATGTATTTTACTGCCTGATCCACTTCCTCCTGAGTGATGGGCCTGGTGAGAGCGGTATTTTGCTCTGCTGTCACGAGGGCCGGTATGTGCCTTGTGACTCTTTGGATGGCGGCTGTTCTATCATTCTGGCTTTCTGTTAGGAGGTCCTGATAAAAGTTGATTAGTTCTGTTTCTATATCGGAGTGATCTCTGATTGTGATCCCTTGTTCGTTTACTAAGTGGGTGATCCTGTTGACATGCCGTCGGTGAATCACTATCCTGTGAAGAACTTGGTGTTCGGCTCCCCCTCCTTGAGCCACTGAACTCAGGATTTCTGCTTCCATAGAACCTCCTCCTGTTTTCTTCTCTCTTCCATTTGCTCTCGGAGTATTGCTTCCTCTTTCATTAGGTCATCTGTTCTGGTCCCAGCGATGAAGGTTTTCTGAATCGCTTCTAGCTGGCTTTCTATGTCTTGAATGCTATGGAAAATGTTTCCGAAACAGTTCTTATTCCATTGTTTCAACAACTGCTTGAAATTCTTGAGTCTTTGCTGAAGTCTGTACATGCTCGATCCATGCTTTATTTCAGCTTGTTCCCACCAGTCCCTTGCTAGGTGTTGGAAGTCCGGGTGGAGGAGCCAGAATTTTTCAAAGCGGAAAGGTTTGAATTTGGGTGTGGGTTCGATATTGATGCTGAGGATCAACGACCAGTGGTCAGAGCCAACTCTCGGTAGGATGAGTCTTTCCAGCTGGGAGCCTGACTCCATTAGTGCCTATGAGACCAGGAAACGGTCCAATCGATAGGCTATGTGCTGGGCGCCCGATCTGCGATTCGACCAGGTGAAGGTGCCGTTGCTATTCTCGATGTCTATTAATTTGAGATGATCAATAAGATTTTTGAACTTACCAATATCTTGTTCCAATCTTTTGGTGCCTCCTGTTTTTTCTTCTAGCGAAAGGATCATGTTGAAGTCCCCTCCTAAGACCCAGTTGCTTGTGGTCACCAAGGTTTTGATGAGTTCCAGCCTCTGCATGAGTTTGTCTTTTTCTTGCTGGCTATGAGGGCCATAGACATTTTTTATGTCCCCCTCCTGATTCGAGCCAATGATCTTGAAATGTGTCGTTATTGTATCCACTGTTGAAAAGGGGTTGTGGATGCTAATGCTTGTAGGGTTCCAAAGGATAGCCAAGCCACCTAAGGCCCCTGCAGAGTCTGTTGATATGAAGTTCCAGTCTCGCCAGATTCGCTGAAATATGGTTTCAGATTCTGCCCCTGCACATTTGGTCTCCTGTAGTAAGAGCATATCTGGATTCTCAGCTTTTATGCAGTCTCGGAGGGCCCATTGTTTAGACTGTCCATTAAGTCCTCGTATATTCCAAGTGAGGATTTTCATCATTGGGTTGGTGTCGGGGTTTGGAGATAAACCTCCGAGATCTTTTGGATCTGTCCTGAATTTATCATAAGGTTACCGGCTTCTCTGATCAGTTGCTGCACTGTTTTGCGGCCTCGTCTTTTGTTTTCGCGAAGGATCTTTTTCGATCCGGAGTGAGAGTCCGTGGCTATGCCCAGTCGTGCTGTGGAGCCTGCGGAGGAGTTGAGGAAAAATTTGTGCACCTTGCGCAACTGTTCTTCAGAAAGGGTTTGCAGGTCTTTACGGTTCAGGGCCTCTTCTAGCTTTTCAAGGTCTATGCCCGCAAGATCTCTTTCATCTAACTGCATTGGGGTGTCTCCGTCTCCCTCTCCCCGGTCCTCCATGTGTGCTTCCTTTCCTTGGGGGGGGGGTGGGGGCTGGTGTGTTTTCCGGTTCTTTCTGCAGATTTCTGTGTGGGTCTTGGATTTCCCCCTCTTTTGGCAGGCGGTTCAGGATCTCATAAGAGTTTCTTGTTGCAATGTCTTGCTTTTGTCCTTGGCTTTGCCTTCGTGGTGGGTTTCTTTTCTTTGGCGCCACCGTAGTAAATACATCCTTTTGTGCTGGCTCATTTGGCTTTGCAGTTGTCCTGGTGAGGGGACAGTCTCTATAGAGGTGCCCATGCTCGTGGCATCTTCTACAACGAAAGGGAATGTGCTCGTAGTCCAGGGTTTGCTGCCAGTCCTCATCTTGGTATTCCAGAGTTACTGATCCAGGAAGTGCCTTAGAGATGTTCATATATACGCAGATCCTGGCATAGGAGGTGTATTTACTTTGTCTGGTGGCCTTTGACGCTCTTACATACTGCCCAAGGGTGTTACTAATGCCCATTAGAATCTCCTCCAGCCAGAACTCTTGGGGTAAGGAGTATAAGCGGATCCACACTGGGGCCATGGTGAAGTCTTCTTTGTCAGGTGTGAACCTTTCGGTCCAGAATCTTATGAAGAGCCCAGCTGAGTTGAAGAAGTAAGGCCCATTTTCGAATATCCTATCTTTGTCCTCTAGGTTGTACATGATAATTGTGAAAAAGCCTTTGGAGCTGAGCTGAACTTCATAATCTCCTTTGGGGTTCCACCAATGTTTGATCCATTTCTGCAGATCCCTCTCTAAGGGCCAGAGCCCTAAAAATTTCATTATGAGAGCATGCTCTTTCATGAACTCTGTGTGTTCTCCTACCCTAGTGGAGCTAATAACATATCTTGGTGCTTTTTCCAGTTGGGGTATGCATTTACCTCGTTCCCAGCCTCGGTGTGGTTTCGCCTGGGAGGTTCCAGCTTCAACTTTTGTGTCCATATCCTTGCTGAGGCCATGTTCTCTGGCCAGGAGCTGCTCACGTATTTGCTGTGGCGGCTCGAAGGCTGGTCTCTTCACGTGGGTGCCGGATCGATCGTTGGCGACGATCTTGCTGTATGAGGGGGGCAGTCCCCCCCCCCTCCGTTCCCATTATGCTGTTTCAGAAGGGGAGAGTCTGGGTCGTGCTGCAGATATCACGCTGCGCGGGGGTGCTGGATGTGGGCGATCGCTGCCTGCGGCTAGAGGATTAGGGTTTCCTCAGGTGCTCCTCGGTCGGCTCTACATGCTCGTCTCTCCTGCCAACATCTATCGTCTTGAAAGTGTTTTTTTCGAGATAATGTTTCAACTTTATTTCGGTTTAATTTTTTATTTATTTCCGGGTTTCTTCTCTTTTCAATCTATGTATGATCTTTTCCCTATACTCTGTGCAATCTCAGAAAATCAGAAATAGAGTGAAAAGGGTTTTCTTGTCTACATATGCTCTTTGTCGTGCACTCTCCACGATCTCGATAAATCAGAAACAAAGGGAAAATTTTCATTTTCTAGGTAAGCTAATTGAGATCTAATCCTTTTTGTTGTCGAGAAGCGATTTTTTTTGTGTGTGAATGCATGAAAATCAGATTTTATTGACCATACACTCCAAGGTCGTCTTTCACAAAAACAACAACAACAACACCTCCAATCCTCCTTCTTAAGACTATAATGTTTTGCACTAGTTCACTTGGTTGAAATTTACTTTACTTAATAAGAGGTATTGAGTTCAAGTCTCTTTTTTGTTACTTTTTTTGAAAAAGTTCGTGCATTCATTGAAAATGCATTTCACTTAATTATAAAAGTGAATCACTATTAAATAACTTCAATATTTTATTTTAATTTATTTTTTGCATGTAACTTTCATTTACAAAGTAACTTCATTGTAAAAGTGATTCCTTCTTATTCTATAAAGTGGTTCACTTCATAAGTAACTTAAATAAAAGTCACCATATAGGCATAGTTATGAGGAACATCACCATGTGGACCAACTTTTGCTTGCTACATGGCTATTTGGTTACTGTTTATGCATTTTTTCAAAAGGGCATAACTTTCATATCCGAAGTCCATTTTCAATTCCTTTTTTTTGAAACAAACTATTTTTTGGAGAACTTTCCATCTATACCATTGGCTTCAGCCTTTAAATCCATATTATCTACATATTTAATATGGCTTATCCTAGTGATATTTTTCTTACTAGCACCAATTACTTCTCATGGAAATCCCATATGGAGGATGTATTAAGAAGTAAAAAATTGTACTAGATTACCTCGGGAAAAGAAAAATAAGCCATTGATGATGAAAATAAATTCAAATGGGATAATAAGAATGACAAAGCATGTGGACTAATTTGGATGTCCATCTCTCCTGATTTGAGGTTTCACCTTCAAGGAATTGATGGCCTAGATAAAGCTTGGAAAAATCTTGAAGTTGTGTTTGGTAAACACAATATTATCTGATCCCACCAGATAGAAAATCAATTAATGAATTTAAGTCCCAATGATTTTCCTTGCATTGAATATTATTTATCTAAGTTCAAAACACTTGGAATTTTATGTATAGATAGCAAATAGATCTAAAGGAATACTGATGCATCTATATTATTCTTTCTAAGCTTGGTAGTGCATATTTTGTGTTTGTATCTACATTTTATGCCACCAGAGAAGCTATAGGGTGTGCTTACTAAAATCCCTCTCTTGATTCCTTTTGTGATGCTTTGATTAGAGAGAAAGATAAACTTGTGCAATTTGGAGTGATCAACACTGCATGTACCTCCAAAAAATCCTTAGTGACTCAATACAAATATAAATCCTTTGATTTATATTTGTATTGAGTCACTAAGGATTTGTTGGAGGTACATGCAGTGTTGATCACTCCAAATTGCACAAGTTTATCTTGCTCTCTAATCAAACTTGAGAGCTAACAACAAGAAGAAAAATCAAAGCTAGCTCTAAATATAAATGCTAGCTTTATAACTTTTTTCACCATTATCTTTATAAATCAAAGCTAGCTTCCGCTCCTAATGGTGAAAAAAGAAGAAAAATCTAAAAGTAAGAAGATTGGCAGACATTGCAATTTTTATGGGAAAGATGGTCATGTGGAGTCCAATTTTTTTAAGAATATGGAAGATTTAGAAGCAGAGATGAAGCAAAACAACATCAATATTGATTCTTCTTCTTCTAACTCTTCTTCTCATGGACATGCACTTTCTACTTCTGGTTTCTCCTTCAACGCAACTCCTACTTATACTTTTGATGAGTAGCTTATTGATTCCAGAGCAACTTATCACATTACTAAGGATAAAACCATATTTTCTTCTCTAAATGAATGTAACACCAAGACAATATTTGTTAATGATGATAGATATTTTAGTGTTGTAGGGTTTGGAACAATTCAGGTAGATGGTGGTAATTTCAATGATGTATTATGTGTTCCAAGTATTCCCTACGACCTTTTATCATTATATCGGATCACTCATTCATGTAAAGGTAAAACCATAGAGTTTTCACCTTACCAGGTTGTAATTAGGGATTTAAAAGATCCTAATAATTTCCTTGCAACTAGAATTATTGATGATATTACTAGGTTGTACACGTTTGACAACTTTGGGTCATCATCTTTTCCATTAATTTTTGTTGCTCATAGCGATGACTTGAGAAAACTTTGGCATGAGCAATTTGGTCATATAAACTATCACTCATTGCATAAATTATGTAATCAATAGATGGTCACTGATCTTTCTCTTCTTTCTTGTAGAGATGGTGTTTGTGCTAGTTGTGTTCTCGACAAACATGATTGGGACAATTTTGACAAATGTGCCCCTTGGCACACCTCGTCCCCTTTGCATCTTGTTCATAGTGACTTGTCTGGTCTACTTTAATCTCCTTTTTTCGAGTGCAAGTATTTCTTAAATTTAAATGATGACTTCTCTAGACACACTTGGGTTTACTTCTTAAAACTTAAGAGCAAAGTGTTTGACAATTTTTTGGCCGACAAGGCCCTTGTAGAAAAACAATCTGGACATCAAATTCAAAGGTTAAGAACAAATAATGGAGGAGAATATGTGAATAACAATTTTACAAGTTATTGCACTACATAGGGAATCCAAATGAAACACCCTATTCCATATACACCACAACAAAATGGTGTTGTTGAGAGAAAGAATCACACATTAAAAGAAATGGCTAATTGTGTTATGCAATCTAAGGGATTAAGTCTTAATTATTGGGTGGAAGCAATTAATTGTGTAAATTACATAGTAAATCGCACACCCACAAAGTATCTAAAAAATATAACATTAGAAGAAGCATGGAACAAAATTAAGCTAGATCTAAGCCACTTTTGTGTATTTGGGAGTGTATAATGGGCTCACATTCTTGATGAGAAAATGAAATATTTACAACCTAAAGGTGAGAAGTGAATTTTTGTTGGATATTATGAATATGTCAAAGGTTACATAATTATTCGACCTCATTTTAATGAAATTATTATTAGAAGAGATGTTAAATTCGATAAAAATCTCTTGGCTCATGAGCCTAACTTGGCATTTGTTCCTTCTTCGGCCTGAGATCCATCTTCAACATTTGTTCCATATTCTATTCCTATTCTAGTTTCTTCTTCTTCAGATGATGGCATTGAGGATGAGAATCCACCTCCACCTACTCACCTTTCTCCAGATGAGTCCATTGGATATGAATCTGCATCGACACCACATCTTCCCATATGGGTTCATTCAACTCGAGAAGAAACTAATGATCTTGTTGTTGACGATTAAAATCACAACGATGAATTCCGCCCGCAAAGGATTGCTAAAGCGCTATATTTAATTATGATAATAATATAATACTAGTAGGTGGGGACCCCTTGTAGACTAGAGGAGTAAAGATAGACATGTTACGCTAATATGTTGTTGCTTTTATGATGTTGCCTACACAGTCCTACACTTTTGATGATGCAAACTTGGTTTCATTTGTTATGATGATGGGTGGTTGATGCATTGTTTCTATATGTTGTTGATATTTACTTGCGATACAGAGCAGTTCCGTGAGTATGAGGATCATGTTGTTTATAGGTGCTATGTTATGTTATGTTATAACCTTGATTACTAATTCATATATGATCTATGCAAAAATCAATAAAATGGGAGCATGATCAAAACAAAAGGGAAAACTATGGAAAAGTTCTAAAGCTATGGAAATAAGATTATGTATAAACCTTTGTGAAATGGTGGACAGAGCTATTATGCTATGCGTTTTGGTTTAAGGATTATGCAATTTTTATTAAAGAGTTGAATGGAGGCACATATAGTAACGTTGATATGTGATTATCGTATGGATTTATGGCAAGAGGTTAACGTATAGATATGATAGATCTCAGGTGGCACACTATGCAATTGATATGGTATTGAATTTATATAAAAGACATGGCATTGAATTTTGGGATTGTATATGGTTTGATGTTAATGGAGGATGTTATGTTAGTGGGATGGCTCGTACATGGAATTTAAGAGGGCCAGGTGAGGAAGTGACGTGCATTTACTGCACATCACTCCAAACCTCCCTTGAGCCCATCACCCTAGCATAGTTGTATTTTTGCTCTGTTGGTTGTGGAAGCTCTGCGTTTTCAGGATTGGTAGGGGAAAAATCGACCAGTTCGTCATTGAAGTGATTTCATCACAGGTATGGCTCTTAGCTTTCCATCCATGATGGAACCTCTATATTATGAATCAAATGGTGTCTCAGAAATGCATGGATTCTGTGTTTTCTTGAGTTTTCAACTAAGTGTAAATATTCTGTTATGGGTTCTCTGTGATTACTGCGAAATGTTGGTATGTGTAAGCGAAGTATGGGTGTTATTGATTATAGAGTCTATGCATTGGTTATTGACTCAGACATATTGATTTTTTATGATGATTCTCTGTGGAAAATGGTAACAGTAGTGCAACAGGTTCTGAGTTTTATTGTTGATGGCTTTTAACCACTAGTTTGTATTTCAGTGGCTGTCAACTCATTTTCCCTCTCGGTCATTGTCGTAATATTTATCCAAGTTGTAAAGAAACTGTCGATAGTTGGTATTTTTCTTTTGTCTAAGCCCCAAGATGTTTTTGATGGCCCGTTCTTTACTGTCATTTCACTGGAAGCTTTCCACAACCCAATCTTGGTGGGCCTAGAATGTAGAATAGAGGGCTGTGTATGTACCAAATTTATACGAGTTGCATTCTGTCCTTATTTTCATGAAGAGTTTTCACACCCACTCCTCTCATCTATTCTACAATGATGAATGCATGTTGTGAGGCCTCACTGTCAGTTACGGTCAAAATTTATCGACCTCCTGGGTGTTGGAAAGGGGCATTATCTCTCTGTGTTTTTGAGTACCCATCATTGTTTAAATTAACCCTCGTCTCCTCTTTGCAAAAAAGTGTTAGAGACATCTGTGTGTGTCTAGGTTATTGAACTCGAATTTCCTTGTTCCCACTCGAGCATACTCATAGGGTTATGTCAAGAGCTTGGAGTTATAAGTTGAAGGATTGCGTTTTTTTATAAAGGAGCATGGCTCTCTGCTTTTTATTTTCAAGATTATATTTGTGGCCTGTGGTTGTTACTCGATGGTAAATGGATATGAGGATATAAAAGACCATGAGATCTCTTTTTGTTTTTAAATACAAGCAGGCTTCCATTGACTCTCTACATTTAAAGTCTAAAAAGCCCGAATTGGAGTTTTACTTACTTCTACCTTCCTCGGGCACCTTCTGGGGTTTGTCAAGATTTTGGTTTTAATGGATTGAGGAAATTTTAAAGGCACATGCTTCCACCTCTTAGTCAAATCTCTGTGTTCCTCTCTGTGATGAATTAGTTTGAAAAACAAGGGAATTATGGTTACCTACAACCGAGAGATTTCCTTCTAATCAATTATGGTCTCTCTTACTGTGTTTAATCCCAGCATGATCGTGCTTGCATTTAAAGATAAGAAGACACCGTGTGAGTGATTTTTTCACCGAGCATGATCATGGTTCTGTCAAAGTTTAACAGAGACTCCTATGTGTCAATTTAGTTCTGTTCTCTTCATACATCGTATGGGAATCACCGTGCAGACTATGATTATTTCAAAAACAAGTCTATACATATTAATTCACACAGCGATCAAGCTCGAGGTTATATTTTTGGAGTTGACTGTTGTTGTCGATTCAAGATTGTGTCAATTATATGGTAGAGGCTTGTGTATGATTGGTTCACCGAGCATGCTCTTAAGTCTGTCCATGATTTTAAAAAGAATTTGTGGGTGTTTAAATCGAGCCGACTTTTTATTAAATATCAATGACTATTTATTGTTTATCCTCGGTGTATTATTGTTTCGTTGCCAGGGATGAATGTTGGGCATAGATAACAAGGATCGTTGTGCATGTTTTGTTTATTTTAAAAGAAGAAATCATCGTTATCACATGCAATACTATGGTTCGAATGGTTACATTGTTACAGTTGAATTGGAAATGTTGTATAAGTCATAATACACAGACTATTATAAATTGAAGATTTCTAGAAAATTAAATTGTTTTATGGAGACAACAAGAAATTTGTATGAAATTGAGGAACAATGAATGTTTTGGTCTTGGAAGGGGATGTTTTTGGATTAAATTTGAAACCAATTTATAATAGTTGATTGATTTAATTTATTTTATGAACAATATCCATGTAATTCCCTCTCATTTTCTCATTTTTCGCTCATTATAAATCCCCTCTCGATCCCAAATTCATTTTTCATGCCCTATTCACTAAAATTAAATTAAAACTCTGTATGACAACGATAAAAAATGACACTGAGATAGATGGAAGCTGATATGTTTTGGTATTGTTGCACAATTAGTTGTTTAATGAATTGTTGAGCAGTAATCGTGTTCTTACTCCCTATCATGATATCACTTTTTTCGCTCAATACAATCCCCTCAGATATCCCATGAACCCTATTTCACCCCCTGCTCATTTGACAATTATTAAATACATTTTATGGATTGGATTGCATGGGTATGATGTTAATTGCTGAGCCAAACTTTGTTTCATATTAAGAGAATGTCATGTATGGTCTGTTTAAGAGCTAGTTGCTAATAATTGCTGCATACAGGATGAGCTTCTTTAATAGAGGAAGTCATGGCCGAAATAATAGGGGAAGAGGAAACTGGAACAGAGGGTCTAAAAGACCTAGATTCTCAATACATATTGTTGCCGATCCTCAAGAGTTAAACCAACTCTTTCAAGATGGATTTTTCAATTGGATTAGACAAGGGATAGTCTAGCCCATTCCAGAGAGGCCTCCCTTCCATCCCTAGAATGTTCCTAGTATCATTGTGCCCCCTCATGTATCTTTGCAACCTGAAGTTCCTGAGAATGACGGATGGCAGGATATATTTCACTCGATAGTCTCCCACCATCGTGGCTGACCAAATTTGTCTTTACCTCCTCCTCCTCCACCTGTTAACCTAAATTTTCATATTTCCCTTGCACACTCACCTGTATAGTCATCCCATGCAATAAAAAGACTCAAAACCGAGGCCCACCATTTGCATGACAAAGGAAAAGCTGCTGCTTCCCCCTCCTCTCCTTCAAGTGACTCAACCAAGTCAGTATCATCCCATATGCACTTGAGAGATGACTGTTCCCATGTCATCAATGAGATCAATCCTCAAGGTTCTACCCAACCTAAGTCTAATTCAGGGAAGTCAAAAGGGGATAACAACAACAAAGGAAAAATTGCCTCTCAAAGTGGCAAATACGATTTTTGATTATGTGTTTATTATTGATTTATTGAGGACAGTGGACTACTGAAAGTTTTGGACAACAAACTATTTTGGATATTATGGATATTATATGTTTGAATATAATTTGTAATATCACTGATATTTAAATTTCAAAATGTGGAAATGATTATGGAAGCCACAAGGAGGGATGTGTTTGATTGATTGTCTAATTATGTTTATTTTTGTTAAGAAATTAAAGGGAGTCATAAGGGGTCCCACTTACTAGTTATTATTTAATAAAAGACCCTTAATTATTATTATTCCCCTAAACTAAAGTTAGTTGAGTTTTAGTTAACTTAAATAAATGAGGTAGTTGAACTACTTCAACTAATTTGGAATGCATAAAACCCAAATGAGAAGGAAACAAGGGGATAATAGAAGGAGAAAGCATACTAAGGTTTGCTCTTAAGTTTTATTGAGATAGTTCAATTTTCATTCATTCTTCAATTCATTAAAAGCCTAATTCTCTTTTATGACAACAAGGTCCTATTGTAAACAACAAGGTTCAAGGCTGAACCATATCATTTAGATGCTTGTTTCATAGGTGTTGATCTATATTTGATAGTCTATGTAGACTTGTCTGTTTATGAATTAAATTTCATGAAAGATAAAGGATATTGTGCAAAGTCAAGTGGGCAACAGTCTGTGGCAAGCTGATCTAGATTTTAAAGTTCAGTTTTTACTTCTTGTCAGAGTCCTTTTGTATGGTTTTCATCGGGGATACCTAATTTTGACCTTGGTCCATGCCCCCACATGGATTTTTGTAAAGAGAACGATTCTTTTGATTTCTTGGAATGAAATAAAACGATTGCTATTATGTCCCATCTATGTTAATATGTGACTTGGTATTTTTGCTTTTGATCTCCACATTTACTTTTTGCAATCTGATATATTTATAAAATTATATAAAAATGTTATATTTTGCAACAATCTTTTATTTAAAGAAACCAACCTAAGACCTTGTAATTAATACTTGTGGATTGGGAAACACTTTTTGAGGCTATAAACATAGGGTAACATTCCCAACTATCTTGCCTTAGACAAGCAAGATTTGAAAATGCTTGAGTAAGATAATTTCATATCTTTTCCTCAACACTTGTTGATGATCATTCAGATCAACATCAGACAAATTCAGAGTTCTAGCGAGCCTCTTTTCTTTTGGTTCATGTTTCAAAGACTCATGATCCATAAACATTTGTAGAAGCTTCAGGTAATCCATATTGGGATACAATAATGAATGAAGAGTATCGCTCTTTAATGACAAACAATACTTGGGATATTGTACCTCTTCTGATATGAACAAAACTTGTTAGATGTAAATGGGAGTATATAAGTAAGTATGCATCAAATGGAAGTTTTTAAAGTGTTGGGGAATCAAATGGAAGACGACATGAAACAAAGAACACAATATTGCAGACAATCAAAAAGGGGAAAAAAATTTTGAAGAACAAAGTTGGCGTCTAAAGACACCGTTACAACACTTAAGGTATAAAGTACTATGATTAGAACATCACAATTCATATTGTACATCTTGATCTGCATGATCTATTGTGAAATCTCAATTCTCATTCTACGTTATGATAATGAACCAAGGGGTGTTCTTTAATAGTCTCAATATCTAACTGACTCCCATAGAATCTAGAAGATCTTGTCCACATATAACCTTCAACAGTTAGAGTTGACTCCACAAAATACGTTTTGTCAAGTCATATCGATGTGACTCAACCCGACCGACTATCCTTCCAACTCGTAGCCGATTGTAGGGTTGGTTGATCCATTGCATGACTATCTTCAACTGTTGATCAAGTTTCCGACCGACAGGCAAGTCGACTACCCAACCGATTAGTGTGGTGCACTGGTTGATCATCTGGCTGAATGCATCTAGATATAGGTCGACCTCTTGATCGACAAAACCTGAGAGATGTGTGTGAACCATCAGTGCTTGATGTTCCAACACCCCCCCATCAACACACAACTTTGGAGATTCAGGAGGTGAAATTACATCATTGGAACACCCCCCCATAATTCCATATTTCTGAAGCCCAAGAAAGGTGCAAATATTGATAAATTTGGATTTAGTTAAAGGTTTGGTGAAGATATCAACAACTTGATCTTCATTGCGATAATATTCAAGAGAAACAATGTCGTCATGAACCATCTGCCACAAATAGTGAGCATGGAGCTCAACATGCTTCATCTTACTATGTGAAACAAGATTTCCAACAACCTGTATGGCACTTTGATTGTCATAGTAGATTATAGTCATTGTCTAAACACGAAATCTAAGCTCTCCCAAAAGTTGGTGAATCCAAACTGCTTCAATACTTGCTTGAATACTGCCACAATATTATGCTTCTATAGTAAAAAAGAGACTACCTTATTTTTCTTGAACGACCATACCAAAGGTCCAATGATACAGTGAAACACATACCCAGAAGTGGACTTCTGATAATCTTCGTCACCATCCCAGTCAGAGTCGGTGAAGCCAACTAGCGAATCTAAACTACGACAATATTTGATACCAAAATGAGTGGTACCCTTCAGATATCGAACAATGTGTTTGACTACTTTCTAGTGGCTTTCTTGGGGATACTACATGAACCAAGAAACCACACTAACAACAAAAGAGATATCAGGTCAATTATGAGTAAGAGAAATAAGATTGTCGACCAATTGTTGATAGAGAGTAGCATCGATAGGAGGTGTTTGACATGTTTTAGTAAGATTCACTCCATACTGAAAGGGAGTCACACAAGGCTTGCAATCAAGCATCTTAAAACATGTCAACATATCCATTACATATTTAGAATGAGAAATGAACAAACCATCACAAAGTGGTAATACTTGAAGACCCAAAAATAATGCAAAGTGGCAATATCTGTCATATCGAATGAGTCAAGAGGTTATTTCTTTAATCTAAAGATGAGAGCATTATTATTTCCAGTAATGATAAAGTAATAAAGATGGATAACAACAATCAAAGTGTCTCCATTGGAGTGGAGAACATATAGAATGTGATCAGATTCACACCATTTGAAACCAAGCCTAAGAAATAAATTTTTGATCTTAGCGTACTAGGCCCAAGGAGCTTGTTTCAAACCATAAAGCGAATTCTTGAGTCCACATACCAAATTGGAATTCGTCACAAATCCAGGTGGTTGTTCCATGCAAATTTCTTCAGATATGTCTCCGTGAAGAAATGAACTCTTCACATCCATCTGATGAATCTACCATCCAAAGCAAGGAGCAAGGGAAAAATCAAGCGAACATAGTTAATCTTTGTAATGGGGGCAAAGGTTTTAGTATAGTCGATGACTTCTTGTTGAGAAAATCCATTTGCGTCGAGGTGTGCTTTATGTCACCCAAAGACACCTTCAGAGGTAAATTTGGTCTTGTATACCCATCGACACTTCACAATGTTCTTTCCATGCGGTCGGGGAACCAAGTCCCAGGTTTGATTCTTCGACAAGAAATCAATCTCAGTTTTCATTTCCTGTTCCCATTTAGGTCGACCTTCAACATCTGAGTAGGTAACATGGTAAGAGGTTTCAAGAACACGAGTCATTAGAGAACGATGGAATGTTTCTTTTGACTTCAAGTTTGTCGTCTGTAGGATTCATTGCCAACATAAGCTCCAACAACTTCAATTGTCTTGGAATCCAATTAGGGTCACTACTACATATGACCAAATTTACCACGGTTTTCATTGCTATTGCCACACATATCCATCGCACTTTCCATGAAAGAAAAGACTATTTTTCGTGGAAATTTTTTCGTCGCTATATCCACAAACCAATTATTCATGGAAACAACGACAAAATAAACCCTCCACATGTCATCATCCTCAATATAGGTTTACCTTATAAAGCGTGGCAATAGTGACGAAACTTCGTCACAATAGGGATGAAAAACCGTGCCAAAGTAAAAAACTTACCAACATATTACGACGCAGATGCCATACGTGCGACACAAAACTGTGGAAAGTTGCGACGAAAAAGCGTGGCAATAGCGATGAAAATGTTTGGTAGAGAAAAAATTTACGACGCAGATGCTATATGTGCGATGCAAAACCGTGGCAAAGTGTGACGAAATTTCGTCGATATTGCCACGCTTAATAAAATCTATTCATTTTCTTGCGACGAACATTCGTTGATATTTCCACGCTGAATAAAACACATTCATTACCTTGTGACTAAATATCATCGATATTGCCATGCTTCCTATAGGTTTAAAAAAAAAATCTACATGAGAAGCTGGATTTTGGGATTCATGATTGACCCATACTTAATATTTTCATGTGTGATTGACCCTTCAAAGGGTTTCTTATGTGAGAAGGGATTATGAGAGGGGGTTTTGGGACTTATTAGGGGTCTTTCTTAGTGGACCAAAAGGGAAACCCAAGTCACCTTGGGATGAAGGGGAATATAAAATACATTCCCTTGAATGAATGGTTTTAATTGAGATATTGGGGCTTTGAACTAGAGGTCAAAAACAATTTGGTAGGGGTATCCCATGGGGACAATATGGGAGATGTGTTTTTTT
>ML787889.1:120344-131249 GCA_009831015.1 Picea engelmannii | reverse complement strand
GTTTAGAAAAACATTTTTCTTTAGGTAGCGCCACTTTTTTTTTTATTTATGTGTTGATTTTAAGGTTTTTCTGAGCAACTATTTGATTTTTTAAGGCAATGCTTGAAAAAAGTTGTAATTTTGACTTGGTTAGAAAAATGGGGCTATCAATAACACCATTTTTTGATTTGGGGGTTGATTTTAAAGTTTTTCTAAGAAACTATCTGATTTTTTAAGGCCATGCTTGAAAAAAGTTGTAATTTTGACCCGATTAGAAAAAATGGTGCTACTACTAGCACCACTTTTTGATTTGGGGGTTGATTTTCATGTTTTTTATGCAAAAATATGGGTTTTAAGGGCTAGTGTTCTCGTTTTGAGGTCACAATTTTCGTTAAGTCGATAACTTTGTTTCACTTGCAAGCTGCTATAATTAATCTACTAGTTGTTAGCTATTTTTTGAGTGGATTGCTTGTTAACTTTGGTGGTTAGAATTTGATGTTGTAGCAATTGTTTGCTACAACCATAAGGTTGTTACAAAACTTGCTTATAACACTACATAACATCCCTCCAAACACCATCAAAGTCTTTCTTTAATTATTGGAATTTTATCTAGTTATTGCTAGCTTTGTTTCCAACATCTTGTACTTGATTTTGATGGTTAAATTCATAGCTCTTATTATCATTTGTTGCTGATATATATATTTCCATACTGCTGCAATTTGGGACAAAAATATTTCTTGTTGCATCTCCATTGATTTGCGTCTTCTATTATCATCTATTGTCTTGTTCTGGGTAGGGCTAACATTGTTTTACAGGTACATCACCTTTGGAAACCAATTACTCTTTCACGAGATTCTCTCCCAAGATTCATATCCACATTTAACCTTAACCTATAGGGCCACCTATCATATCTTATCACTTTCCATCTCAATCCCCCTAGGGTCACCCGATATTCCCCCCTTGTGGTGATTTCATCATCACTAAAATGAGGGGAGTGTTTATCGAAGGTGACAGTGGATAAATACTCCCATTTTTGTCACACCTTTGTGATTTATCTTGGGATTTTCCCAAGCAACAATCCGTGCGATAACATTTGGCATATTTTTCAAGAAGGATTTTGAATCCTTTCCGACCCATAACGACACTTGGCAAGTCTATCCCAAATCCTTTACCCATAACTTTCCTGGCGACTCCATTTGAGTGGAGTTCCTTTTTTTTGATGAATTTCATATAAGTTTATTTGGAGACTCCATTAAGGGAAGATACCCTTTCCATTTTCGATGATCCTTGAGTTCATCTGGTGACTCCACTAAGGTATTATTTTTGACAATGGAATTATGGCACCATGGGATGCACCCTTGCCCAAAACTTATCGTGTCCCGAGGACACTTTTACAGATTGAAGTGTAAAAAGTTGTTGATGAATTTGTTAAGCAATTGATGAATCTTATGAGGGGATTTTCCTAAGAATATACTGAGGAAAAACTTGATGAAGCACCTCTTACTGAAGAGAAAGTCCCTATAGATAAAGAGATGTTTGAAGAACAAATTTTTGAAGAATGTTACCAAGAGTACCCAAATGAGGCATTGGAAAACGAAGTTGTGCATCCTTGTGAAGAAGTAATCAACCCCAGTGATACATGTGAATTCATGGAGCAACCCTTAGATACAATTGACAATCATATTGATGATTTTGTATGTGTCCGAAAACGTGGAATGGGATATTGGGTGCTTCAATTTTGATAAAGATCCCATCTATGAAAGAGAAGACTATGTCCAAACAAGGAATGTAAAAATATTTCCTTTGGAAGATTGGCTTTCATGCTTGGATGATCCATATATTTGGCATCCCAATGATGATCTGGTCACATATTTGTTTCATCCACACTAGATGGATTGTTGCAATGCACTTACGATGAATCCCATCCAAACCTTGGGGATTATCCTATTGAGGACGTGGCTAGCTTAGAGACAAAATATTTTCATCTTAGGATTTTTGACAGGGAGTTGCAGATGAAGAGGAAACACATTCTGAGTGTGGGAAAATATTTTTTCTCTAGACCTAAGGTTGCTCCTTATTTCATATTTTCCTCTCTTGGAAATCACAAATTCTTTTTGGGAATTCTCATCTCCTCTCGACTTTCAAAGAAAAATGTTATTCTAAGTGAATATGAAGATGATCCGTCATCTACATACAATAACCCTCTTTAGGGATGGATTAGGCTTGTGGCCATTCTTTCCATGATGATTGTATCCCTCCCACCCACTTCCATGAGTTGTTTTATATGATTGATCACATGCTTATTTATACTCATGATTATTTTGTGCTTAACTTATCTTTATTATGTCACATGATTAATCACAAGGGGATATACCTTGATGAGATGTCGAGAAAGTGGTTGCACTGATTGTATGATTTCACCTAACATCTTTAGGACCTGATTTCCACATGGCCTTGGGCCTTAGGTAAGTAGGCAGGTTATCTTGCTTTCTTGCATTTGCATTTGTGTGATCATAGTAGTTTAATTGCATTTATCTAGATTTGCATGTTCATATTTTATTTACATATTGATTTATTGCATTTATGCATAGTTGTTTTACTACATTTGTTTGAATCATATTACATGTTAGTTAGAAATTTTGAAAAATGAAAATTTTTCTTTTTAATGCATCTTTGGATTTTGAAAATTTTGATCATATGAATAAAAGGGGTGAGTGCGCCACCCTCGATATCTAATGTTTTGTTTGTTTCAATGTGTGTAGGAATATGTCTTACCAACAAATGTTGAGGTTCTCATGCACTCTACAACGAGTACATGTTCCCAAGTAGGAGCTAGATGTTACCCCCCATTTATTGGGGTAACTAAGGAGATGATGTCTCAAGGCCCTAAGGTTGCATACATGGAGTATAGAGAGGAAGATGAGCAAGTAGATCCCCTTCACTTCAACACACATCACCATTTGATCGATGACAACAACATCCACCACACAAACTTGACCCACATAGGACATCAGGTATTGCTTCATGAGGTAACAAGTCCCATCTAATAGTAAGTGTCATTTTAATAAGTGAAACATTTGAACATGTTGTGTTGCAAAGGATCCTTTCTTGATTTTGAAAACGTTTGCTTTGGAATTATGCATTTTTCCTCATTTCACCTTGGTGGTTGACCTAGATTTCTAGTAAGTAGGTCACCCTCGGGAAAAGGGTTGCTATTGGGGGGTCTCCTTGAAGGATCATCATACCATTCCTGCACATACTTATCATTCTCCATACTTCTTCCCTTTTTGTCTCCTCACCTTTTGGGTTTTCGGGTATATTGACCCAAGAAGGGCTTGCACCTTATTTCATGGGAATAAGGGGCTAAAGGCCCAGAGGCTTGTAGCTGGAAAAAGATAAAATCCAAAAAATTAATCCTCTAGATGATCACCCTAATGGTCCTGAGAGTAATGAAATGCTTCTCCACAAAATTCAAGGACCAATAAAATAAAACACATAACTAATAAATGTCTTGCTTGCTAAGGAAATGCATTTGCAATGTTTTTTACTTTCCTTGCACATGACACTTAATGTGTTCTAGCTTCAAGTGGAATTGTAGTATTCTTTACTTTCCTTTGCATATAGTACTAAATGTTTGGACCTAAATAAATTAATGAAAAATATAGGGCTCAAAATAAGGTGGCATTGAAAATGAGGATGCAACACACCCTCTACAAAGGAACCCATAAATAGGACAATATGAGCCCTTATATGTCAAGAAACCCCATTCCCTAAAGTCACACCCCCATCCACCTCATACTGTTTTACATGACTTAGAGAGGGTCCTCCTGGGAATCACTCATTAACTTGGGGATTTGTCTACCCAATAGGACACCATGACAACCCTCCAATACTTAAATTTGGCAAGTTGTATAAGGCCTTTGAGGATTTGTTTATTTTGAAAATGGGGTATTTGATGCACATGTTTGGGTAGTTACTTTATTAAATATGGCTTACTTGGCATGATACATGTGACTTATGGACCCTTGGAGGGCATACTTGTTTATCTTTGCAGGGCCTTTCTAGGTAAAATTTTGTTCATGGAGGCACAAGGTTGCATGGACCTTCATAGGGGCATGAAGCCCACAGGTTGGATGATGCGCCTCCTCTCATTGGAAATTTGAGAGGATTAATGTTTCCTTTGGAGGCACTTGGACACCATGATATGATCACATTGTATCCCCTTTCACCTCAACGTTGGCCTTTGGAGGCTTAAAACATCACCTTCTATGCACTATACGTCACATGGGGGATAGGGTTTTGATGGGGTTTTCATAGTTTGATGGTGATGTGATGTGGTTTGATGGAGAGAGAGACACATGGCATGCACTAGAGAAATTGATGGAAAGGATCATGGAATTTGGAGGCCCAACGATCTTCATCAAGAGGTAAAACGTCTCATTTTGAGGCCTACATCACCCTTCTAGGGCATGATGTCACCCCTAAAGGGGAAATTACTTTATGTATTTTGTATTTTTAAAGATGTAAAGGTAAAATTGTGAGGTTGTCCTCCTAAAATTGTGAAAGTGTACAAAATTATGTGGACAAATTGTTTAGAGAGATATCATATAAATAAAGATCACTCTCATTTCATTTTATCATAACTCTCACTTGAGAATTACATACTCTTGGCTGAAATTTGCGCTCTACTTGGGATGTTTTCTCTATATCTCTCTTGTTCCTTTGTGTATTCTTTACTTGTCTATTGGAGGTAAATGATTAGGTGCTATCTGTTGATGCTCGTCTCTTTGCAATTGTGATGGAATATTCTTGGTAAAGAAGGGTTTTTCATGTTATCTCTTGAAATTGGTAAGGAAGTTTCTGCATATTGTGTTGTTTCTTCTTGTATTCAAGGTTATTTTTTCTAAATATTTGGAGGAGTATAAGGGCATACACCCTCCATCAAAATATATCCTTATTTTCATTGAAAAAACTATTTTGCAAAGGTTGCTATGAGAAGTAAAAGAACTTACACCCTTGTAGATTTACCTTGCTAAGGTTAGTTTTCTCTAGAGAGTAAAAATGATTAGACCCCTAGAGAAGTAACAAACCCTAGATCATACACAAGAGACTCCATAACCCACTTTATAAGACACTAATCTACTTGCATTGGATATTGTATATCCATGCATTGGTATACATGATTTTTTGAGATATTGCAATTGTTTAAGTTGGATTTGATTCTACATGATATAAGCTTTCTTGTGCCCTAGGGGTGTCTTAATTTTCCAATTGATTCTCATTGTTTTTATAAATTTATGCTACAATCAATAGGGCTTCAAAAAAATCATCTTTATCTCTTGGTTTACTCACTATTCTACCACTAAAATTCACTTGCAAGCTGTTATAATTAATCTACTAGTTGTTAGCTATCTTTTGGGTGGATTGTTTGTTGACTTTGGTGGCTAGAATTTGCTGTTGTAGAAATTGTTTGCTACAACCATAAGGATGTTACAAAACTTGTTGATAACACTACATAACAACCCTCCAAACACCATCAAAGTTTTGCTTTAATTATTGGAAGTTTATCTAGTTATTGCTAGTTTTGTTTCCAACATCTTGTACTTGATTTTGATGGTTAAATTTGCAGCTCTTATTATCATTTTTTGTTGATAGATATATTTCCATATTGTTTCAATTTAGGATAGAAATATTACTTGTTGCATCCCCATTGATTTGAGGCTTCTATTATCATCTATCGTCTTGTTCCGGGCAGGGCTAACATTGTTTTGTAGATGCATCACCTTTGGAAACCAATTACCCTCTCACATGATTCTCTCCCAAGATTCATCTCCACATTTAACCTTGACCTATAGAGGCACCTCTCATATCTTATCACTTTCCATCTCAATCCCCCTAGGGTCACCCGAGACCCCCCCTTGTGGTGATTTCATCATCACTAAAGTGAGGGGAGTGTTTATCTAAGGTGACAGTGGGTAAATACTCCCATAGTTGTCACATATTTGTGGTTTGGGTTGGGATTTTCCCAAGCTACAATCTGTGTGATAACAAGAAAAATATCACAAGATGGAAATAAAGTATGGAAACTTTTCATCATACTTTACCATGGAGAGAATATCCTCCTAGAAAGACAACACAAAATGATTTATACTAGATCATTGCATTTCTTTGAAAACAAAGACCATTCGATTTAAGTTTGAATATAAACAATAGTGATTCTCTATTCACAATTTTTAGTACATTTTCCAAGGCTCTAATCAATCAACTCCCTCCCTCCCCACCGCCATAGGTGGATGACAAAACCTTAAGACGTTGTTGTAATTCATTTGATCTTGTTTCTAATGTTTAAGATTTATCTATAAAGCATGGCCATGTCCATTCAAATTCTTGTAAGGACCAACACACACCAAACAACAAGGTGAACATATTAGTGGAAAAAATATAATGGAATGATGAATGTGAGGGTGCCTAGTGATACCATCCATAAATATAGTATTTATGTATATTTAACACAATCTAAAGTGTAGAAAAATTTAGAAACTAGGAATAAAATTCACATCAATACCATAATGAATGTTCTTGATGCAAATTAAGAGGGTTTTTACATGAGTATCATCAAAGAAAATAACATTTAGAGATCCTTGGTACTTTTAAGGAGAAACATTCAAAGGAAAACAAAAAACATTCCTTCTAGTTCTAAATAAGCAACACTTGCAAAAGCATGTTTAACCTAAACAAGGATGGTAATAATTACTTCAAAAATATCCAATGAATCATAAAATAAGGAAAAACATCATGATATGGAAGATTTTGAATAGCCAAAAGACCTTTTATGGTCCCATTATAACTATCATGTTGGTATTTATGTTAATGTTTAAGCCATTATTATAGTTCTTTGCATTTCAATAGATAACRACAACATAAGACAAGATCATTGAGAAATACACAATCACAAGAGACACAACATTTAYCCTGGGAAACCCTCTAGGGGAAGAAAACCCAACAAAACTTCCTTATTATAGATAGCCAATACAATGCCAAGAGATAACTTAAGCTAACACAAAATATCCTCTCCCAAAGATGYGYCACTCTCTCTCTCTCTCTCTCTCTCTCTCTCTCTCTCTCTCTCTCTCCAACTGCAGTTCCAAAACTTGTCTCTCAATGAGCAAGTGAGGTGTGTCTAAGTGAGGTGCTAGCCTCCTTATTTATACTAATCTGGCACGTGTGAAGTGTCTCTTCACTGGCAGGGACGACTTCTTAATCTGGGTGGTTATAACCACCTTTATTTTATTCCGGGGCTTCTTTGATATATTCTAGGGCCGACTTCTTCTTTTGCCTATTACAATTATATTATGATCAATCCACAATGGGGATTGATCCAATGAATAATATGTCAAATAATAATAAGAATACACTTTGCAGTTACATTATTTCAACACTCCCCCTTAACAAGAAGGGTATTCTTCAACAACATCATGCAAGAGAGAGCGAACAACATCATCAACAACATTAAGTGGGTGAGAGGACAACATCATCAATATAATATTGGAACACTGACTTGCGTATCTATAAATCATCAACATTTTTCTTCATCGACAACATCGTCATTCTCAAAGGAATGCAATCATCATCTGCATCAATATGTATTAGTATAAAACTAATACATCATCATCATCACAACACGAGGCTGGCTCATCATAATACATGACTGGATTTACGTCACAGCTGTCAAGTTGGAAGCTCAGTACTCATCTTGCTTTACGTCACATCAATCAAGCTGGAAGAAAGATACTAGACTGGCTTTACATCACAACTTCTCAAGATGGAAGCACAGTACTAGTCTCATCTCAACGTCTTGCTTTACGTCACAACAATAAGGCTGGAAGCAAGATACTCGTCTTGCTTTACGTCACAATAATCAAGATGGAAGCAGGATAATAGACTGGCTTTACGTCGCAGCTGTCAAGCCGGAAGCACAGTTCTAGTCTCATCACACCGTCTTGCTTTATGTCACAACAATAAATATGGAAGCAAGAGATGTCTTATCACAACAACTACTCCCCCTTTCGAGGAAGGTCCTTTCAGACTATACCAAGCTTATCTTGAAAGTGCTCAAAATTTACATGAGATAGAGGCTTGGTCAACACATCAACAACCTGTTCATCCGTGCTAACGTACTGGAGATTTATGGCTCCTCTTTGCACCATGTCACGGATGTAATGATATCAGATATCTATGTGCTTCGACCTGTCATGGAATACATGATTCTCTGTCATATTTATGCAGCTTTGGTTGTCACATAGAATCGTGGTTGCTTCCATCTCTAGGTCAAATAGACTGGTCAAAAACTTTCGAAGCCATATAGCTTCACAGCTGGCAAAACATGCATCAATGTATTCTACTTCCATTGTGCTGAGAGAAATGTTGGATTTCTTTCTACTCTACCATGAGATTATGACCGATCCCAAACTGAAACAACATCCTGAAGTGCTTTTCCTGTCAGAAACACTTCCTGCCCAATCTGCATCAGTATATCCACTCAATGTGAAATCATGATCTCCATCATAGCTGAGACCTCAATCTATTGTACCCTTAAGGTACCTCATCACATGTTTTGCAGTCACTAGGTGAACATGTTTGAGTTCTACTAGAAACCGACTCAAGGTGTTCACGACAAAACAAATGTCTAGTCTGGTGTTCGTCAGGTACATCAGTGATCCAATAATTTGTCTGTACAACATGTCATCAATCAATTCTAATGAAGTGTCAACCAACAGCTTCAGCTTCGCTTCCATGGGTGTATTCATGGACTTTCATTCCAACATGTCGAATCTCTTCAGGATTTCGACTGCATACTTCCCTTGGTTAAGGAAGATCCTCTCTGGAATCTTCCATACCTCAAGATCTAAGAAATAATGCATTAGGCCAAGGTCTTTCATTTCAAATTATGAGGCAAGTCTCTTCTTACATTCAATGATGATATTTTCTTCTCCGGTTAAGAATAAGTCATCCACATATAGCAGTAATATCACTGGCTCGTCGTTCATAACCTTGAAGTAGAGGTTAGAATCTGCTTTACTCTTGGTAAAGCCCAAGCTCGTTAGGAAACTGTCTATCCGACCATACCAAGCTCTAGGAGCTTGCTTCAATCCGCACAATGCTTTCTTCAATCTGCAGACATGAGACTTCCTGTCTTCAACTTCAAATCCTTGAGGTTGCTCTATATACACTTCCTCTTTGATGACACCATTTAGGAAAGTTGTCTTTACATCCATCTGGTGAAACTTCCACTTTATCTTAGCTGCAAGGGCTATGATGGTTCTGATCAAAGTGTATCTGGCTACAGGAGCGAATGTCTCTTCATAGTTAATGCCTTCTTTTTGAGAAAAGCCTTGAGCGACGAATCTTGCTTTATACTTTTCAATACTTTTGTCAGCAACATGTTTTATTTTGAAGAGCCATTTGGAGGATACCACGTCTTTACTCTTCGGTCTGGGAACTATTTCCCATACATCACTCTTTATTATGGATTGGTATTCCTCTGTCATGGCATCTGCCCATTCTTTCATCTGAATGGTTTCTTCAAAGCAGGTAGGCTCCTTCTCTAGGAGGTCACACATCAAAGTCATATAATTGGAGAATGGATTTGGTCTTTTCACCTGTCTCATGGTTCCGTGGGGAACACCATACTTCTCTCCATATTGAATGAGATATCTAACCCAAGATGGATTTCTTTTATGGAGGATCGTCATCTGAGGCAGTTCTTGAAATTCTAATATATCATGGTCTTCTGAAATTTCCTCATCAAGGGAAACTACATCTTCCCTCACTGGTTTTGCAGCTCTAGGAACCTCCCTCATTAATTCTGCAGTTCTGGGGATTATGGGTTCTTCTTCACGTACTTCTTCAAGCTGTCATCTTCTCGATTTCTTGAGTGCTACATCTTCATCAAAAGTCACATCACTGCTGATCTCAATGTGGCAGTGACCTGGTATGTAAATTATGAAGGCCTTGGATACCTCACAGTATCCCACAAATATTCGCTTCTTTCTTGAATGTTCTAGCTTGTTTCTCTTCTCTTTCGAAATATGTATAAATACTGGGCAACCAAATATTTTGAGATGGCTTACCTCTGGTTTCTTTCCGGGGTCTTGAACCTAAGTGCACTATGGGATAATCGATTTTTCACATAAATGGCTATCATTGCTGCTTCTGCCCATAAGCACATTGGAAGATCTTGATCATGGATCATAGTCTTCACAAATTCCATTATCGTTCTATTCTTTCGTTCAACTACATTGTTTTGTTGAGGATTATAGGGAGTTGTGAGTTCCCTCTTGATCCCAACATCTTTGTAGAAGCTCATGAACTCTTTTGAAGTATATTCTCCTCCATTATCTGACCTGAGTATCTTGATCTTTCTTTCGGAAAGGTTCTCTATCAAGGCTTTGAATTCCTTGAACTTGCTGAACACTTCATCTTTAGATTTCAAAAAATACACCTAGGTCTTATGAGAATAATCATCAATAAATGATACATAGTATACATACCCACTAATGGAGGATGATGGAATTGGGCCACATACATCTGAATGAATGAGCTATAGGACTCCTTTTGCTTTGTTGTCTCTCTTCGGAAAAGGGTTCTTGATGTTCTTCCCTTGCACACATCCATTGCACACGCCTTCATGGTCAATTTTGAATTCTTGTAGACCTGTGACAACTTTGCATATGTATGGTAGCGCCTTGTAATTGATGTGATCTAATCTTCTATGCCAAAGTTCACATGAGCTTTCAATGGCGTGGGTCATGGCAGCCTCTGAGTGACCCTTTAGCTTATACAAGCCATTTTCTTCTCTTCCAATGATGATTGCTTCCTTCAGGGTTTCTCCTTTAGCCCACATGAGGAATTCTCCATCTATAAAGG
>ML787889.1:105282-117323 GCA_009831015.1 Picea engelmannii | reverse complement strand
TTTCAACACCCCCCTTCAATATGAGCATGGGATAATGGGGAAATATTATGAAGTACAAAAGGAGCAAGCCTACCCAAGTCAATAGAGGGATGACCATAGTTGTAATAAGAGATAATGGGTTCGTGATGACCCAACTCAATACAAAATTTGAAGGGTTTATCAATACCCAACCATCATCATCATAGAAGTGCTCAACTCCTAAAGAATTTCACCATCAAATTTCTCATTATTTAGGAGAACATGATCCTAATCTATTAAAGGAGTGTTGTAAGAAGGCATGAATACAAGAGAGAGATGACACAAACTTACACAAGTGAGTGGGAATACCCAACTAAATGTAGTGTCAATTGTAGTTGAAAGAAGAGATAGTGGGTTTGTGATGACCAAATTCAATAAATACGTGGACCCAATAATCTATTGGAAGATGTCATGACCCACATTATTTATTTTTAAGTACCTTTATACTTTATTATTATTTTTTACTTATATATTTATTCATTTAATAATACCAACATGGGGATGATCCCCTTCAGATAATTATTATTATTTAATAATAATACTAGAATGATCATTTTTAGGATAATGATTATACTTCCTTATTATTATTATTATTTAATTAAATAATAATACTAATAAAATTAATACTTAACTATCCATCTGATAAAGAAGTGATGGAAGAAACATCTTGTATGAGAATCAACTTTGAGCTACTCATCCCTTAAAGGAATGCAATCATTGAATTGTTTTTCTACAGAAAGAATTCTACCACCAAATTGCTCATCCAATGAAGGAGGGATGGATGACACATCCTCGTAATACTACACATCTACTGGAAGAATAATGCCATAGATCTACCCACTTGAGGAAGTGTTGACAGGAATATTTTGTAAGAGAGAAGATATCAAAGTACCAAACTCTAATAAGTTGAGTCGTCACTAAAATGAGAATAGGAAGACTCAACTCCATATATCTGAGATAAAGCTCAAATAAAACAAGGGAGTGGGTGTGTGAATACCCAACATAGATGCACATGAGAGAATTCTACTTAGAGTAAAGCTCAAAACAAAATGGGAGTGGGTTTATAAATACTTGTCTCCTCACAAAGAGTGGTCGTGGCCATAATATAGAAGAGAGTGGGTTTATGAAAACCCAACTCAAATACAACTAGGAGTGACACTGGTTAAAATACAAGTGAGTTGGTCCGTGGATATCTGAATAAAAAATATGGGTGACCGTCACCAAAATAAAGAAGGGAGAGGGTTGATAAACACCCATCTCAACATAGGATTTCCCCTATGCAAAACATCCTCCCTGAAGATGGATAGGAGACTAGAAAGTGAAAACATTAGATTGCACCTTCTCCACTTAATGTTGAACATGGGCCATTGGAAGATAAAACCTCCCCAAAACACCATAGTACCAATACCAACACATTTCCATAACCTAGATAAGGAGGCCTCAGGATGGAGTCTGAAAGAAAGAGCCACTAAAATTTGATGGTTGATTGAGCATGCACCAAGAAGAACAATATGTTGATGACACTAAAGATTCCCTTGAAAGTACATCCAAGAGAAACCAAGACCACAATGGAGAGAGACAAGATTGATGTGAAATACTAAATGATATGCATATAGTATGTCCAACAAGGACATATATCATAGTGTGGAAGACAAAGATCCACACAAACAAGATGATCCACTAAAAGATGTTGAGAATCATTCATAGAGTCATCAATAAAATAGTGGGATAGATCATGTTGACTTGTGAGTATAAATTGCATCAAGGGAGTTGAGAGGAGTTTCCTTTTGGAAACAATTGGCCACAGGCTTGTTAGAGTCACTATGAATCACCACTAAGGAGTAGGCTAACCATCACCAACCACAACATTCAATAGAAATGTACCAACCATTGGAAAACAAATATGTCTCCAAAGGTGGAGCTAATATCAATAATATCATCTTCTGAATCTAGTACAACTCAATTTCCAAAGTACACCAACATATGTGTATTATACAAACAATCCCTATGATCCAACAAAAGGAAGTGTCTACATGAAGACCTCAAGAAAGACCACTAAATGGATAAGAAGGTTTTGAAACCTACAATACATGTTGATCTTGTTATCCCCAACTCTTAGGGATATCTAAGGAGATGATGTCTCGAGGCCCTCAGGTTGCAGACATGGAATACTGAGAGACAACTTTGTTGAGTTTTTAATGGTGGCTCAAGCACATGTAGTTTCTTTTCAATTTAGTATGAAATTGAACCATAAACACTGCAACAATACAATAGCTGCAGTAAACCAAGATCACAAGAAGAACAACCATGCATAAGACACAAGAAGTTATCCTTGGAAAACTCTTCTCAAACAAGGGAAAAACCCATCAACCCTTTGCTATATTTCCAAGAGAAGAAACCCTCTCCATAGAAAAAAAACCTAGCACACACAATAGGGTTATCTATGACCAAGAAAGATAGTGCATAAGAAGTGTGCACCAAATTACAGCTCTCCAAGTAATGCATTGTGAGTGAATGAGATGATCCTCAATGGGGATCTATCTCTCTAATATATACATGACCTAACTCAATGAATAGACATGTCTCTTCATTGGCACAATAGGGCCGACTTGTACAACTCAATCATAAAGTTAGTATTTTACATAATATTAATTGTCTTTACACAGTAGGGCCGACTTGTACCCTTCATAATACAAATTAGGGTTTTCCAATAGTATTGCTATTTGAAAATATAGCAAGGGGTATCACACACATCCTCTAGTTCTATGACACTAGGGACAAGTCCACATGTGCTCAACCACAAGGGACATCACTCTCAAACAGATCAACTTAAACTAAATCCATAGGAGTACAAACTAGAGAGACATCTCAAGTCGGCTCAACTAAGTACATAGGAGTATGACATGAGACCATCTCAAGTCATCTCAACTCATTCCATAGGAGCACGACAAGAGACCAACAAAAGTCATCTCAATTCATTCAAGAGGAGTATGACTCACCTATCACATAGGTGTTCTTACAGATCATCTCAACTCAGTCCAGAGGAGTACAATCTGGAGAATGTCACATGAAGCTGCAATCATCAACACTCCCTCTCAACTAGGGAGACATTCTCCACCAGGACAAGTCTCTCACGAAAGTACTCGAACTTCGTCCTGGAAAGCAGTTTGGTGAAGACATCCGCAACTTGCTCGTGTGTAGAAAGGTAATGCACATGTACTGCTTTCCTTTACACCATATCTCTAATGTAATGGTATTTGATCTCGGTGTGTTTTGATTTATCGTGAAACAAAAGATTCTCTGATAGTTTCACACAAATTTGGTTGTCACAATGGATAATGGTGAAATCCATATCATGTCCAAATAAGTCTACAAGGAGCTTGTGAAGCCACACTGCTTCACAAACTGCCACACATAATGCAATGTACTCTGCTTCTGCAGTAATCAAATCCACATAAGTTTTTTTCCTGCTGCACCAGGAAACCATGGAAGGTCCCAAAGTAAAACAACAACCAGAGGTACTCTTCCAGTCCATTGCGCTCTCTGCCCAATCTACATCGACATATCCCTACAATATCATGTCTACACGAGAGACATATCTCAGTCCATAACCCACTGTGCCTTGTAAATATCTCAACACATGCTTCGCTGCTATCCAATGTGTCTGTCTCAACTGACTCATAAAATGACTAAGTATACTCACTACATAGCATATATCAGGTTTGGTGTTAAACAGATACATCAATGATCCAATCAACTGTTTGTAAAGATGTGGATCAATCTCTCCTGAATCAAAAGAAGTCTTGTTCAATTTCTTCAGATTCATAACCATCGATGTAGCCATAGGCTTGCAGTCTGTCATCCCAAATTTCTTCAATATCTTAGCTATGTATTTCCCCTAACTCAGGAGAATATCATCATTCCTCTTCCACACTTCTATTCCTAATAAGTAGTGCATCATACCAAGGTCCTTCATCTCGAATTCATAAGCCAATGCACACTTGCATTCAACAATAAGAATTTCAGAACCGGTGAGGAATAAGTCATCAACATATAGGACCAAAATCATACACTCGTCACCAACAATGTTGCAGTATAGGTTGGGATCAACAACACTCTTGATGAATCCCAAACTCATCAAGTATCCATCAATATTATCATACCATGCATGAGGTGCCTTCTTTAGTCCATACATGGATTTCTTCAACCTGCACACATGAGACTCCTTCTCACGTATCACGAATCTATCTGGCTGCTCGATGTAAACTTCTTCCTCAATTTATCCATTGAGAAAGGTTGTCTTCATATCCATCTGATGTAGTCTCCAACCCATGGATGCAACAAGGGAAATAATCGTACAGATGGAAGTGTATCAGGAAACATGAGAAAATGTCTCCTCATAATCTATTCCCTCCACCTAAGAGAATCCTCTAGGCACAGATCTCGCTTTGTACTTCTTGACACTTCCATCAACTGCATGTTTGATCTTATAGATCCACTTGGAAGTCACTACAAACTTCCCCTTCGGTCTCATAACAATATCCCACACATCATTCTTCATGATGGACTGATACTCTTCGGTCATGGCATCTTGCCAAACCTGCTGACCTGCTGCTTCTCCATGACAAGAAGGCTCAGTATCAATGATGTGGCTCATAGCTAAAACATAGCTCGAAAATATCTATTGTCTCTTTCTCTCTTGGAATGTACCACGAGGAGCTACATGTCCCTCTACCTCCTGCAAAGTCTGTCGAGCCCATGCAGGCCTCTTCTGTCCTACTGCAATGTCTCTGGGAAAATCAATTGGAGCTACAAGATCAATTGGATCAGTAACTGTCTCCCTCTGGACTTTTGAAGGGGGAGAAGGTACTGTCTCTTTTTTCTTCTTGCTGTCAATCTCCATATGAGATTCTCTTTATCTTTAGAAGGATATCTCTTCCTCAAAGGTGACATCTCTGCTAACCTCAATTTTTCTCTGACTAGGAATGTAGATCCGATATGCCTTTGAAGATTCATTTTACCCCACAAATGTACCCTTTATGTCTGAAGGGTCTAGCTTTGTCCTCTTTTCCTTGGGTACATGAATGTATATTGGACACCCAAATATCCTGAAGTGTCCAACCTCAGGATTCACTCCAGTGAAAGATTCTTTGGGAGTCATGTTCTTCAGAATATTATGAGGAATCTTGTTATGAACTTACATAAATATCATGGATGCCTATGCCCACAAAATCATAGGTAGATTCTGATCATGTATCATCGCTTTGGTTTCCTTAACAATGGATCTATTCTTCCTCTCTGCAACCCCATTCTACTGAGGGTTACAAGGAACGACGTACTCCCTCTTGATCCCTGCATCAATACATAAATCATTGAAATCCCTAGAGGTGTACTCCTCCATTATCTGATCTCAACACCTTGATCTTCCTCCCAGTCTGGTTCTCAACCTGAGCTCTTAACTATTGAAATATCGCAAGGACTCCATCCTTGGTCTTCAAGAAGTAAATCCACGTCTTCTGAGAGAGATCATTGATGAAGATCACATAGTACAAGTATCCTCTCAAGGAAGAAACATACACGGGTCCACAAACATCTGTATGTATCAAGTCCAAGATCCCCTTGGATCCACTGTCACTGCTCGGGAAGGACCCATTGACATTATTTCCAAGAGAACAACCTCTACAAATGCCATCATGCTCGATATGTATCTCTGGAAGGCCTGTCACCATCTTCCCTAGAGAGGGAAGGGATCTATAATGTAAATGAGCAAGTATCCTATGCCATATCTCGCTCAAGCTGATAGTATCATGTAACAAGGCATGAACTAGTCAGATAATCAATCTGTACAAACTGCTTTCTCAGACACCAATCACCCGGGAAGAATCCATGTGTGAGTTCTTGTGCCATGCAAGAAATTTTTCTTCAGAGAAAATAACCTTGTATCCTTTATCCTCTTAGTCAGAAATAGAGACAAGGTTCCTTTTCATCCCAAGTACATAGGTTCCTTTTCATCCCAAGTACATATAGTATGTCGGAATCTAGTTGGAAGGAAGAAGATCCAACTCCCTTCACAATATATTTGGCATTATCACCAAGTACAACATGCAGACAAGACTCTTTCTCTACAAGATTTGTAAGATGTTCTCTATATCCAGTCATGTGTCTGGAAGCACCATTGTCAATCAACCAAATATCACTATTAGTAGGAACCATACCTGAGAGTGTTGAAATGAAGAATAATGCCTCATCCTTTATGCCTTCATCTCTTTGAGGTGGTTCTGAATCAACATCAGCAGTGGAGGTATGTTGTCTTCCTTTCTTCCTGGTAGGAAAATTTCTCGCAATGTTTCCATACTTGTCACATATGAAACATTGAATCTTTGATATGTCTTTATTTGTTCATGACCTGGAGTTGCTGAAGTTTTCTTGTCATTGAATGATTTGCTGAAACCTCTTCTTCTTTTTCCTTTCTTTGCATGAGAAGGAAGGGATTGATTGTCATCATGATGGTATTCTTGCACGCCTCTGGCTATAAGTCTGGTTTCCTCTTGAGTGCAGTCTGCCCATAAACAATCAAACTGAGGTAAATCTTCTCTTCCATTGATACTTTGAATGAATGGCTCCAAATGGATTGGAAGAGCATTGAGAGTAATCATGATGGGATTATTTCACACCTCTAGCTATAAGTATGGTTTCCTCCTAAGTGCAGTCTTCCCATAGATGATCAAACTAAGGTAAATATGCTGTTCCACTGATACTTTCAATGACTGGCTCCCAATGGCTTGGAAGAGCATTGAGAGTAATCATGACAAGCTCTCTATCTGTTATGGTTTCTCCAATGGCACCTAACTGATCTTTGATCTCCGAAATTTTCATGAAGAAGGTAGCAGTGGTGTCATCTTTTGTCATCTTGAGATTTTGAAGTTGGTGTTTCAATGTAAGAGCTCTGTTAGTGTTGTTTCTCTCAAACATCTTCTTCAACACATCATACATTAGATAAGTTGTCTTCAAGGTAGAAATGCGAGGTAGTATATGATATCTTACTGAGCAGATTATCTCTTACTGAGTAGATGATTATCTTCCTAGCTTTGACATCATCTATCTTCCATTTAGTCTTCTCTTCATCGGTCGTTGTTGCTGGTAGAGTTCCTTCTATCAACTTCAATGGGTCACTCTCTTCTAGAGTGATTTGTAATATTGACTTCCAGGAGCTGAAGTTGTTTGATCCATCAAGCCTATCTTCCACCAAAGTTTTGTTGCTCATGGCTTGCAAATTCTTCAAAAACCCTAACGAATAGGCTAGAAACCCTAGTTGCAGAAAACCCAACATTTTTCAAGAGGAAGTATTTAGGAGGTTTGTTGGACTTATGAATGCCAAAAAGAATCCCTATAGAGTCAAAAGAACCCCAACGAGCTGTAAAAAAATACCCCAACGACCCACATAAACCTTAATTGCTGAGTGCAAAAATAAGAGAGCGATCTCTAGAAGGAGGATGATTTTATGGAAAGTACAATTGGCCTGGTGGAGGAGGTCAATGCTTGTGAAAAAGTATTCTTCAGGTGTGTTGCTATGATACCGTGTTGAATTTTTAATGGTGGCTCAAGCACATGTAGTTTCTTTTCAATTTAGTGTGAAATTGAACCATAAACAATGCAACAATACAATAGCTGCAGTAAACCAAGATCACAAGAAGAATAACCATGCACAAGACACAAGAAGTTATCCTAGGAAAACCCTTCTCAAACAAGGGAAAAACCCAACAACCCTTTTCTATATTTCCAAGAGAAGAAACCCTCTCCATAGAAAAAAAAATAGTGCACACAATAGAGTTCTCTATGACTAAGAAAGATAACGCATAAGAAGTGCGCACCAAATTACAACTCTCGAAGTAATGCGTTGTGAGTGAATGAGATGATCCTCAATGGGGATCTATCTCTCTAATATATACATGACCTAACTCAACGAATAGACATGTCCCTTCATTGGCACAATAGGGCCGACTTTTACAACTCAATAATACAATTAGCCTTTTACATAATATTAATTGTCTTTACACTGTAGGGCCGACTTGTACCCTTCACAATACAAATTAGGGTTTTACAATAGTATCACTCTTTGAAAATATAGCAAGGGGTCTCACACACATCCTCTAGTGCTATGCCACTAGGGACAAGTCCATGTGTGCTCAACCACAAGGGACGTCACTCTCAAACATATCAACTCAACTAAATCCATAGGAGTACGAACTGGAGATCCATCTCAAGTTGACTCAACTAATTCCGTAGGAGTACGGCATGAGACCATCTCAAGTCATCTCAACTCAATCCAGAGGAGCACGAAAAGATACCAACACAAGTAATCTTAACTCAGTCCAGAGGAGTATGAATCACCTATCACATAGGCATTGTCACATATCATCTCAACTCAGTTAAGAGGAGTACGATTTGGAGAATGTCTCATGAATCTGCAATCATCAACAAACTTGACCGGTAGTGTCCACTTGCACAGATAGAGACCCACCTCACCACCATAGCTCCAGGTTGATCATGACAATATCCACCACTTCAACTAGCCTCTGGAAGACATTGGGTCTTTCTCCATGAGGTACAAGTCAGGTATTATGGTGAGTGTCATTTAAATATTTGAGGCATTTGAGTTTGTTGCATCTATTACTACTTTTGATTATGTGACATTTTCTTGGACATTATGCTCTTTTCCCCATTTCACCTTGGTGGTTGACATTGCACCCTAGTAAGTGGGTCACCCTTAGGGATATGTATGCTACTGGAAGGTCCTTTTGACGAGTCATCGTTCCATTCCCAACCATACTTGTCACTTTCCACATTTCATCCCCTCATCTCCTCACCTTTTCAGTTTTTCGGGTGTACTGACCAAAGAAGGGGTTGTCCCTCACTTCATGGAAAGAAGGGGCTGAAGGCCAATAGGCTTGTGGATGGAAAAAGATAAAATCCTGATTATGAAACTTCTAGATTCTCACCCAAAGAGGTCTTGATAGAAATGAAAATTTTCTCCTAAAATATTAAATACCTACAAAAGCAAACACATAACATAAATATCCCACTTGATTGAGGGATTTACACAAAGTGCGTTACAAGCTAGACTATACCCCCATGGCACTATGTGTACTTATCCCTTCAAGAGACACTTCGGTAGTTCTCCCTAGCCAATTGATTCACCCTAGGGAGTACCCAGTGTTTGGACCTTAATTAATTAATGACAATAAATGGGCTTGGAAAAATGATGCATTGAAAACGAAGGTGCAACACACCCTCTATAAAGGCACCCACAAGTGAGACACTAAAACCCATTGTATGTCATGAACCCCATGCCCAAAAGTCTTCCCCTCATTCATAAAACATCATCCACGCGACTTAGAAGGAGGTCCCCTTGGGAAACACCCCTAGAATTGAGGTATGAATTACCCAATAGGTCGTTTTGTCAACCCTCCCATACCCAAACTTGAAAAATTGCATAGGGCCTTTGAGCATTAGTTTATTTTAATGAGGTTATTTGGATGTACTTGCTTAGATGGCTCTTTTATTGATTTGATTTACTCATCATGATGCTTTGACTTGATATCCTTGGAGGGACTATCCATTTGTCTTTGTAGGACCTAGCCGGTGGATAATTTTGGAGGAACAAGCCTAGCTTAGGCTTCCATGGGGCTTGAAGCCCACATGTCGGATCATGCAGACATGGCTTTGGAGTCCTAGAAGACATCATGGAGGAATTAACCTAGCCCCTACTACCCAAACGTTTTTCCCAAGAAGGCCAAAACATCACCCTTGAAGGCTTGACATCATAGAGGGGCTACGTTTTGGTGGTGGTTGAGGACACTTGGAACATTTTGGAGGAAATATCACATGGATCGTGGAGGATATGTCTTTTATTGAAGAAACTTGGCTTTTGGAAGCCCAACGTCCCTTCTCCTCTCTCAACGACTTGCTAAAAAGTGCCAAACGTTTCCCAAAAGGAGGGTGACACCATGTTTTAGGGTTTCTTTCATGTGAAAAAGTATGAATTAAATAATATTATTTCTGTAAAGGGGACATATTAGGGATGTTGACCCCTTATCTTGTGTTTTACCCTAAATTATGTTGAAAAACTATGTTTAAGACATTTTGTATAAATAGAGATCATTTGTATCTCATTTGAATCATAGCTCTCCCATGTGGAGAAGGATACTTGGCTGAAATTTTCTCCCTACTTGGGAAAATTCATTCCTTCTCTCTATTGTGATATGGTTTATCACATGTCTTATGGAAGGAAGTGGTGCACTACTCTTGGAGGCTCTTTCTCTTTGCTTTGGTGATGAAATTGCTTGGTAACTAGAGTTTTGTCTTAGCATTTCTTGGAATTGGTCAGGAAAATATGCACTTTGTTAGGTTTGTTTCTTGCTCCATACTTGTTATTGGATAGATCCTTGGAGGAGTATAAGGATTTACAACTCCACCCATTTTTATCATTATTGTTTGTTGAAAAGGCTATTGCAAAGGTTGATAAGAGTAAAAGGGTTTACAATCTCCTAGACTTTACCTCTTTAGGGTTGCTATCTCAAGGGAGTAAAAGGGCTTACATCCCTTGAGATTTAGTAGTCCTAACCTAATACAAGAAGACTCCACAACCCATTTGGCAAGGCACTAATATTTTATTTCATTGGAGAAATAAATTGTTTGCATTGAAATACATGATTTTACGAGATATTGATTTTGTTCAAAGTGGAATCAATTCTTTGCCTTAATTGCTTGCTTGAGCCACTAGGACATTTTGATTGGTCAAGGATACCTTACTTCTGTTACAAATTTATGCTACAACCATTAGGGTTGCAACAAACTCTTTTTTTTAAGCTTAATTTCTCACTCTTTTACCATTGGAAATAGTTGGAAAATTGCTATTGTTAATCTACTTCTTGTTGGCTATTGTTGGGCAATGTTTTGGCTAATTCTTTTGGGTAAAAGTTTTTACTGTAGAAAATATTTTCTACAACCATTTAGTTTCTCTAAAAAATCTATGAAAGCATATTTTTTGCAGCCCTAATTCACCATCAAAGCTTGTGCTAAGGTATTGGAAATTAGTCTACATGTTTAGTGCTTCACAACCCAATAAAGACTTGATGCTTTTGATGGTTATTTCTACAGTAAATAATCGATTTCATTGTTGATATATATTTTTTTTGACTGCTGCAAATAGGGACAACAATCTTAACTTACTTGTCCACCTGACATATAGCTCGTACAATTGGGTTTTCTTGTGTGTTGGGCATGTATAAACACTATGTGCATGTACTCATAGACTTGGTAACCATTGACTACTATCGAGGCTCATTTCTAACCCTCTTTCCATCTAACAACTTGACCTATAGGATCATTGTTTCATAAGTATCATTTTCCATCTCATTTCCCCCTAGGGTCACCTAGGATTCCCTCCTTTAGGTGATCACTTCATCTCTAAAGTGACGGGAATACCTGTCAAAGGTGACAGTGGGTACGTGTTCTCTTAGTTGTCGCCATCTTGTGGTTTGGGTCGGGCTTTCCCTATTGATTTTTCACTATGTGCTAGGTTCAATCATGAGGTTTGTTTCATTTAGCATGTACTTGAACCATAAACAAATGCAACTACACCATACACAAGTGCTGCAATAACCAAGATCACAAGAAGAATAACCATGCACAAGAACACAAGAAATATCCCGGGAAAACCCTTCTCAAACAAGGGGAAAACCCAACAATCCTTTGTTATATTCTCAAGAGAAGATCCCCCAAATATAAACCCTAGATGCACACAAGAGGGTACTCTACAACCTTGAAACTAGTGCCCAAAAGAGATGCACACTTCAACCATACAAGTAGGTCTAAAATTTCCAAGACTAGACACCTTTATTTATACAAGACTAGACACAACAATAGGTGTGTCTATTGGCACAATATGGCCGACCCGAGTAACTCAGTAATATAATTAATTATTACAATAAACATTAATTATATTTCACATATGGTGGGGC
>ML787889.1:94408-104633 GCA_009831015.1 Picea engelmannii | reverse complement strand
CTCTGTTTCCTACTGCACCAGGAAACCATGGAAGATCCCAAGGTAAAAAAACAACTGGATGTACTCTTCCGGTCCACTATGCTCCCTGCCCAATCTGCATCGGAATATCCCTGCAATCTCATGTCTACACCGAAGGCATATCTCAGGCCATATCCAACTGTGCCTCATAGATATATCAATACATGCTTCACTGCTATCTAGTGAGTCTGTCTCGGTTGACTCATGAACTGACTGAGTACGTTCACTGCATAGCATATATCAGGTTTGGTGTCAACTATATACATCAATGATCCAATCTGTTGTCAGTAAATATGTGGATCAATATCACTCGAATCAGTAGAAGCCTCGTTCATTTTCCTTAGATCCATCACCATCGGTGTAGGCATGGATCTGCAGTCTGTCATAACGAATTTCTTCAATATCTCCACTGTATATTTTCCTTGGCTCAGGAAAATCTCATTAGTCTTCTGCCATACTTATAGTCCCAAGAAGTAGTGCATCATACCCATATTCTTAATCTCAAATTCAAAAGTCAATGCACACTTGCATTCAAAAATAAGACTTTCTGAACCGGTGAGGAATAAATCATCAACATACAGGACCAAAATCAGGCACTCATCACCAACAATGTGATAATATAGGTTTGGATCGACAACACTCTTGCTGAAGCCCAAACTCATCAGGAATCCATCCATCTTCTCGTACCAAGCACGATCTGCCTTCTTTAGTCCATACATGGCTTTCTTCAACCTACACACATGATATTTTTGCTCATGTATCATGAATCCTTCTGGCTGCTCGATGTAAACTTCTTCCTCAATCTCACCATTGAGAAAGGATATCTTTACATCCATATGATGTAGTCTCCAACCCATAGATGAAGTTAGGGAAATAATCATATGGATGAAAGTGTATTAGGCCATTGGAGCAAATGTCTCCTCATAATCAATTCCCTCTACCTGTGAGAATCCTCTGGCCACAAATATTGCTTTGTACTTCTCGACACTTCCATCAGCTGCATGCTTGATCTTATAGATCCACTTGGAAGTCACTACAAAATTTTCTTCTAGTCTCAGAACAATATCCCACACATCATTCTTCATGATAGACTAATACTCTTCTGTCATGGCACCTTGCCATAGATGCTGACTTGTTGCTTCTCCATGACAAAAAGGCTCAGTATCAATGAAATGGCTCATGGATAAAACATAGCTCGGAAATCTCTGTGGTCTCTTTCTCTCTCGAAATGTGTTGCGAGGAGCTGTATGTCCCTCTGCCTCCTGCAAAGTCTGTCAAGCCCAGGCATACCTTTTATGGCCTATTGCAATGTCTCTGGGAACATCAACTGGAGCAACTAGATCAACTGGATCAATGTCTGTCTCCCTCTAAACTACTAAAGGGGGAGAATGTACTGTTTCACTGTCAATCTCCATATGAGATTCTCTGGATATTTGAAAGGATATCTCTTCCTCGAAGATGAAATCTCTGCTCACCTCAATCTGTTTCTGACCAAGGATGTAGATCCCGTATGCCTTCGAAGATTCATTGTATCCCACAAATGTACCCTTTCTGCTTGAAGGGTCTAGCTTGGAACTTTTCTCCTTGGGTATATGAAAGTATACTGGACATCCAAATATCCTGAAGTGTCCAACCTCAGGCTTCACTCCGGTGAAGGCTTCTTCAGGAGTCATGTTCTTCAAAATCTAATGAGGAATTTTGTTCTGAACATATACCGCTGTCATGGATGCTTCTGCCCACATAATCATAGGTAGATTCTAATAATGTATCATTGCTTTGGTTGCCTCAATGATGGTTCTGTTCTTCCTCTCTGCAACCCCATTTTTCTAAGGGTTATAAGGAACGGTGTACTCCCTCTTGATCCCTGCCTCAATATAGAAATAATTGAAATCCTTGGATGTATACTGTCCTCCATTATCTGATATCAGCACCTTGATCCTCCTCCCAGTTAGGTTCTCAACCTGAGCTTTAAATTCTTGAAATCTCGTAAGGACTCCATCCTTGGTCTTCAAGAAGTAAATCCAAATCTTCCGAGAGTGATCATCAATGAAGAGCACACAATACAAATATCCGTTCAAGGAAGCATCTGTCATGGGTCCACACACATCTAAATGTATCAAGTCCAATATCCCTTTGGATCTGCTATCACTGCTCAAGAAGGACCCCTTGACATTTTTTCCAAGAGCACAACCTCTGCAAACACTATCATGCTAAACCTATATCTATGGAAGGCATGTTACCATCTTCCCTAGAGAAGGAAGGGCTCTATAATTTATATGAGAAATTATCATATGCCATAACTCATTCAAGCTGATAGTATCATGTAACAGGGCCTGGACTGGTCGGACAATCAACCTGTATAATATGTTTTCTCGAACACCAATCACTCGGGGAAAATTCATATTTGAGTTCTTGTGCCATGCAAGAAATTTTCCTTCAGAGAAGGTAACCTTGTAGCCTCTATCCTCCAAGGCAGAATAAGAGACAATGTTCCTTTTCATCCCAGGTACATATAGTACCTCACTCAACTGAAGGGGTATGCTAGAATCTAGTTGGAATGTAGAAGTTCCAACCCCTTTCACATTATATCTGGCATTGTCTCCAAGTACAACATGTAGACTAGAATCTTTCTCAACAAGGTCTGTCAGATGATCTCTATATCCAGTCATGTGCCTGGAGGCACCACTATCAATTAACCAAATATCACTATCAATAGGAACCGTACCTGAGCGTGATGATATAAAGAAGGAGGCTTCATCTTTTATGTATTCATCTCTATAATGTGGCTCCGGATCAACATCAACAATGGAGGCAAGTTGTTTTCCTTTCTTCCTGGTAGGACAATCTCTCGCAAAGTGTCCATACTTATCACATCTGAAACACTAGATCTTTGATTTGTCTTTTCTATGATCATGACCTGAAGCTGATGAAGTCTTCTTACCTTTGAATGCTTTACTGAAGCTTCTTCTATTTCTTCCTCCTTTCTTTGTATGAAAGGAAAGAGCATGATTGTCATCACGAGGGGAGTCTTACACTCCTCTAGCTATAAGTCTGATTTATTCTTGAGTATAGTCTGTCCATAGACGATCAAAAGTAAGTAGTTTTTCTCTACCATTGATACTTTGAAGAAATGGTTCCCAATGTATTGGAAGAGAATTGAGAGTGGTCAAGACAAGTTCTCTGTCTGATATGATTTCTCCAATGGCACCTAACTGATCTCTGATCTATGAAATCTTCATGAAGAAGGTAACAACGGTGTCAGCTTTTGTCATCTTGATGTTTTGAAGATGACCCTTCAATGAAAGATCTCTGAGGGTGTTATTACTCTCAAACATATTCTTCAATGCTTCATACATCTCACAAGTTGTCTTTAGGTTGGCAATATGAGGTAGGAGATGATCTCTCACTGAATATATTATTATCTTCCTTTCTTTGACATCATCTTCCTTCCATTCTTCCTTCTCTTCATCGATAGCTGTTTCCAGAAGAGTATTTGGTATCGCACTCAATAATTCATCCTCTTCCAGGGTGATCTGAAGTCTTAACTTCTAGGAACTGAAGTTTCTTGATCCATCAAACCTATCTTCCACCAAGGTTTTGTTCCTCATGGTTTGCAGATTCTTCCACAAGCCCTCAAAAACTAGGCTAGGAAAACTAACGGCTAGGCTAGGCTAGCAACCTTAGGTTTTGTTGGACTTATGACTACTAACAATAAGCCTTTAGAAGGTCACAAGAAAACTGGTGAGTTGTAGAAATCCTAGAACCAAAATTTCTGCAGAAAATTGCGGAACCTTAGAAACCCTAGGGCCAAAAATAAAAAATTTTTGGAATTTCACTCTGAGAGTCTCTAGGGATGGGCTAAAGGAGGCCGTACACTCCTATGCAAAATTTATCCCCAAATTTTCAGTGTAGGGTGCTGAAAAAAACAAAAAGGAGAGGACCATACCTTTTTCTGGAAACCCTAGAAGGGTCGTACGGTTCTGCAGAAAAGGGGACGACTGGCTTTAAAGCTTGTGCAATGGATATTTCAAGTCCTTTTCTTTGATACCATGTTGAATTTTCACTATGTGCTAGGCTCAAGCACGAGGTTTATTTCATTTAGCATGTACTTGAACCATAAACAAATGAAGCTACACCATACACAAGTGCTGCAATAACCAAGATCACAAGAAGAATAACCATGCACAAGAACACAAGAAATATCCTGGGAAAACCCTTCTCAAACAATGGAAAAACCCAACAATCCTTTGCTATATTCTCAAGAGAAGATCCCCCAACCATAAACCTTATATGCACACAAGAGGGTTCTCTACAACCTTGAAACTACTGCCTAAGAGAGGTGCACACTTCAGACGTACAAGTAGGTATGAAATTTCCAAATGACAAGTAACAACTCTGTTTCCTCAATGGGGAAATCACCTTTATTTATACAAGACTAGACACAACAATAAGTGTGTTTATTGGCACAATAGGGACAACCTCAATAATTCATTAATATAATTAATTATTACAATAAACATTAATTATCTTTCACACATGGTGGGGCCGACTTGTACCCTTTACATCACAATTAGGGTTACAAGTAAATCTTACACTCAAACAATATAAAAAGGGATCCACACATCCACTAGCGCTCAACCACTAGGGAAACATCCACCTGTGCTCAGCCACAAGGACATCATACTCAACAGATCTCCATCTCAACTGAGTCCATAGGAGAATCATCTGGAGTACCATCTCAAGCTTGACTCAACTGAGTCCACAGGAGTACAAAGGCAGGAGACCACACATCGACTCAACTCAGTCCATAGGAGAACGATACACCCATCACATGGGCTCTCTCACAGGTCGACTCAACTAAATCCAGAGGAGAACGTATCCTGGAGAATTTCACATGATGCTGCAATCATCAACATTCCCAACCTACGAATTGTGTGATAACATTTTGGCGTCGTTGTTGGGGAGGATTTTGAATCCTCTTCCGAACCTTAACGACACTTTAGTAATCTATCCAAAAGCCTTTCCCTAGTTTTCCTGGTGAGTCCACCTAAGGTAAGTTCCCTCTCCCCTTTCCATCCTTTGATGAGCCTTGATCTCATCTGCGACTCCATTGAGGTATTACCCTAAGTAATGGAACCATGGTCTCACGGGACTTACCATGGGATTTCCATAAAGTCTATCCTTCTTTGGATATTCAAAATATCCCTGGATATCCAAATCATTGTTCCCCGAAGTGGAGGGAAAGTTTCCCTAAATTTAATGGCGATCCAACTCTAGCAATCACCCATGTCGTCAATTATGTGAAGTATGCCTCAAGCTTAAATGTGCTATATGAAGATGTGTTGATAAATTTTTTTGTATCTTCACTAGAATCAAGTCAAAGGAGTTGGCTTGCACACTTATGTAGGCCAAAGAGTATTCCGTCTTCTACAAAGCTCATTGAATAATTTTCCAGGCATTATCAGTGAATTACCCAGAATTTGCAAGATACTTTCCAAGAGCTCAAAGATGCTCTTTGCAGAGAAGGTTTTCCTATAGATGAGGATGTAGAAAATCTTGAAGAAGATCCCAATGATTTTTCTCATGTCGAATATCCATACGAGATATTTGAAGAATATGAAGTGCTCATATCTACCCTTCCAATTGATGAAGACATCCATGCCTCTGTTCCTCCTACACATCAAAAAGAGAACGTGACAGGTTGTCACCCTTTTAAAGATCTTACTGATACTTTATTCCATAAATTTGGAAGTGAAGAAGTATTAGAGGATCCCTTGGATGCGACATATATTTTTTAAAGGAGGCAAACAAAGCATTTTGTATTAAGGATCAAGCCCATTTCAATGAAGAGGCGATGGAGGGGCATGTCCATAAAGAGAAAGAAGAATATTGATGAGGCGCAACATGTTGAGACATCGTTATATTTTCTCCCACTTAATGAGGGTGAGGTCGTTCAAACTTGTCTTCCTCCTGCACAAGAAGATGAACAAATGATTAACTTCGATGATACAAATGATCTTGTGCAGAACCTCTCTAACATGGTTGATCTACACATTGATGATTTCATACAGGTTGGGAGACGTAGATGGGATTTTTATCGTTTCATTTTTTATAGAGACTCTATTTATGAAATTGAGGGTAGCTCTTAGGAAAATGGGTTTGAGTTTTCATCGTCAAAGGATTGGTATTCATGCATGTATGATTCAGATGTTTTGCAACGTAGTGATGATATGGTTACAGATTTGTTCTTCTTCTTCGAGGATGATTTTTCGCAGCATACTCAGGATGATCTTTAGTCATCCCTTGATATGTACCCTTTTGAGGATGTAGATTTATTCTGTGAGTATTTTCATCCATTGTGATCAGATTTTGATATACACCAGGTCATGGCCAGCCCGGGGCGCTCTGAGGTCCACACTACCAAACAAAAGTACTTTCATATTCAGACTTTTGGTGGGGATTGACAGATAAAGAAGCGACATTGCTTAAGTCCAAGGGAGTATTTTCTCTCTAGACATGAGGTTATACCTTACTTCTTATCTTCTTCTTTGGGAATCCATGTAGTATTATTCCGATCTCTCATCTCCTCTTAGTTTTCAACAAGAAGTGAATCTTTGTGCGCAAACGAAGATGAACCGTCATCTATATATGATATCCCTCTTCAGAGATGGATTGATCAAGATTGTGGCTATCCTTTCTGTCATGATTTTCGGGATAATCAGGATTGTGGCTACTCTTTTCAGCAAGATTTCCTCCCTCCCACCCATCTCCATGAGTTTGATTTGATGATTGATTATATGTCTATTTATGCTCGTGATTATTATGTGTTGGACTTATCATTGTTGTTTCACATGATTAAGCACAAGGGGAGATACCTTGATGAAATGATGAACATATGGTTGCACTGGTTGTATGACTTCACCTAAAATCACCTATCACCTAATCTTCAGGGCCCTAAGAAATTTTTCTTTCCTTGCATTTGCATATTGATTTCATGCTTAGTTTATAAATTAAAAAAAAAATGCTAAAATTTTCTTTTCTAGATTAGTTTTCATTTTTGTTTTTGATGTATATGGATGAAGGGTGATAGAATCACCCTAGATTTTACAGTGTGATATTTCAGTGGAGGCACAGGTCTACAAGGAGATGTTGCGATTCTCATGCACTCTACGACGAACACATGTCCCCAAGTAGGAGCCATATGTTATGCTCAATTCCTAGGGATAACAAAGGAGATGATGTCTCTAGGTCCTCAGGTTGCAGACATGGAGTACCGAGAGACAACTTGACCAACAGTGTCCACTTGCACAGATAGAGACCCACCTCACCACCACAACTCTGAGTTGATCATGACAATATCCAACACATCAGCTGGTTGGCGAAAGACATTGGGTCTTGCTACATCATGTACAAGTCATGTATTATGGTGAGTGTCATTTCAATATTTGAGGGATTTGGGTTTTTTTCATCTATTACTGCTTTTGATTATGTGACATTTTCTTGGACATTATTCTCTTTCCCCTGTTTCATCTTGGTGGTTGAAATTGCATCGTAGTAAGTGGGGCACTCTTAGGGATAGTTATGCTACTGGCAGGTCCTTTTGACGAGTCATCGTGCCATTTTCGACCATACTTGTAACTTTCCATATTTCATCCCCTCATCTCCTCACCTTTTGGGTTTTTCAGGTGTACTGACCCAAGAAGGGGTTGTCCCTCACTTCATGGGAAGAAGGGGATGAAGGCCTAGAGGCTTGCGGATGGAAAAAGATAAAAGCCTAATTATGAACCTTCTAGATGCTCGCCCAAAGAGGTCTTGAAAGCAATGAAAATCTTCTCCTAAAAAATCAAAGACCTGCAAAAGCAAACACAACATAAATGCACCACTTGATTGAGGGATGTACACAAAATGCATTACAAGCTAGACTATACCCCCATGGAACTATGTGTACTTCTCCCTTCAGGAGACACTTCAGTACTTCCCCCAAGTCAATCGATTCACCCTAGGGAATACCCAATATTTGGACCTTAATTAATTAATGGCAATAAATGGGCTTGGGAAAATGATGCATTGAAAACGAAGGTGCAACACGTCCTCTACAAAGGCACCCATAAGTGAGACACTCCAACCCCTTGTATATCATGGAACTCATGCCCAAAAGTATTCACCTCATCCATAACAGACCATCCACATGAATTAGAAGGAGGTCCCCTTGGGAAACACCCCTAGACTTGAGGTGTGATTCACCCAATAGGTCGTTTTGCCAACCCTCCCATACCTAAACTTGGAAAATTGCACAGGGTGTTTGAGAATTAGTTTATTTTGATGAGGTGGTTTGGATTTACTTGATTAGATAGCTCTTTTATTGATTTTATTTACTCATCATGATGCTTTGACTTGAGATCCTTGGATGGCATATCTATTTGTCTTTGCAGGACCCAACTGGTGGACAGTTTTGGAGGAACACGCCTAACTTGGGCTTCTATGGGGCTTGAATCCCATAGGTTGGATGCTAAGGGCCCACATGCTGAATCATGGAGACATGCCTTTGGAGGCCTACAAAACATCATGGAGGAATTAAACTAGCCCCTACCACCCAAACGTTTTTCCCAAGAAGACCAAAACGTCACCCTTGAAGGCTTGACGTCATAGAGGGGCTAGGGTTTGGTGGTGGTTGAGGACACTTAGTACATTTTGGAGGAAATATCCCATGGATCGTGGAGGATATGGATTTTATCAAGGACACTTGGCTTTTGGAAGCCCAACGTCCCTTCTCCAATCTCCTAAAAACTGCCAAAAGTTGCCCAAAAGGAGGGTGACATCATGTTTTAGGGTTTCTTTCATGTGCAAAAGTATGAATTAAATAATATTATTTTTGTAAAGGGGTAATATTAGGGATGTTAACCCATTATCTTGTGGTTTACCCTAAATTATGTGGACAAACTATGTTTAAGACATTTTGTATAAATATAGATCATTTGTATCTCATTTGAATCATAGCTCTCCCATGTGGAGAATGATACTTGGATGAAATTTTCACCCTACTTGGGAAAATTCATTCTCTCTCTCTCTCTATTGTGATATGGTTTTTCTCTTGTCCTATGGAAGTAAGGGGTGCACTACTCTTGGAGGCTCTTTCTCTTTGCTTTGGTAATGAAATTGTTTGGCAACTAGGGTTTTGTCTTGGAATTTCTTGGAATTGGTAAGGAAAATCTGCACTTTGTTAGGTTTCTTTCTTGTTCCATACTTGTTATTGGATACATCCTTGGAGGAGTATAAGGATTTACAACCTCCACCCATTTTTATCATTATTGTTTGTTGAAAAGGCTATTGCAAAGGTTGATAGGAGGAGTAAAAGGGTTTACACCCTCCTAGACTTTACCTTATTAGGGTTGCTATCTCAAGGGAGTAAAAGGGATTACCCTCATGAGACTTAGTAGTCCTAACCTAATACAAGAAGACTCCACAACCCATTTGGCAAGGGACTAATATTTTATTGAATTGGAGAAATAATTTGCTTGCATTGAAATGCGCAATTTTACAAGATATTGAATTTGTTCAAAGTGGAATCAATTCTTTGCCTTAATTTATTGATTGAGCCACTAGGGCATTTTGATTGGTCAAGGATACCTTGCTGCTGTTACAAATTTATGCTGCAGCCATTAGGGCTACAACAAACTCTCTTTTTTAAGCTTAATTTCTCATTCTTTTACTATTGGAAATAGTTGGAAAATTGTTATTGTTAATCTACTTCTTGTTGGCTATTCTTGGAAATGTTTTGGCTAATTCCTTGGGGTAAAAGTTGCTGCTTTGAAAATTTCTAAAACATCTTTTTTGCAGCCCTAATTCACCATCAAATCTTGTGCTAAGGTATTGGGAATTAGTTTGCATGTTTAGTGCTTCATAGCCCAATAATACTTGATGCTTTTGATGGTTATTTTTGCAATAAGTAATTGATTTCATTGCTGATATATATTTTTGTTGACTGTTGCAAATAGGGACAACAAGATTAAATTACTTTTCCACCTGACATATAGTTCGTACAATTGGTTATTCTTGTTTCTCGGCAAGTATAAACACTCTTTGCAGGTACTCAAAGACTTGGTAACCATTGACTACTACCAAGGCTCATTTCCAACTCTCTTTCTATCTAACAACTTGACCTATAGGGGCATCCATTCATAAGTATCATTTTCCATCTCATTTCCCC
>ML787888.1:283803-299232 GCA_009831015.1 Picea engelmannii | reverse complement strand
ATTCACCCTCGCAGGGGCGCGGAGATCCCGTTTACAAAAATATAAGTGCTGGTGTTTAAAAACACCCAGTAGAACCATGTCGTCTTCGACATAGATAATCTTCATGAAATGAGTTGACCTCTGTGCTAATCCAGCGGTCAACACAACCCACATCGTTGGATCATTTCGCGAATTCGGGGTTTGTGAGTTTGGAGGCCAAACCAAATTCTTAGTTTCGTGAAGTCTCGAGTTGCGAGGAGCAGGGAAGGAGATCCAAACCATTGGATCCAAGCCACGGGAGAACCGTTGGATCATAACCTCCATGTGATATCGCGTATTGGGGGTTTGGGGTTTGAAAGAATTCCTTTTCGACTGCAGAAGTCACGAAGTGTCGAGTGCCGAGGGCTCGTACGAACACATGGCACATCCGTTAGGTGGGGGCACGTGGTTGACAGGTGGCATAACAAAAAGCACCCAGAGAAAAGTGGAAGCAAGTGACAGGTGGTGGACACACATCGCCTGGGAAGGAGTCAACCCATTGTTGAATTATCGCGTCTCAGGGGTTCGCAAAGGCGGAGCACGAGGGTTCAACATCCAACTCACGAAGTCACGAGTTGCGAGTAGTGCTGACACTTAGTCCTAGCCATTGGTTGTGTGTGGAAGGATCTAATAAAAAGGAGCCATACCCGTATCACATCTCGGGTATCGATGTTTGGAGGAAGAGGAGTCGAGGGTCATCGACTCATGAAATAGTGAGTTGCGAAAGGTGCTTGCGCTAAGGCCTGGTTGTGGTCGCATGGAGATGTAAGGCTAACGCCTAGCGTTAAATTGCACAAGGCGGGTTTTCACGAGGACATGTGGACCTATGGACCTGTGGGTTTTAAATAGGGATCCGAGGGAGCCTCTTCGAATCATGGAGAATTTAGAATGATCCTATGCAGATCTCGGCCAGAGGGTCGGGGGTCTGTGCCAAGTGTTATCAGAGCTTGATTCTCTGTCTGTATACTGTAGGCAGAAGGAGGTAGAAGGAAAAGAAAACAATACTCTGATACGCAGCAGTTGTGGTATCAGAGCATAATTTTGTTCGTATATTTCAGGCAAAAGAGGAAGCGAGGTGAAGAAGAGCCTGTAGGAGACAGGTAAAAGGTGAAGGTTGTTGCGGGACACAGCAGTCAAATGGTAAATTCAGGTGGACTGTAGGACATACTGGAAACACTCACGGTTGCAGAGTGACAACAACAAGTTTGCCAAGAGGGTAGACAAGAACAGAAAGATGGCTACTGAAGGCCATGGATGCAGTGGAAAGAAGAACCATCAGTAGCAGAGAAAATATGAGATGGATAAAGAGATCACTAAGATAAGGGCGAGAATGGAAGAGATTTCACTGCAGATGTAGCGGGATGCAAAGACACATTGGGTGTATGAATGGCCTCTGAGGAGGAAAGCAAAGTGGCGAGTCAAAAAATTGTTGTCCAAAGGACAGCGAAGGCTGTTGATAGGGTGGTTGAGGCATGTTGAACGCCTCAAAGGTGAACAGGAAAGGGTTCACATCTGTGAGCCAGAAGCTGGGATAAATCTAAGTTATGATGAAGACGAGAGATCAATCAGATATCTCATAGACTACTAAGTGGGCAGAGATGGACTTTCAAATTTCCAAGTGGGCAATAGAAAGAGATCAAGTGAAGGTCTCGTATACTGCCAGGGGGGTGGTGCTGAAAGTTCAAATTTCTAGGAGGGAACTGAGATGGGATTGACTGATCTCATAGACTGCTAGGTGGGCGGCAGAAAAATCCCATACTGCCAAGTGGGCAAGGGATAACAGATGAACTCAGAGGTGAGTTCATATCAACAAGAGGAGCTGACAGAGAAGGAAGGTCAGAAAAGTATTATGATCATTGGAGGAATTCGGATATTCCTACCAAGTAGTTGAATGGAGGTTGATGCATAGGGTGAAGCTGCAACAGAGGAAGAAGGACAACTAGAAAAAACTGTCACGAAAGGAGAATTGGGGTAGACATCAAGAGATACCCCAATAAAAGGAGAAGAAGATGAGAATTTAGAAGAATGGCTCAAATATTTCAGCTAGGTAGCTGAAACAAAGATAACTACAGCACTGGAAGCTGTAGCAGAAGAAGAGCATGCAGATAAGATGCTCACTCCATGGGACATGGAGTTGGAGATGTTGGAGGATTGGTTGAACCATCCAGAGCCAGTAGATGACTGCCATGAGAAGATAGTCATACAGATGTTAGCAGAGGAGGATTCCGAGGAATCTCTCAGAAATTTCAGCCAAGAAGCTGAACAGATGATGACTGCAACACTGAGGTCTGCAGCAGAAGGAGAATCAGAATTCCAGTCTGAGGAGCAACTGGAGGAAGCTGGAGATGCACCAGCAGGAGAACTGGCAGAAGCAAAGTTTTCAGAAGGGGAAGCTGAGAGAGACTCAATGATCAGACTACAGAACTGAATTTTTCCGCAGAGTGGTAAGCTGAGGCCACAGAGGAAGAAAATAGCATGGGGGGTCTAGTTGATCTGCCCATTGATAAGGACGAAGAAGTGCAGCCGAGGAGACTGCATAAAGAGAGCTAGCCACTAGCTCAACTGGACAAGGTAATTGAGAGAATCAAAAGGCTGATGTCGATGTCAGCAACAGAAACTGCTAGTGAGGAGGAGCTGAGCAGAGAAGAACCTGTCATAGTAGCAGGGCACTAGATGCAGCAGTAGCAGCGAAGTAGTGGAGTAGATGGACAAATCCAAAGAACTGTTTGGGATCCAGGTGGATTTCAACAACGATGTTGGGAAGCTCATGAGTAGGAGCTCATGAAATTTTCACAGCAGAGGAGTACGATGCAAGAGAATCGCTCCAAGCCAGCTACACACCAGCCAACCAACAAATCAAGCGCGCATTCAATGGAAGGAGAGAGGCGCAGCCCTCTCATTTTCCAAATTTTGAAAAATTGTATTAAATGTTTGTAAGGCTGGTAGAGCCAAACCCATGCATGTACGCAGGCTTTAGATAAAGGTTGCCTTAAATGGTTGTAAGGCTGAGATATAGATCCGATTCGGACTAGACAACCATTCAATGTAATTGAATGTAAATTAATGAGAGTTGGTGAGATGGAGGGAAGCGCTCGAGGAGCCCCCTTTTGTAAAAAATATCCTTTGTATCTCTAGGAGTTAGTGAGTTGGAAGAGAAGAGTAGAACAAAGAATAGGTTAGAGAAGAGAAGAAGCCGTGACTCTGTTGCAATCCAAGCTCACATTGTAAAAAGGCATTTCATATTAACACAATCAGAGTGGTTTTTCCTGCATGTTATTCTGTGTATGTTGATGAATGTCTTTACGCGTTTATGATATGCTGTAGATGTGTGTTTAGTTTGCATTTGCAGGTTACAGACATAAGTCGTTGTCTGTTGGGCTCTTTGATTCTAGGTTTGGATTCTTTGTGACTTCATGCAAGAGGTTGCATGACAGAACACTGTGGGTTCTATAAGCTGGTGCATAGAGTGCACTTCTAAATTCTGCAGAATTTAGACAAAGACGTGCCAGGAGGGCACACCGGAGGAAGTCATTGACTCAAGGAGGAAGCCTCAAGGTTTTTGAACAACTTGAAGGAGAAACTGTGCAGAGGAGAGCACAGAGAGGAGAATCGGAATTGTTGAGAATTATGTAAAGGCTCTTCCAGGAGGGCATTGAGTAAATGCACATGATGCATTGAGAAGAACTCTATTTTGAGTTCGGTAAGAAAACATAGTCACTAAAGATTCTGTAGAAGCTCTGCCAGGAGGACATTGAGTGAGTGCAAGGAGTGCACCGAGAAGAACGCTCTATCAAGTTCTGAGATAAGAGAAGTGCCAAGGAGGAGACACTCACAAGGTTACTGAACACCCTGTAGGCTCAGCAAGGCGTGCTTGAGCAAGAAGTTGTAGAAGAAGGCACTCGCATCCCTTCAAAGAGAGAAAGGGATAGAGACATTTTAAGGTTTAGAGTAACAAATTTCAGTGAGGAGGAACATCCCTTAGAATACAGGTCGGAGCTAAGGTTATAGGCTTCACAGAGAAGACAAAGGCCGAGGCATTTTGGAGCAAGAAATATTCTAAGGGGAAGAAAGAAGCATAAGCTCAGGAGGGAGCACAACTGCCATTAGATCAGATGGAGTGGCGAGATCTGGGTCGTTGAAGTCTATGTCCAGACACACGCAGGAAAGCACACAAGGAAGAGAAACAAATCTGGGCCATCAGATCTAGTGCAAAGGACTGATAGCCATTAGATCCGGAGGAAGGAGCACAGAGTTTAACCTCTGGGAGGTCGCGCGGGAGAGGAGCCGTATGGATGGTGAGAGGCCTTCATGAAGGAAGTGTCGAAGTTGCGCGATTCATTGGATCTTACAGAGTTGCAAGGTGGTTAGAGGCCGGTGAAACCCATCACCCAGGATTCGAGGGTTAATATGAGTCGTTGATCTCGTTTCAACCCACGTCGTTGGATCATTTCACGAATTCGGGGTTCATGAGTTTGGACGCCAGACCAAATTATTGGTTTCGCGAAGTTCTGAGTTGCGAGGAGCAGGGAAGGAGATCCAGACTGTTGGATCCAAGCCATGGGAGAACCGTTGGATCAGAACCTCTACGTGGTATCGCGTATCGGGGGTTTGGGGTTTGAAAGAATTCTTTTTCGACTGCAGAAGTCACGAAGTGCCAAGCGCTGATGGCTCGTGAAAACACGTGGCACATTCGTCAGGTGGGGGCACATGGTTGACAGGTGGCGTAAAAAGAAGCACCTAGAAAAAAGTGGAAGCGAGTGACAGGTGGTGGACACACGTCTCCTGGGAAGCAGTCAACCCATTGTTGACATATCGCGTCTCAGGGGTTCACAAAGGAGCAACACGAGGGTTCAACAATCCAACTCGTGAAGTCCTGAGTTGCGAGTAGTGCTGACACTTATTCCTAGCCAGTGGTTGTGTGTGGAAGGTGCTAATAAGGAGGAGCCATACCCATATCGCATCTCGGGTATCGACATTTGGAGAAAGAGGAGTCGAGGGTCATCGACTCACGAACTAGCGAGTTGTGAAAGGCGCTTGTGCTAAGGCTCAATTGTGGTTACATGGAGATGTAAGGCTCGCGCCTAGCGTTAAATTGCACAGGGCGGGTTTTCACGAGGACCTGTGGATCGAATTTGTGAGGTTCCAATAGGGATCCGAGGGAGCCACTTTGGCTCGAGGATAATTTATAACAATCCTGTGCGGATCTCAGCCAAAGGGTCGGGGATCTGCAACAGAGTGTCAAAAGTCCAATATCGTGAAATTTATCTGAAATTTATCTTTGGATTCTGTTGATTGCATTTGCCACGAATATCCATGGGTCTCAAATCCATTCGAGGTCCTCAGTTGTATTCCATACCACTTACTTTCATACCCTTGACAGGTTTCGGGCTCGATACCCTGCTCATTGTAGTTTACCCGACTGTCGATTGTACCCGCTTGGTGACTGTTCGCGCATTGGCAACCTAGTTGCCTATATTTTTAGTGACATACACGGGTGACTGTGGGGGTATACCGTGGTACCTAGGACAAAAATCGGGCCACACTTTGCAGAGTATACCCAGAGGGTGCTTCCGTGTTCAATTTTCACTTGCACTGGTAAGTTGCTCTAGTGTTGGTTGTTGTAACTGTTCTTCCAACTAGTTTAGTGTTTGCTTGTTTTATCTTGTAGGGACCTTTTTCTAGTGTGTGTTGTTTTTGAAAGAATAGAGAGCCCTAGTGGGTATTTTATCTTCTCACACAGTGGAGAATCACAAGATCCTCCGGTCACGAAGGCTTCTTGGCCTGCCACCGGTTACACTGGAGCCACCCCCACCACCGCTAAGGAGAAAGCTAGACCAACAAGGGTCTTTTGAAGCGACCGGGTCACAGGAAACCACACCTGACCAACCTCTGTTAAAGGACCTTTCGTCTCCTTTAAAGCAGGCAGTAATGGAAGCGAATGTTGCCACTTCTTCTGGGAATTCTTCTATTCCCACTACGACTGTCACCACAGGGGGTGTTCTACCTCCTAACCCATCGTCGTCGGTCCGAGCCACCATGGTATCGACTTCCTCTACCTCGAGTAGTGGTTCGATCTCATCTTTGACTGTGGGCACTGCTCCTTTCAAACAGAGTGCGACAGACCCTCCATTCTCATACGGTATGCCTAGCTCAGGTACAAGCCCTGTACTATCCTACTCCACTTTACAGACCTTAGGTCTGGGGGCAGGGAGCTCTAATGCTCCCCTGCAAGGGCCCATAGGGGGCACTTCAGCTCCCTCTAATGCGTTCCCTTACGGGGGAGGTCATATACCTCCTTATTCCTCTTTGCTTGGCGGTACCCACCAACAATCTGCCAGGCCAAACACACACCATAGTTCACTTGGAGTAGGGAGTCAAGGACCACCTTCTCAAAATATGCTGGTAGGGTCGACACCATTTTATTTGTTCGGTGCGTTTGGTAACAACGCTTTCTCGTCAGCTGATTTCCCGACTGGGGGTAACCCTGGTTATGGCCAACCTAATCCTATGCAAGGTACTATTCCTGCATAGGGGGCAAACCCAAAAACTTCTTCCGCATCAGGACCTTGGTATTCTTGGCAAGGATCAGTTCCATCGTCAGGAATGCCGATCTAGGGAAATTCTTTTCACAACCAATGGAACTCCGGAAAAGGTACAATACCTATGCCTATGGGATCGGCATGGGGAAAACCTTCCCAAAGTCCTCCGAATGTAATGCATGCCCAACCATCTACGTCCTATTTTGGGAATCAGCCAATGATGTCTCCTCAAACGCAAAATCTATACGCTGGTCATGGCCATGGATTTTACTAAAACCTCGGCCAACAACCCAAATTTTCTTGGCAACCTGGAGCCAATCAAACTCCAGGCCCCTTTTTCCATGGTTATCATCAACAACAACCAAAACTACCCTTTTTGGCAACCTTACATTTTCCAAACTTGACAAGGTTGTTGAATGACCCCATCTGTCACGATCCACATTGGCCCCCTATGCCGACGAAATTGCCTTCGGACATACCAAAGTTCGAAGCCAAGCCTAACGAAGATCCAGGGGATCATGTGACCACCTTCCATCTTTGGTGTTTGTCTAATTCATTGAAAGATGACTCTGTACAATTGTGATTGTTTCAACGCACTCTCATTGGGAGTGCTGCGAAATGGTACATCGAGCTCAACCACTCGAGATATTCTTCCTTTGACGAATTGGTAATGGATTTCCTAAACCATTTCCAATTACCTGTGAGATACGACGTCAGCACATAATTGCTGGCCAATTTCAAACAAACAAAAGAGGACCATATCTCTGATCACATCTGAGAATGGAGACGTCGGAAGAGTTTGATTAAGGTACAAGTCCCACTAGCATTCCTGCTTGAGTGGTTACTTAAGTATTTGGTCCCCCATCTCTCCAAAGACATCGCAACATCGGGAGTGTTTTTCAAAGAAGATTCCATCATGAGAACTCAACAGATGGAGCTAATTTATTCTCAGTCTGGTTTACTGTACAAGATTTTTCTAGATGCACCATGATCCATACTTGATAAAACCAGAAAGAGAGTTGGACCACATGCCAATGGTATTGTAGGTTCAGCAAAAACCAAGCCCGCTAAACAATTGACAAATCAATTATAGCAATTGTCTATACAACACACAACGGCCAGCCAAACTACTGTTTCAGCTGTTCCCCCTACCCAAACGTCGGATGTACACAGTGTGCAATCGACAAATCTGAAGGCCACCCAACAACCTGATGGAAAGAAAAAACAATGTAAGAAGGGTAAGGGGGCTAAGAAACCCACTAATAATGTTGGCGAGGGAAACACTGAGAAATGAAAGGCGAAGTATCTGTGTAACCTGTGTGCAGAAGACCACTCGACCCACCAATGCCCTCGGCTTGCAGAGGCCCAAAATTTTGTGTCACAATAGCAGCCTGTTGTGTTAACGAATCCATTCCAACATGAGAAAAACCTAACCCAAGCCTCTACAAGCACAGAAGGGGGCAATCAAGCACCCTCTCCATCTTTGAACAACCCTGGATCCGCGAATGTGTATATGATGAAAGGTGATTCTTTTATATCGACTAGAGCACATGACTACAGTAAGCCAAACACCTCTGAGAAAGGAAAAGAAGTTGAAATCCCATCTCTTCCTCTCCATATCGAGAAGAATCTGGGTGAAACAATGACATGCATCCCAAAAGGTGTGTTCAAGGAAGCTTCTCACAACCCAAATGCAAGGGCCGCCCAGAAATATTTTGTGGTGGAGGATTTGTTTCAAACCCCTTATGCGATGTTTGCTTTGGAGGTCCTCCAAAGATGCCCTTCCCAGAGGAAAGCTTTGTTAGCCACTTTAGGATCTGCTGAAACTTGTAATCTGGGTACAATCATGTTGGATACAATTGAGTTAAAACCTTGTCTCCCTTACCACATAGCATTTCAGATAGTAGTGGCTTACCCCATGAAAAGTTTTACTCGGAACATTTTCTGCACGGTGGTTGATGATGGTGCCTCGACATGCGTCATGTCATTGGCATGTTGGAAGGCCATTGGCCAGCCCGTTTTGTCTCCATCACCTACTCTTCTTACCTCTTTCGACGATCATTTGTTTCAACCACATGGCATTATCCCCTCTTTCCCTGTGCAGTTAGGAGGGAAGACTGTGTGCGTCAAGGTAGAAGTAGTCGACGCATCCCTCGACTGTAATCTCTTGTTAGGTAGGAGTTGGACCTATGCCATGTAGGCAGTGGTCGCTACAGTTTTCCGGGTCTTGTTGTTTCCACATAAGGGTCGGATCGTGACCATTGATCAATTGTCCTTCTCCCGACCTGACCCTACATTGGGGGCATCCATGGTCCCGATGATTAACAATCCCCAACCGGGCATTGTAAACGTAGGGGTTGGTTTGTTCCCACCTTTGATGGGTACTTTCGATTACCCGCCTCCTCAAGGAGATGTCAAGTTCGTATCAGACCACCATAAGGTTGAGATTTTCCAAGTTTCATTGTTTCACATGACTTACTTCAACGAGCCATGGATTCTTCCTTCCCCATTGGCCACGATGGAAGGGACAGGGCACCATGGTATGTACATGCACTTGTCTACGATAGAACCAACGTACTCTTTAGTCCAACAAGCTTCAGCCAACACCGATCCAACTCCTACACAAGAGTTAGATCCGACTCCAGAGCCTATTTGGGCTCAGGGTTCCTTCGCTGATATTGATTCGTTAGACTTAGTATTTCCCTCAGACGAAGTAATCATTGAAGCAATGACTAGTCCAGACAAACCCTGGGACAATCTCCATCATAGATCATACTTCCTCCCAGAGTTAAGCGGAATCGAAGCAAGGGAATTCACCTTGACTATGACTGGAGATAGGTCTTTTCCTATCATTCCCTTGGCTACACATGAGGTTTATGTCGAGGGTAATATGGAAACCATCGCTGAAACTATACCACTTAATATCTCCAGAACCCCTGGTGTCATGGAGAATGTTTTCTTCAGAGATGACTATTCCCTCGAAGAGATTCAAATCTACACAGACTTATTTAAATAATTCCGCGACGTTTTTGCCTGGTCTTACGAGGAAATGCCAGGCATTGATCCAAAAATAGTCGAACATGAAATCACAACTTATCCTGATGCCAAGCCATTTCGGCAGAAGCTTCGTCCAGTTAATCCCAGGAAAGCAGCAGTTATTAAGGTTGAAGTAGATAAACTGCTCAAAGCTGGTTTTATCTATCCTATCCATTTGACCCAATGGGTGTCAAATCCTGTGCCAGTCAACAAGAAATAGGGCATGATTTGTGTATGTACGGACTTCCGTGATTTGAACAAGGACTGTCCAAAAGATAATTTTCCCACACCATTCATTGACCAGATAGTCGATGAATGTGCAGGTTGCGAGGCCTTTTCTTTCATGGATGTTTTTTCTGGATATAATCATATACAAAGCAAACCCAAATACCAACACAAAACTGCATTCATTTTTCCATGGGGAACGTTTGCCTATTGTAAGATGCCTTTTGGTATCAAAAATGTTGGAGCTACCTTCCAGTGGGCCATGTCTTTTTCTTTCCATGATCTCAAGCATATAGTCAAAGCCTATTTAGATGATTTAGCATCATGATCTCACAAGAGAACGGATCATCCCACACACCTCCGACTTATCTTTGAGAAATGTCACTACTTCTGGATTCGCTTGAATCCAAACAAATGCAGCTTTTGCATAACGTCAGGATGGATGCTAGGTTTCATAGTCTCAACAATAGGGATCATGGTTGATCCTCTCAAGGTGGAGGCAATACTTCAGTTGCCACCCTCGCGTACAATCCTTCAGCTTCAAAGTTTACAAGGAAAAGAAAACTTTTTGAGGCGTTTCATAGCCAACTATGCCGAGATCACCAAGGGATTTATGTGTTTGCTAAAGAAAGACGTCCCTTTTCATTGGGATGAATCTTCTCAACACTCTTTCAATGCATTAAAACATGCCCTCACGAATGGCCCTCTGCTTTCGGCCACCTAATTATAACAACGATTTCTTATTGTACTTGGCTGTGGCAGAGTCGACTATCGGTATGGTCTTAGTTCAGGAGGATGAATTCCTCTCAGAATATGTGATTTATTACCTCAGCTGAGGGTTGGTTGGACCGGAACTCAATTATTTCCATATTGAAAAACTGGCATTGGTAGTCATTCATTCTGTTCAACGGTTCCATCATTATATTTTGTTTCACAAGACCACCGTCATTGTCGTTGTGAATCCATTTCAATATGTATTAACATGACACGTCATTGGCGGGAAGATCAGTCGATGGATAGTTGTCCTTCAAGAATTTGACTTAGATTTTGTTTCGACTAAATCTAAAAAGTCACTAGTCTTTGTGAAACTTATCTCAGCACTTCCGGTTGAATCCGGTGAGGTTACGCCCAAAGAGTCACCTATTAGAGGATACATGTTTTTGATCACATCTTCAGATCCATGATATGGAGATATACTTGTCTATCTCTAGACTTTGAAGTGCCCTGCCTCTGCTTCTCATGATGAGCGTCGCCATATACACCATCAGTCTAAGAACTATCTCATACTCAATGACACTTTGTATCTCCAAGGTGTAGATTGCATCCTTCGTCGATGTCTTACTCATGAAGAAGCAGTTATCGTGCTTAACGACTGCCATACTGGAGCATGTGGTGGTCATTTGTCTTGGTTGGCAACAACCCAAAAGATTTTACGGGCTGGTTACTTCTGGCCAACGTTAATCAAAGATTGTATTGAATCAGTCAAGAAGTGTCACCCATGTCAGATATTCTCTCGAAAGATGAGGGTACACCCTGCTCCCATGTTTCCTGTCATCACAGTTGGTCCCTTCACCAAGTGGGGGATTGATTACACTACATGCAACCCTCCTTTAGCAAGGGGGCACTGTTATATCATTTTAGTCGTAGACTACTTCACGAAGTGGGTCGAATCTATGCCAATGTTTAAAGATGATGGAGAGACTGCAACTCTCTTTTTGTTCAACCAGATAATTGCAAGGTTCGACGTCCCAAGAGAGATTGTCACTGACCATGGCAGTCACTTTCAGAACCAAATGATGACTGAATTAACACCAAATATTGGGTTGTGGAAATAACATTCATCACCCTACTACCCCCAAACAAATGGTCAGGTGGAAGCTGTAAATAAATCTAAGCGATCTGGTGTGCATGTCTTAGTCACACCATGGTCAGTGATCTTGTGTGACTAAGACATGCACACCAGATCACTGACCATGGCCATAGTATGAGCAGCATAGCAATCTAAGCGATCTGGTGTGCATGTCTTAGTCCACTGCCGGGTGTGAAGCTCCAAGGCAAGCCCCCTTCTATAATCCCTTCAGTGGTGAGCTCCCATAGTCTGGCCACTTCTGTGTGACCAGCTAGAGAGGGAGAGGTGGATGTATGGGAGGCATATCCATCTAAGAGACCTATTGTGGATGTCTTAGCTCGCGGATGGGCTGGAGAGGGAGAGGGGGAACATTCTTTTGACCTTATTTTTGTGAGCACAATCATTTCACTGACACATGACATGACCGACAAATTGAGAGAAGAAGAAATAGATATATGACCTACCCTTCTAGCTTAGGGTTGTGATAACCATTTATTCCCCTCAAAGTTGAACGAGTTCTTGGGCACTCAATCCTTTAGGGATCAAAACAATGGGAGAGTCACAAACTTCATACATGAAATATTCGAGTTTCTTTGAAGATAGAGCCGATGAATTTTAGTGTCATTCATCGATGGTTGAAATTTTAAGATTCAATTGTTGTGATTTCTGAAATAGAAAACCTATCTTTGCAGGTTTGGCTTGATAATAGAAGGCGAAGTGTTGTGAACAGAATTGTTTGGCTTCTTACCAAATTAAATAAAAAACTAAAATACTATAAATTATTATTATAGTGCAACAGACCATATTAATAGAAAAGTGAACCCGAAAAAGCCTCAATTCTTGAAGTGGGAAGTCTTAAATTCTGAATTAGGTAAACCCTAACAAAAACAAAGGTGGGTGTGAATTGAGATTGAGAAGAGGAGCAGGAGAAGATGAAGAGAATGGAAAATACGAGGGATAAACTTCAATGGGATGTGCAATTTCTGGTGCTCAAAAGGCTTCCCCCCATGGATTTACGCAGACTTCAATTTTCATGTAAATATTTTAATTCTTTGTCATCAAACTTAGAGTTTTTGATGGAGTATGAGAGACATCGCCCCCCTCACACCACTCCGACTTCGAAGCATGTTCTGGGATTTGAACGTTATCAACCTTTTGAAAGCTTACGACGACAGGTTCTTGTGTTCACCCACGGAGAGGATATTTCTAGTGTTCAATCCTCTCTTTCTCGGCAAGGGAGGACAATGGATTTTGAGGGCACTGACCACTGATTGCAGCGGGGAAAGTGTTTCAGAGATTGCATGAATCAGCTTCGATCGGAAAAACTGTATCTCCAAGCTTGTCTTGTGCCAGAAGTCGAATCCGCTGGAGTATGATTCTAAAAGGACCACTTTTATTTACAACTTTTACAACTTCAAAGAGAAGATGTGGAAGAATATAGAAGAGTCGAAGGAAATTAACAGTAAACTTAAAATTGGTTCACCCTCAGATGTAATGCTCAAATTGTGAATGAACGTTTACTGTGTTGGTTGATGCGGGTGAGCCATTATTGTCCATTCCATACATGGTCTTGGTGTTTGATTTGGAAGAAGAGGCGTGGTTGGAGCCAATCCCAGTGGGCTATGAGTTGTTCGTTTCCATGTGTATTGCAGATCATGAAAATCAACTGTGTGCAATAGGAAAAACGAAGGGGACGATGAAATTAAGCCTTTGGAAACTTGATATGCAACAAATGATTTTCAGAGCAGCCGAATACATTCTACTCCCACCTTCCTCATTATGGGAACCCTATCATTTATTGAGAGGTCGGGGTGTTATGCAGGTCACACTCTTTGACGGAGATCTCGTAATAAAGCGTTTATCGGTTTATGACATGTCACGCCATTCTTGGGAATGTTTGGGCATCATCCCATTGACAACTAAATATTTCACTTATGACAATGCTAAATTGGGGATTTGTTTTGAACCCACCCTTTTCAAATTGGTAGAGGTTTTCTCAAAGAATACGAGATAAATATGTCTCGTTCATACAATTAAGTTTCAATGATTACAGTTGGTCCTTACCTACGCCATGCCTGGAAATAGGGAACAAAAGAGTGTGGAATGCCTAGCATCATATTATGATAAAAATTTCATTAAAGGAAGGTGAGAAACTAATCTTTGCCACAACTTCTAATCATGGAAGGTATGGAACTGGGTAAACTTATAGAACCCATATGTTACCTTTGATGCAAGCCTTTTTTTCCACTGATAAGGAATAAGCCTCGACCCTTGACTTTGTTTCCATAACTGCAACTTGAATCGGTTGGTTCATACCTACGCCATGAAGCTTCATTTGGGCAGGATGGAAGTAAAGAATATGTAGGTATGTGAGCTTGATTAGTACAAAGATAACGATGTGGATTCAGAGGGAGCCTACTTATAATCTTGTTGGCAAGTGGTAAACCTGTCACATTCAATCATTTCTTCTTTCTCACTGCATTCAATTTAGGAGTAATTCACAGTTTCATTTTCTTCCTACTTCCCACATTCAATTTAGAAGTAATTCAAAGTATCTTGGGGTGAATTTGTAAGTATTTATGAAATAACATATGAAGAGGCTCGTTGGTATTGAGATTGGCATCAACTCAGACCAGGTATGTTTAGTACAATTTAAATAAATTGTACTACAAATATTTTTGGAAAAGAAAAAACACAAATATGGACCTTAGGGGAAGTGAGGACTTAGAACTCACCTGAAGATTGAAGATGACATTCTTTTGTTATGATCTCTCCCATTACATAATGTCATTAATGGATGGAAATAGTACCCACTAATATATCAGAAAAAGCAGGGAAGGTTATGGCTCTGCTAACAAGCATAAGATTGAGCATCAGCCAAGTGGAGTGTTGCATGCATGCAGAGGCTTGCTTGACTGCAGTGAGATTCCTTCGAATGCAGTGAGACATTGGGAGCTTCAAAGCTTGTCTGAAATGTCAACAATGAGACATTGGGAGCTTCAAAGCTTGTTCAACAAAGCTTGTCAAGAATGTTAGCATGGTCAGAGTTTGGCCAATCATAATTACATATTTTATAAATTCATTTTAAACCATTGACAAATAAAAAAATAATTGAAACACACCAGGGATTTAAGTCCCATCCGATGTTTCGCTGTCCAACGGAAAAAAGGATAAAGAATATTGGAAAATTCTGAAAAATATTTTTGAATTTTGAAAATATTCAAATTAGTCCAATTAATTCAAAAACTTTGTAAAAACATTGCAAAACGGAAACCTAACCGGTTGCTATAGTACCTTGGCAAGTACTAATAACAAGGTTTGGTATGATTAGTTATTTTAATCTTATCATTTAATTCGTAACACTATAATATAAAATTTATAATAATTCACTAAACTCCACATTTTTTGGAATATGCTTCATAATTTTTTTTCATCATTATGATGATTATCTTCTATCATTATAATGCTAATTCTTTTAATATCCAAAGATTTTCATTCTTTTTAATATACTTACAACGAAAATAAAAATTATAATATTAAAAATAAGAAAAATATAAAATCCAAATTAAAAGTAATAATCTAGTTATTATAAAACATAACGAGTTCCATTGTGAAACTGGGCGTTGGTCAATTCCTAAAACGCCATGGGATGAAAGAGTGTGTCACCTTTGTGACACTAAGAAGGTTGAAGATGAAAAGCACTTTCTCTTTGATTGTCCAACCTATACCCATATTAGATCTCATTTTCAAAATATTGATCAC
>ML787888.1:186203-205695 GCA_009831015.1 Picea engelmannii | reverse complement strand
AAGAATCTGTAATAGTTAGAAAACCTTTCAAAACATCACAGAATGAAAAATATGTGTGTGTGGCAACTGTTGTAATAATCCTTATCACAACATCCTTAGCACAAACTTTGTTCATACAATCCTTATACAAACATAACACATCTATTAAGAGGAAAATAGAAGGAATATGATAAAACATAAGGAAAAAGACTAACTAATCAAAAATTATTACTCATCAGCTGAGATATTGCATAAAAAACTAAGACAAGTCTTTGAGGAAAACATATAGCTATTGTTGTTCCTGAGTCTGTACTAAGGCTTAAACGTACAGTGTCAAGGCATCCGAAAGTAAGTGAAAGATGGGTAAGGGAAGAGTGTCAACCTTCGGTATAGGAAACTAGGGCAGATTTCTACGTTCTCGTCGTCTATCTTCCAACTGTTCCTGATTATTTATATCTTGTTCAATGGCTGCCCATGAACGCTCAAGTTCGTCCCGATTATTAGCAGTTTTAAAGATTATGTCAAAAAGGTTTAGGGAAATATGAGTTTGGTTAGATAGTCTGGGTTCGATATTAGGTTGTGTCACAGCAGGGACAGTCATGGAGGAATAGTAAGAATATAACAAGTTTAAAAGTTTATCAAATGCTGTCTCTATTGAGTCGAATTCAAGAGAATTTTACGTTTTTTGGAATAAAATAAAAATGCAAATTTGAAGGCTCTTTCCTGTAACTGTATTATATTTTAATATAAAGGCGTGGTGTGAAAGAGAAACATTTAGCTGCATATAACGCAAGATTCCTGTCAAAGAGAAATAAAGAGAGGAGGAAATTAGTAAGAAAATAACTGACATAGTAAAGAATAAACGTAGAATTCTGAAAGTGCAAATTGGTCTTACACCCACTGATAGCTGGTGCAGAGGAAAGACAATAAACAGATACAGAAAACCAGAATTCTTTTGTTATAGTAGTGGTCGTACTAAAGTATAACAAAGCACATCAATTATGAACAAATGGAATGAAATGAAACATGAAATACAAAGAAACAAACTTGTAACATAGTCTGGACGGAATCGAGAATCTCCAAATTGCTTATATTAACTTCTTCAAATGAAAAAACTCTATTACCATCGACACCAAAAAGGTCCAACCTTGTTTATTTCGCTCTGTGATATATTTATACAACTTCAGAGATCAGTTAGGCTCTCAACGGTTACACACATTCAGTTACAACTGGGAAGAACGCAATCGCTCCCTTTCTCTTACTCTATCCTCACTTGGCGCCAAGTGTTCATCTTCGCGTAGATTCAATGTATTCAATACATCTGTCCATGAATTTAGATACAATCTGTGAAGGTTCTGCTTGACAGCTGGCCTTGGCGAAGTAGCATTCTCGGGCTAATTGCGGTAGCTTGTCCTCCATTTGTGCATCGACGATGTCGAGGGCACTTATTTGCGCGCTAGGTTGGATCAAATGCTCATCAACTCGAGCCATGTTCACCCTGTCTATCTGAGAGATATCTGCCAAATCTCTCTCCTCCTCTTTCAGATCAAGCGAGATCTGTTCTACATTCATCTGTATTAAAGTTTCAGCATCGCCTCCAGTGTCCATACCCAACAGCTCACCCTCTATAGAATTGAAGGCTTCTTCTAATGAATTGATCACTTTTTGGGCTTGTTCCTTGCCCAGGGTAATGTTATGCTCCCAATCCTTCAACAAAATGTTACCTCTAGTTTGTTCTGGGAGAGTGAGTCCGGGTGAACCTGCTGAAACTCTGTCATTCGTGGCTATTACCACCTCCTGAAAGGCGACCCGAGCCGCTCCTGCATCTCTTTCTCTGTCAGTCAGGTTCTCGGAAACTCGATGCATAAACTGAAAATCCTCTCGGATTGTTCCTACTTTGGCGAGCAAACTCTACTGTGCAGAAGAGATCTTTCTCCAAATCTGGATCACTCAGGATTTAAACCCCTCGACATCGATCACCCTACTTTCAGCGGTCTCCACCTGAGCCTGTAGCTCTGCAATCATAGTCCTTTGCTGACCAGCCTGCACCCGACCATCTTAGATCACTGAATGCGCTTGTTCCAACTTGGCTTTGAGCACTTCTATTTCCTTTTTATCAGCTAGTCGGGCCAGTTCTATTTCCCCACTCACCTGGCTTTTAGCGCTTTCTGTGGCCGAAGCTACTCTGGCTTCGAGAGTCTTGATCAGGTGATTCTTTCTTTTGAGATGACTTTTTAACATCCCGACCGAGAATTGATTCGCCGATGCATACGCTCCTAGCGTTCCTACGATCTCCGTGGCGAATTCCTCATTCTTTTTGTTCTTTCCATCAGTCATAACTTTGAATTTTTTAGCAGTTGATCCTTTGTCCTGGTAGAACTCCCTTTTCACCACTGCTTTTCTCTTTTTGTCGAAGAAGAACTCGTTTGGAGGAAGTTCTTCTTCTCTGATAGGCCTTAGCTCCTCATCAAAAATCCATCCTTCTTCTATATTTCCTTGCGTCGACTGCAAGGGGGTGACAGAAGTGATGGGCTCCCCGATCTGTTTCGCTGCCTTTCCTGGTATGATGACTGAGTCCTGCTTCGTCAGAGGTTTAGGGGTCTTAGTTTCAGTTTTCGAATTATGGGTCTCTGGTGGGTCCGGATTCTGTCTCTGGTGGGTCTGAATTCTGTGTCTCTGGTGGGTCCAGATTCTTTTGATCCCCCTCGTTATGGATTTTTCCTGAACCAGAAGTTGTTTCTTTGGGGCCTTTATCATCCTTTGGTTCTATCTCAAAAGCACCCAGGCTCCCTCCTCGCAACACAGCAGGAAGACACTTTTGTCTGGTTTCCTGAAATTTTAATACAGAAGCCATGTCTTCGGGTGCTAAAGATTGGATCCGAACTAGCACTTCCCCATAAGATCTCGCTCCTCGGAAAATGTCATCCGAGGGTGAAAACTCATGTTCAAACCTGTTCAGCCCACAGTTAGCTAAATGGTTACTTACAATTTTCTGAGGATCATGTTTTTTATATTCAATGGAGACCAAACTCAGGTCTTCCAGGGCTGCAGTCTCAGCTTTAGCATGCCCGAAATCTAATAAAGAATAAGAATTTAGCCGAACAGGGAAAAACGACCATACCTTCTTCGAAGATGCTTTGAGATCTTTACTCACCCCTCCAATCATTGTTTGTCGGGCAATCTCGTGACAAGCTAGCTTGTCGGGGATGAACAGTGGTAGTGCAAGCGGGGGAACGACAGCTCCGAAAACTCTGAAATAGGAAAACTCTGCTTCTACGTACCAGTCTTCTATACCACTCAGATTTGCAGTGATGCTGTCCGAGATACGAGGTGGCGAAAGACCAAAAATGGCGATGTGCAGGGGCACAATCACCCAGTTGAAAATTTCATAAATAAATTTGTCCGCTTTATTCTCCCACAGCTTGTCGTGATACTCATGTACAATTTTTTCATGGGTTGGATTCCAGGCCCAACTCATCAAAGGGAATGGTGTCATGGAACATACTGCGTCCATGATATACGCAGACATGAAAAATGATGATGGTCTCCTACTTTCCTTTTGCTCCCGATACTCTGTGACCCTGTTGGCCAGACTGTTTGAGAGCATCTTTGCCCAATTAAATGAGCAACCTTCTGCAACCCGAAATATGAGAGGCACCCACGCGATGTAGAAATGCGAGGTGTCTTCTCTCCCAAAAATCCAACATGTCATCATGGCCACATATTTATACTGTGGCTCCAAAGAAGTGATAGAATATACGCCCTAGTCATTTGCCCTGAACTTCGTAGTGCGCGAAACCCAATCTTTAATCAAACTTGGCATGGTTTTGTCATATTCAATGCACTCCTTTTGTTTGAATCTCTCCAGGAATTCAGCATCATACGTGTATTCAGATGTTGTCGGGAGCTTATACATGGTTTGGATATGCTCCAGTCTAAAAGTGCCGACCGTGACCCGCTGGTCCTTTATGATAGTTTTGGTGGGTAAGTCTATATGGTCCAATGCCCATCGGATCATATCATAATAGGGGAGCAACTGTGGTCTGGTTTCCACCTTGTGCATTCCAGATTGAACGACAATCTTGTATTTAGTGTTCAAATCATCCTTTTCATTGTCATCTGAGTCTGAATAATTTACCAACTCTGTTTGTAGAATATCTGAAACAAACGACCAACTACGAACCGAGCCGCCACTCCGAGGTGAAGTGTCAGAGACATTATCTGAACCTTGCCCTGCATCCTTGACATTAGCCTTTGCTGCTTTCCGTGGAGCCATAGCTGAAACTTGCGTTTTTTCTTTTCTGCGATAAACCTGCGTATACATGCAGAAATTAGTTCACTCGGAAAATGACAAGCTCTGCGTGCTTATGAAAAATGTTTTCATTATAATAAAATGAGACTCCCGTATATATTTGAAAATTATGTACTCTTCGAAATAAGTCTGTCAAATCGCAATTAGGAACAAATTTATTGCGTAAAATTTGATCTTATTTATTCGTGGATTCACCCTAATTCTCCATTAATGTCATAAATGTTTGGCGGTTTGACAGGCAGTCAGGGTATGGAGAGCAAGTAGCTACCTCGGGAAAAGCACAAGCCTCGATGCGTGGGACATATCTTGCTTTAATTTAAAACATTCAAACCTAACAACGTTAATAATTTTCTTGGCTTTTCACAGCATCGTGGATTTCCTTTCAACCTTTTGATTCTTCAACTCGCGAGACTGAGAGGACCGATTTGGCTTAATTAAAGATAATCGTGATTTAAGGCATGATTAATTTCATAATCATTTTACTCGCCGTATCGCGACTCAGAACTTCGAAGATAAAATTTTAGGAGACTAGCATGCCGAGTCACGAAACTACGAGATAGCGATAATTAAGACTTAATTAGGATTAAGAAAAACTTGGATTAGATGATTAATTAATCATATTATAATCACATCGCGGCTTCGTGAGTCAGAGTTTTAGACATCATGATTTTCGAAAAGATAGCGCCGAGTGGCGAAACGCCGAGAACCATTTTTAACCATGGTTAACTTTTTTCCTTTAATCTTTGATCGGGGTTAACCCACAACTACCTCGCGTTGTCGGCTCTCGGGACTGTAAGGAAGAACATTTGGGTTTGACGAATGCCGAGGCACGAAACCCCGACGACGTCCAATCGCTGAGTTAAAAAACTTTACCCAGGTTTCTGTCTTGAGTGAAGATTTAAAATGAGTTCGCCGTTTCGTGACTCGGGACATGCGAATTCAAAGCTAAGGTATCCGACTTGCGAGATCCCAAAACAATACCAAAAGATCGAACGTTCTTACAAAAAAGGACTTATTTTGAGGGGAGAAAAAGCATCGCTACTTATTCGATAAGGTTGCAGAGTTTTTTCAAAATTTCGGAGGAACGAAAATCAAAAGGACCTCTTTAGATTCCAAGCGTCGAAGATTGAAAATTGTGAAGGGTAAAAATAAAACAAGGGCGGCTCCAACATAGGCTCCAACTAGGGATCATGCCTCCCTGTGAGGCGGGAAGAATAGTAGACCAGGTGCTGATATTGGGTAAATGGAGTCAAAAGCTGAAACATGCAGAAAGATTCCAAAAAATGATCAAAGGGGAAAAAGACTTTGTTTTTTACCTCGAGAAGTTTTTTTGAAAATCAGATACTTTTTCCAAACACGGCTGTAGTCTCTTTCACAATTTTCTTTTTCTCACTACTAATTTTGGGTATGTTTTAAGACGATTAGAATGACCATGGGAGATTCAACAGATCTTATGACTCTCAGCTTGCATCAAAAGAATGATATCATATATTTTTAAATCGGGAAGTCCCGTCTGAATTTGGGGTGTTGATCGGGTTTTTAGAAAGCATTGATTACCAAAGTAGAATGATATTCATGTATAACAGCCTTACAGATATCTCAGACATTGCTTCACTGCCAGCGAGCCTGTTCAGTACCCCGGTGAAGTTGTCTGACCCCTTTTCATTGAATTTCTTTTCACCACTTCGGAAAATACTTATGCGTTTAAACGCTGAGACGAGGGAAATCATTTCTGAATTTCCTTTCATCGTCTCCCTGGACTAGGTGGGGGCAATCATTTCTGAATTTCCTTTCACCACCTGTCTTATAATTTACTTTTAAAGCACGAAGATGGGAGCAATCAGTTTATATCAGGGCCGATATCTGTGTAATATTTTGTATCAGAGGTCTGTCAACTTATTTTGATTACTTAGTATCAATCTTCCTTTGACCTTCACAACACCTTCATTCTTAGGGAGATAGGGGAAAATAATAGATCTTTAAGGGGCATCCTGTTCGAGCAAGCTTTGATTCTTCCGAAACTGTTGAAAAACCCAGGAAAGTTAAGATCGCTCTAAACGTTCTTTCGCTTAGCAGGAGATTAAGTAGTTGTGAAAACCATCTTTCCTATCATGATCTGTTTCGAAACCCCTGAGGCTTAAAATGAAATACTTTTATCCCTTTGCTATAACTCGGGAAGACGGTGACTTGCTAAAAATTTGACCCTAATATAGATAGGATACAAAGCACGATTCATTGACTGAAAATATGAGAACCGAAACAACTCGAGACTGATTCTTGTAGATAAATTCGGGAATAGTTTATTTCAACTGCCCATTTTTTATTTAGTGTATCATTCAACTCATTTTAGAATCAAAATTATCAAATCAAGCAATGATCCTCCTATCTAACATTTTACATGGCCATTTGAAAAATGATACCTTGATTTCCCGTAACAGTCTTTCATATCATATATTTCTGGGATAGTTTCTTTTTACCTTTTTATTTCATTTTCTTTGCGAAATATGAAAATATTTTAGGTATCACCTGTTTTAATGCCGCTCTATGTCTGACACCAACCTGCAAATTACTTTCCCTCCTAGTGGCGTCTGAAGCTGGAGTCCTGTAAAAAGCAAATGCGAATCATATTAGAAATGTGTTAAGAGTTTAGGAACCAAAAACCAAAAATTAAAAATAGATGTTAAAATGACAATATCTGTATGTACAAACATGAAATTTATTTATTTACAATTTTTTTTTTTTTTCACTGCTATGTCATGTAATGTTTGAGATAGCGCCCATTGATAGGGGCACTGAGGACTTCTCCATCTATATTTTCCAGGAGAAAAGAAGTTTTCCCTTCTATAGCCGAGACCCTGAATGGTCCATACCAAAGGTGGTCAAACTTGCCATGCTTGGCGGCCTCTTCTCTTCCCGCATCCCATCTTAATACTAAGTCACCTGGGAGGAATTGTCTGTCTTTAGCCTTGAGGTCGAACAATGCTTTCATATCATCTTGGTACTTCTGCATTTTCTCATCAACCTCCACTCTATGTTGTTGAACCTCGAATAGCTGGTTAATTCTCCTAGTTACATGATTGGGTTCTTCATTCTGGTCCTGCCATAGCTTCATTACTGGCAACGCTAAGTTTATAGGTAGAACCGCCTCTGTCCCATAGACCATTTGAAATGGAGAAATGTCGATAGAACTTTTGGTGCTGATGCGGTTTTCCCACAATGCGTACTTCAAGTGCACATGCCAGGACCTTTTATTTTCATCCAGTACTTTCTTGATTATGTTTACCAGGCTCTTGTTTGATGATTCGACCAATCTGTTCCCCTGAGGGTAATAAGCAGTGGAATGGCCGAGAACGATATTGTATTTCTGACAGAAGATAATCATAGCCATGGACTTGAAGGCGTAGGCGTTGTCGGTAACAATCTTTCGGGGACACCCAAATCTCGACAGGATATTATCTTCCAAGAAGTCGATCACCACCGAGTCTGTTTCCCTTTTGGTTGGAATGGCTTCCACCCACTTTGTAAAATAATCTGTGGCTGTTAAGATCCACTTATGGTGAGCACTGGAATGGGGATTAATTTCCCCTATGAAATCTAGTCCCCATTGTTGAAATGGGGCTTCAGTTTTGACTGGAACGAGTGGTAGTGCAGGGAGTTTCTGTTTACCAGCGAATATCTGACACGGGTTGCAGGCACGCACTTTGGCATTGACGTCTGAAAATAGTTTCGGCCAATAATATCCGGCCCTCAAAATCTTGTAAGCTGTGGCTCTCCACGCATGGTGTCCTCCACAAACTCCTTCATGAAATTCCTCTATAACCCATGGAGTTTCCGACTCAACTAAACAGACTAATAGGAACCCGAGAGGATCCTTCCAGTATAGCTGATTTTCAGCGATGCAATATTTTACAGCATGGAGTTTTAAAGTTCTGCATTTGGATGGTGATAGCCCATCTAGAAATTTTAGGTTTAACAAGTAGAACACTATGTCTTTATACTAGCTTGATGACATGAAATTTTCTTTGACCTTGTTTAAAACTGTTTGGTCATCCGTCTTGTGCAGGTGTGCATATCCGTCTTCCCCTTGGAGGCCATTAATATCAAGAGCTCTAAGATTTGACTCGACCAAGAGTTTGGCCAGACCTTGCCCCTTTATCAATTTAGTCGGCTTGACTTCCAGATCGAATTCTTGTATTTTAGTGAGCCAACGCCCTCGTTTTCCGTCACTATCTGGCTGTACCAATATATCTTTCACAGCACTGGTTGGCACGTACGCTATAATTTTTGAATGCAGTACATAGGTTCTGAATGCTTTTAGCACTTTAACCATTGCGTACGCCTGTTTTTCTATTATGTCGTACTTTAATTCGGTGTCTCTAAGGCTCTTGCTAAAAAACGCAATCGACCGTTCAAAACCTTCATCATCCTTTTGCAGGAGCACCGCGGCGATAGTATGTTTAGAAGCAAACAAGAAGATGAGGAAATCTTTCAAGTAATCTGGGCTTGCTAACACAGGTGCCTCGCTGATGACTTTTTTAATATGCGCAAACGATGCTTTAGCCTCAGTCGTCCAATTTACTCTGCTATCCTTCTTCAGCATTCCTGTGATCAATTTGACAATCTCAACAAAATTGGGGATAAACCTTCATAAAAAATTTATTGTACCTAAGAAAGATTGAATTTCTTTTACGTTTCTGGGAATATTTATGGCTTCTATTGCTTCAATCCTCTTAGGATCAATCTTGATCCCATATTTAGATAGGATATGTCCCAGAAGCTTACCTTCCCGCATAGTGAAATGTGATTTCTTTGGGTTCAAGGATAGACCATACCTGCAGCATTTTTCGAAAGTCTTCTTTAGATGGACCAAATGTTCTTCATCAGTTTTAGAGAAAACCGTCAAATCGTCAAGGTAGATGACTACGAACTTGTCTCTTTATCCTATGAAAGCAATGTCCATAGCACGTTGGAATGTGGCACTTGCATTCATCAAACCAAACGGCATTTTGTCATACATGAATGTACCCCATGGTGTGGTGAAAGCAGTTTTTTCTCTGTCTAGCTCGTTCATGGCGATTTGGTTATATCCAGAGAACCCATCTATCATAGACATTCGATTTTATCCGACCACCTTTTCCAGGACGTGGTCCATCTTGGGAAGCGGATAATTATCCTTAAGGGAAGACTTATTCAAGTTTTGGAAATCTACACACAGTCTGATTTCTCCGTTCTTTTTCCTGACCGGGACTAATTTGCCACCCAGTCTGAGTACCTCAAAGGTACGATTATTTTCGCATCTAAAAGATTCTTAACTTCCTTTTCAATCATAGGCAACAAAATGGGGTTAATTTGCCTAAGATTTTGCCTAAACGGCTTGACCCCAGGCTTCAAAGGTATCTTGTGCTCAATTATGGAAGTTTCATACGTTCTAAGCTCATCATAGGACCAGGAAAAAACATCTTTGTACTATCTGAGAAGGTCTCTGTACTAGAATTTTATCTTGGGAGGGAGGAACTTAGATATCTTTACTATCCTAGATTCTTTCTCAGTTCCTATATCGCAGTCCTCCACTTCTTCTGGTTGGGGCTGTAAAGTGGATTTCACAGGTACGTCGTTCTGATCGAAAAGTCTTTCTAAAGGAATTAAGCCTTTTGGAATTTGTTTGTTTTTAAGGACCAACATACGGTGGTCCGCTATTTTTTCTCGGAAGGTTTCAGGATCTTCCCCTTCTTGCATAATCCACATTGAGTCATTTTGATTCTCTTTGTCAGGATGAGTTTCAGAGAACTCACCTACGACTGTAAGGAATTTCTTAATTTGTTCGTCATCTTCGAAAACCTGCCAGTGTCGGATATTGTCTGGTATAGAGGGTTTGTATCTGATTTCAATGTGATACTTCAGTTTGACGGTCGTGGGAGGAGAAAAGGTTGAAGCTGCCTTGGCCAAGGCGTTGGCATGTAGATTCTCTGCGCGAGGGATAAAATGGACTTTTATAGATGAGAAAATTTTTTCCATCAAATCCCAAGCACAATTTCTGTATGTTCTTAGTCTTGGATGCTTGGCTAGGTACTGTCGGTTTATTTGTCTTACTATCAATTCTACATCACCGTATACCTCCAAGTTTTTTATATTCAACTTCTTCACAGCCTCTAATCCTAAGATCAATGCCTCATATTCACATACGTTATTGGTGTAATCTATGTCCCACTGCAAATGATAAGAGAAAGGAACCATGAACTTACCTTCAGGTGCTACCAAAAGTACCCCAGCACCAGCTCCTTCAGAAGACGAAGCGCCATCGAAGTACATTTTCCATACACCATTATTGCACAACTCTTCTGTCAAGGGGCTTAACTCTTATTGCTTCATATCGATCTCCTCAGGACCTCTGTCCAATCCATCATCAAAAGACAAAATGCAGTTTCCCAGATCTTGATCTGCGATGTAAATGGGGAAGTTGTGTGGGTTTTGGGGATCACTGACCGTGTACGCTAATATTGTCTCTCTGTATAAACGAGTGAATTGACCCCCGAAGACAGGGATTGTGGCGTAATACATATCTAACTGAAGGGAACCTCCCAACTTGGCTCCCCATGACCTAGACAACAACATACCATATTTGGGGGGGATATCGGCGATAACCACATCCATCAGGATACTTTTAACAGGGACCTGCGCTAGGGTAACTACTAGATCCTTTATCATCCCCATGCATTTAACCTTCCTAGAATCGAAGGAATACAAATTTCCATAAGGTCTCGTGATTTGAAGACCCAACTTCTCCATTATAATTTTGGGCATAACATTATGAGAAGCCCCAGAGTCTAACATACAATTATGTAGCAACTGATCATGTATATTCAAGGTGATATAAAAAGGAGCGATGTTGTCTTTGGACCCATCAAAATGAGGACCAAAGGTGATATTAGGTCTTTCATCTTCCAGGTTGATAACATCAGACTGACCTTCTAGCTCACAGACACCCATCGCTTTGGCAATTTGTTTCCGATAAGTGGGATTTTTTGCTAATTCTACCAGAGGAATCGGTATTTTAATCTTGCTTATCTCATTTTCAAGACTGAAAGATGTGTTTACCTTTTCCGTCTCTTTGGTTGAGACTTCCACATTTTTTCTTTCGGACTTACTTGTGTGGATCGCCTTATCACTCGTGCTCTTAGTTGAAGACGTAGCTTTATCTACTGGTTCGGTTTCTTGTGTTTGAGTTTCAACTTTTTTTACCTCGGACCCTTGCGTTTTTGCTACCTTGGTTTTGTTGCTGGGTAACAAGGTCTCTTCCAAAGGAGGTTCATGAGCTTGACCCCTTTGAAGGATTCTCTTAGGTTGATCCGTTGAGGTGGGTTTATTTTTTGATCTTAGGTTGTACTTTGGTTGAAAATCGGCCATTATCATCTCTGTTTCTGGTTGAGATATACAGGGATCAGTGTGATCACCTTCCTCATCTTCATTTGACAGTTGTGGAAGGTTCAAAGATTTTTCATAATCTTCACGAGTGAGATACGGCTATGAACAGTCATCACCGAAATTTGTGACTTCATCTTCCGAATCTCCGAAATCTTGGAAGTCATTTGTGCCTATAAAATTTTCATTCTTTAATGGCGCTTGTATTTTTTGGTCTTCGTTCTTAATTTGTTTCTGTTGATTTTGGGGATTTGGGTTTCTCCTGAAGTCTTTTTTATTTGAAGAATCAGCCTTAAGCTGGTCTAACTCCATCCTAGAAATTTTGTTGGACAGTTCTTTAATTACTCGGGCCATATCATCTACTCTGTCATCAGTGTATCGATTTGGGCCTGAAGGATCTGCTGGTTCCCTATAGCGTCTATTCTCGCAGTTAACTGTTTCTACTTTGGCTTTTAATTTTCCCGAAGCCATCATATTAGATTCGATTTCGACAGCATCGTCTTGCATTCTATTCAGGGTGGCTCCTCTTCTCTCTCGCAAAAGTAGGGCGAAATCTGGCTCGAAAGCTCCCGTGAAGGTCACTTTGGTTGAGGGTTCAGAGGGTTTAACTGCGGCTGGAATCTTATTATACAGTTTGTTGAATCTCAGAATAAATTCCATATCTGTTTCTGAGTTATTTTTCTTTAGGGACCCAAACTCGGTAAGATAATATAAGTGATCTTTTCGCTCTCCCCATTGTCTTAGGAAAGCATCTTCCAAAGCGTCATATCATAGGACAGAAGCTGTGGGTAGGCTCCGAAACCAAGTTCTGACTGGTCCTTCAAAGGTATGGACCAGGAGTCTCGAATAGACATCTTCATGCTCGATACCACAAATGTCTGTGAATTGGTCAAAGAAATTTATATGCTCGGCTGCGGTTAGATCTCCCTCCCCAGTGAACTTAGGAAGATTTTTGATGTAGTTTTCAGGTAAATCATGGAGGGGGATGGGAAAAACCAGGGGAGCGTATCTCGCTGCTACTTTTTCGAATACTCTGGGAGGAGGAACATGCCCTTGACCTCCACCTCCTCCTCCAGGGGCTCCTCCACCACCTCCTCCGATGGCTTCCATCGACTTGGGTGTAGAAAATGAGTGTGTCACACACTCTTTGGAATCAGGAGAGAACGAGAAGTTCTGTCGAAGAAAATATGGTATGTGGAATGTTGATGAACTTTCTAGAGGACCTTTTCCCTTGTGTATGGATGGAAAAGACTGAATCTCACTCCTAACTTTAGAGCAGTTTGATGTCAGATCTTTGGTATCAAACAAAGGACTGTATGAAGTAGAAGGTTCTGAATGATATTTAGTCTTGGAAGGTTGGTTTTTTGTTTTTAAAAGTTTTTCAGGATCAGTAACAGGCGTAATTAGCTTGCCATCTGGGTTCTATCTAGTACTCTTTCTACCAGAAGCCAGTTTATATTTTAGTGGAGTCGCCAAGTGAAAGAATTAAAAAGCCTTAAAAATGTGTGTACTCTATGTTCACTATCAAGGAGTAGCACTTTCAACGAAATAAATGTCGTTCTCCCAGGGAAAAGATTTCGTAACTTCGCTCCCCGACAACGGCGCCAGAAAGATGTTGTTCCTGAGTCTGTACTAAGGCTTAAATGTACAGTGTCAAGGCATCCGAAAGTAAGTGAAAGATGGGTAAGGGAAGAGTGTCAACCTTCGGTATAGGAAACTAGGGTAGATTTCTACGTTCTCGTCGTCTAGCTTCCAAATGTTCCTGATTATTTATATCTTGTTCAATGGCTGCCCATGAACGCTCAAGTTCGTCCCGGTTATTAGCAGTTTTAAGGATTATATCAAAAAGGTTTAGGGAAATATGAGTTTGGTTAGATAGTCCGGGTTCGATATTAGGTTGTGTCGCAGCAGGGACAGTCATGGAGGAATAGTAAGAATATAACGAGTTTAAAAGTTTATCAAATGCTGTCTCTATTGAGTCGAATTCAAGAGAATTTTACGTTTTTTGGAATAAAATAAAAATGCAAATTTGAAGGTTCTTTCCTGTAACTGTATTATATTTTAATATAAATGCATGGTGTGAAAGAGAAACATTTAGCTGCATATAACGTAAGATTCCTTTCAAAGAGAAAACTCACATATAAAGAGAGGAGGAAATTAGTAAGAAAATAACTGACATAGCAAAGAATAAACGTAGAATTCTGAAAGTGCAAATTGGTCTTACACCCGCTGATAGCTGGTGCAAAGGAAAGACAATAAACAGATAAAGAAAACCAGAATTCTTTTGTTATAGTAGTGGTCGTACTAAAGTATAACAAAGCACATCAATTATGAACAAATGGAATGAAATGAAACATGAAATACAAAAAAACAAACTTGTAACACAGTCTGGACGGAATTGAGAATCTCCAAATTGCTTATATTAACTTCTTCAAATGCAAAAACTCTATTACCATCGACACCAAAAAGGTCCAGCCTTGTTTATTTCGCTCTGTGATATATTTATACAACTTCAGAGATCATTTAGGCTCTCAACGGTTACACACATTCAGTTACAACTGGGAAGAACGCAATCGCTCCCATTCTCTTACTCTATCCTCTCTTGGCGCCAGGTGTTCATCTTCACATAGATTCAGTGTATGCAATACATCTGTCCATGAATTTAGATACAAGCTACGAAGGTTCCGCTTGACAGCTGGCCTCGGCGAAGTAGCATTCTCAGGCTAACTGCGGCAGCTTGTCCTCCATTTGTGCATCGACGATGTCGAGGGAACTTATTTGCACGCTGGGTTGGATCAAATGCTCATCAACTCGAGCCATGTTCACCCTGTCTATCTGAGAGATATCTGCCAAATCTCTCTCCTCCTTCTCTTTCAGATCAAGCGAGATCTGTTCTACATTCATCTGTATTAAAGTTTCAGCATCGCCTCCAATGTCCATACCCAACATCTCGCCCTCTATAGAATTGAAGGCTTCTTCTAATGAATTGATCACTTTTTGGGCTTGTTCCTTGCCCAGGGTAATGTTATGCTCCCAATCCTTCAACAAAATGTTACCTCTAGTTTGTTTTGGGAGAGTGAGTCCGGGTGAACCTGCCGAAACTCTATCATTTGTGGCTATTACCGCCTCCTGAAAGGCGACCCGAGCCGCTCCTGCATCTCTTTCTCTATCAGTCAAGTTCTCGGAAACCGGATGAATCAACAGACAATCCTCTCGGATTGTTCCTACTTTGGTGAGCAAACTCTGTTGTGCAGAAGAGATCTTGCTCCAAATCTGGATCGCTCGGGATTTAAACCCCTCGACATCAATCACCCTACTTTCAGCGATCTCCACCTGAGCCTGTAGCTCTGCAATCATAGTCCTTTGCTGACTAGCCTGCACCCGACTGTCTCGGATCACTGAATGCGCTTGTTCCAACTTGGCTTTGAGCACTTCTATTTCCTTTTTATCAGCTAGTCGGGCCAGTTCTATTTCCCCACTCACCTGGCTTTTAGCACATTCTGTGGCCGAAGCTACTCTAGCTTCGAGAGTCTTGATCAGGCGATTCTTTCTTTTGAGATGACTTTTTAACATCCCGACCGAGAATTGATTCGCTAATGCATACGCTCCTATCGTTCCTGCGATCTCCATGGCAAATTCCTTATTCTTTTTGTTCTTTCCATCAGTCATAACTTTGAATTTTTTAGTAGTTGATCCTTCGTCCTGGTAGAAATCCCTTTTCACCATTACTTTTCTCTTTTTTTCGAAGAAGAACTCGTTTGGAGGAAGTTCTTCTGCTCTGATAGGCCTCAGCTCCTCATCAAAAATCCATCCTTCTTCTATATTTCCTTGCATTAACTGCAAGGGGGTGACAGAAGTGATGGGATCCCCGATCTGTTTCGCTGCCTTTCTTGGTGTGACGACTGATTCCTGCTTCATCAGAGGTTTAGGGGTCTTAGTCTCAGTTTCTGGATTCTGGGTCTCTGGTGGGTCCAGATTCTGTGTCTCTGGTGGGTTCGGATTCTTTTGATCCCCCTCGTTATGGCTTTTTCCTGAACCAAAATTTGTTTCTTTGGGGCCTTCATCATCCTTTGTTTTTGTCTCAGAGGCGCCCAGGCTCCCTCCTCGCAACACAGCAGGAAGACACTTTCGTCTGGTTTCCTGAAATTTTAATACAGAGGCCATGTCTTTGGGTGCTAAATATTGGATCCGAACTAGCACTTCCCCATAAGATCTCGCTCCTCGGAAAATGTCATCTGAGGGTGAAAACTTGTGTTCAAACCTCTTCAGCCCACAGTTAGCTAAATGGTTACTTACAATTTTCTGAGGATCATGTTTTTTATATTCAATGGAGACCAAACTCAGGTCTTCCAGGGCTGCAGCCTCAGCTTTAGCATGCCCAAAATCCAATAAAGAATAAGAATTTAGCCGAACAGGGAAAAATGGCCATACCTTCTTCGAAGATGCTTTGAGCTCTTTACTCACCCCGCCAATCACTATTTGTTGGGAAATCTAGCGACAAGCCAGCTTGTCGGGGATGAACAATGGTAGTGCAAGCGGGGGAACGACATCTTCGAAAACTCTGAAATAGGGAAAATCTGCTTCTACTTAACTGTCTGCTATACCACTCAGATTTGTAGCGATGCTGTCCGAGATACGAGGTGGTGAAAGACCAAAAATGGCGATGTACAGGGGCACAATCACCCAGTTGAAAATTTCATAAATAAATTTGTCCGCTTTATTCTCCCACAACTTGTCGTGATACTCATGTACAGATTTTTCATGGGTTGGATTCCAGGCCCAACTCATCAGAGGGAATGGTGTCATGGAACATATCGCGTCCATGATATACGCAGACATGAAAAATGAGGATGGTCTCCCGCTTGCCTTTTGCTCCCGATACTCTGTGACCCTATTGGCCAGACTGTCTGAGAGCATCTTTGCCCAATTAAATGAGCAACCTTCTACAACCTGAAATATGAGAGGCACCCACGTGATGTAGAAATGCGAGGTGTCTTCTCTCCCAAAAAGCCGACATGTCATCATGGCCACATATTTATACTGTGGCTCCAAAGAAGCGATAGAATATACGCCCTGGTCATTATCCCTGAACTTCGCGGTGTGCGAAACCCAATATTTAATCAAACTGGGCGTGGTTTTGTCATATTCAATGCACTCCTTCTGTTTGAATCTCTCCAGGAATTCAACATCATACGTGTATTCGGATGTTGTCGGGAGCTTATACATGGTTTGGATATGCTCCGGTCTAAAAGTGCCGACCGTGACCCGCTGGTCGTTTATGATAGTTCTGGTGGGTAAGTCTATATGGTCCAATGCCCATCAGATCATATCATAATAGGGGAGCAACCGTGGTCTGGTTGCCACCTTGTGCATTTGAGATTGAACGAAAATCTTGTATTTAGTGTTCAAATCGTCCTTTTCATTGTCATCTGAGTCTGAATAATTTACCAACTCTGTTTGTAGAATATCTGAAACAAACGACCAACTACGAACCGAGCCACCACTCTGAGGTGAAGTGTTGGAGACATTATCTAAACCTTGCCCTGCATCCTCGACGTTAGCCTTTGCTGCTTTCCATGGAGCCATAGCTGAAACTTGCGTTTTCGCTCTTCTGCGATAAACTTGCGTATACATGCAAAAATTAGTTCACTCGGAAAATGACGAGCTCTGCGTGCTTATGAAAAATGTTTTCATTATAATAAAATGAGACTCCCGTATATATTTGAAAATTCTGTACTCTTCGAAATAAGTCTGTCAAATCGCAATTAGGAACAAATTTATTGCGTAAAATCTGATCTTATTTATTCGTGGATTCACCCTAATTCTCCATTAATGTCATAAATGTTTGGCGGTTTGACAGGCAGTCGGGGTATGGAGAGCAAGTAGCTACCTCGGGAAAAGCACAAGCCTCGATGTGCGGGACATATCTTGCTTTACTTTAAAATATTCAAACCTAGCAACGTTAATAATTTTCTCGGCTTTTCGCAGCATCGTGGATTTCCTTTCAACCTTTTGATTCTTCAACTCGCGAGACTGCGAGGACCTATTTGGCTCAATTAAAGATAATCGTGATTTAAGGCATGATTAATTTCATAATCATTTTACTCGCCGTATCGCGTCTCAGAACTTCGAAGATAAAATTTTAGGAGAGTAGCATGCCGAGTCACGAAACTACGAGATAGTGATAATTAAGAGTTAATTAGGATTAAGAAAAACTTGGATTAGATGATTAATTAATCATATTATAATCACATCGTGGCTTCGTGAGTCAGAGTTTTAGACATCATGATTTTCGAAAAGATAGCGCCGAGTGGCGAAACACCGAGAACCATTTTTAACCATGGTTAACTTTTTGCCTTTAATCTTTTTTCGAGGTTAACCCACAAGTACCTCGCATTCTCGGCTGTCGGGACTGTAAGGAAGAACATTTGGGTTTGACGAATGCCGAGGCGCGAAACCCCGACGACGTCTAATCGCTGAGTTAAAAAACTTTACCTAGGTTTCTGTCTTGAGTGAAGATTTAAAATGTGTTCGTCATTTCGTGACTTGGGACGTGCGAATTCAAAGCTAAGGTATCTGACTTGCAAGATCCCGAAACAAAACCAAAAGATCGAACGTTCTTACAAAAAAGGACTTATTTTGAGGGGAGAAAAAGCATTGCTGCTTATTCGACAAGGTTGCAAAGTTTTTTCAAAATTTCGGAGGAACAAAAATCAAAAGGACCTATTTAGATTCCAAGCGTCGAAGATTGAAAATTGTGAAGGGTAAAAATAAAACAAGGGCGGCTCCAACAACTATCATGCCCTGCAGGTCATTATCATTTCTTGAAAACTTTACAACAGACCTCTCGGGTCTCTCCTTTGTTTTTTCCCCCCTTTCTCCAAGAGACCTCTCCTTCATTAAATAGAAAATAACATCCAAATAACCTTAGGAGGTCGAATCCCATATCCTCCATTGGATTCTAAACCTTGGAGATAGGTGGCAACAATCAAAGAGACAAAAATTCAACAAACTGCTAATTTTCAGGAATTTGTTGGAAGTCATTAATAAATTGTTTCCACCTCATTGCATGAGGCCTTTGATGGAGATAAATTTTAGGTGAAGGTGTCCCTTGACATCTAACTGATCCTTGAGAATCCATTCTAATCCTCCTTGACAAGTGGCAACCTCCCAACAAGGCGAATATCAAAACTGTGACAGCTACAGGAAATTAGGTAGCGCCGTTGTAAAATAGTTGGTAGTGCCACTTCTATGTATACTATCTCTCAAACCATAACACATTTTAAAAAAATGAGAGAGTTTTTTGTTATTTGGAATGTTATGAACAAAAACCTCCTCGAGTTTTCAAAAATACCTTCTCAATTGTTCACAATCCATGTTTTAAGTTAGTCACTCAAAACTGGCAAAAGCGTCCTTGCAAAATAATTCTACACATTTTGGTCTCTGCCAAAATTTAGGTAGCACCCGCCTGTGTGTCTGTGTGCAATTCAGTAGCGTAAATCCATGGGTTTTTTTGATTCTTGGAACCTTGTGAGAGTGTTTTCAATGCTTGTTCTTGACACTTGGCACCTTAAATTTGAATGCTGGTCTCTCTCTCTTGGTGCTTTGTGTATAACTTGATTGATATGTTGGCATTGGCCTGTGTCTTTGGGTAGTGTTGTCTTGAGATGTCGATTAATGCTTGAACTTGGAGATTGGGCATAACCCAATATAATTTTAATTTTCCCCAAATAAAATAAAATATCCCATAACAATTATATTCATTTGCCAAAATGAATAATG
>ML787888.1:154136-170514 GCA_009831015.1 Picea engelmannii | reverse complement strand
CAATCATTTCTTTTCAATGAATACCTATTTAAGGGAAAGAGGAAGAGTCGTTTTCACTAGCAAACATTTGACAAGGAATGCCCTCAATCAATTTTGTTTTCAATCAAATCCAATATAATGCTACAACATTCCAGAAATGCAAAATAATATGCAAACTAATCATTAAGATGTATTTTTTGTTGTTTTCATGTGAATGATAATCAATTCAATGCAAAATTTCTCTTGCCAACTACCCTTTCATATCAAGGAGATTCAGACAAGAAAACACACATTTCACACAAACAACACACCCTTTTTTAATCAAACAAGAGAAAGAAAAAAAAAAACGCAAAAGGAAGGAGAAATATATTGGATCAGATGACCTCAAAGAACCAAATGAGAAGATTTACAGACTTCAAATATCCTTCACTAGAGTTCCCGCTCAGTCGGATAGGAGAGAAGAAAGCAAGGGATCGATTTCAAGCTTTCAAATGCAAAAACTCAAAAAGAATGAAGAAGGGCATAAAATATAAGAAAAAAGATGTTTACTTCTCAAGATGAAGCATGTCAAAGGTCAAAGGAAGCATCATTGAATCACAAAGCAACTCAACAAGTGAAAATATAGGGTTTGGACCTCCAAAAATTGCAATTTTTTAAGAGGTTTTGGGCAAAAAAAGGGTTGGCGCTCTAGTATAACGACCACCAGAGCGTTATAACGCTCTGTTCAATAGATTAAGGGAGTGTTGGCACTCTGCTAACAAGGCAGAGGAGCACTGGAGTCCTAAAGCTCAGAAAAAATTCCAAAAAACCCAAAATTCAGTCAATTTTTGACAATCAGGCTGAGTGTGATGGATTGAAGATTCAATCAGCAAATGCAATCAGATAAATGGGGTGAACAAGGTCTGAAAACAATCAGGTAAGACAAGGTCTATGAGGATAAATGAAAACAAGAAGTTTTGATTTGAGGCTATCTCCCCAGTGGAGTCGCCAGTTTCTGTTGTAGGAAAATCTCCCTGCGGACAGGTAGATTGGCTCAAAGAGCTTGACCCTAACTCTAAGACAGAAAATTCTTAACGTGGACACTGACTTCCTTTCAAATCTATTCAAACCAACACATGAGAAGGAAGGAGAATAGAAGTACCTCTTTATCAATGTTTGTCCCTGCACGCTCCGATTTGAGCTTCAATCCTTTGCTCGTCGCTGAACCCTGTAGACAAACAAGATACAACCACTTCCTACTCTATCGATATTAGCTTGAATACAGATCTATCTATCAATGATAAGTTCATGTAACATCAAACACAAACTAGAAAGAAACATTCCAAGCATGTCATATTAATGAGAATAACGACAGCAGTACTTACAATCGTAGATGCGAATGCGACAGCTTCGTTCAGTCCCCTTCGTCTAACCCTTGCTCGAAAGATCCAAAACCTGAAATGACAACAACTTCACTAATCACTCTCCTTTGGCTGACTGTGTGTTTCCTATGAGATCATAGGTTTCATGCTAGCAATTCTTCCTCCCTTCCACCATCATAGAGCTTGCTTATATAGGTTAAGAGGAGCTTAACCTCTTGAGTTATCTTTAGAACAAGTTGAGGAACTTCCTCCTTAGATCAGGGATCTCCTGATGGAACCAAGAATTCGAGTGCAACTACCTTCTAAACTTGAAAGATCCTCCCCTTATTCTCCTCAATGGGCCAACTACTACCTCAGATTAGGTAGCGCTCCCTCAAAAGGGACATCAGAGCGTTGTAGCACTCCCTAGGAAGCTTGAGGGGAGCGCCAACGCTTCAAAGGTGGATAGCGCTCCTTTAGAGGGGTAGGCAAGTGTTATAACGCTCCCTGAGGCCTTATAGGGGAGCGCCAGCGCTCCTAAGGCTGATGTAGGGGAGCGCTCACCCTCTAAACCTTTGTTTAAGAGCTCTTGTCAGGTGCTAAGAGTTCCTTGACTTCAGTTAACCAGTTCCCCTTCTCCAAATCAAGTGTATGAGATGTTTTAAGTGCCTCCTTAGTGTCGTCGTGACGAAAGTATGCTTGAACAATGTTTGCGACACTTATGACCAACTTGCCACACTTGCGAAAGTTGTAAGGAAGATGCGACACTTATGACAATTGAGAGGAACATGCGACACTTATCCAATTGAACAATTTTGACATGTAACAGTTCCTTCTTCAATTCACTTTGTCATCTCCAAAAATTCATTTCTCCTCAACCATGAGGATCCATGTGACGTGCCACATACCACTGGAAACAACATGATGTATACTATCCATTCATGGATGTTGTATATGCATGTGCATTTTCTTTCATGTCCAATTACCTTTATCAATCTTGCGGTCCAAAACCCATGACTAGGGTTGACATCAATGACAACAACCAATCTTCCAATAGAGTTATACAAAGTATATCATGTGTAAATTATTCATTACTCATTACAGTTAATGAGAATTCTTCCATTCTTTCTCTCTTGCTTCTTCTTTCTCAATTTCTCTCTGCAAATATGTGTGATATTTTCTAGCTAGATCTATTATGTGCAGGTTCAACACATTTACATGGTATCAGAGCCGACGGGTTGCTAAGAAAATCTACACCAAATTATTTTTTGTAGGTACCAAAGATTGAAGACAACGGAAAAATGGAATTCCCAAAAGAATTCATTCTTACACCTTACAATTACTTTGCATGGAAGGAGAGAATAATCATGCATCTCTAAACCATAGGATTGTATAGGTTAACCTTGAATACAGAGACATAACCGACATCAACCATAGAAAAATCCAAGTATCTAAATCAAATGGATGAAGCATTCAACACAATTTGCAATCTCATCTCTCATGATCTCCTTTTTCACATATCTTCCTGTAAAACCCCCAATAAAGCCTGGAAAACATTGGAAGGGATCTTTGGAAAACATGATGATATGAACACATGCTCGAGGTGGAATTGATCACATTGGATCCAAAAATCTTCGACAATCTCCAAGATTTCTTTACAAAATTCAAGGATTCACTGTTGCAACTCAAAGTGGGGTTGATAAATCTAAGGAGGAGAAACAAATGGTTCCACCATTATCTCCAAACTGGGTATTGAATTCTTCGTGTTCATATCCACATTCCATTCAGTCAAATTCGCCTTTGGAGCCACCTAGAAGATGCCTTCTCTTGAGGAATTTATCGAATCCCTCACACAAGAGCAAACCAAGCACATCAACATGGGAAAAATCAAAGGCACAAAGGCGCATGCACTTACTGTGCAATATGGAAACCATCAATATCGTAAATATAAAGATAAAGATAAAAGGAAATCTCATGCAAATTCGAGGAAGGAAGGGTACTCAAATCCCTTCATCGATGCCTCCAGATCCAAAGGGGGAAAGGGAAGAAAATGGGAGAAATGCACATACTGCCATAAAGGATTCCATCTAGAATCCACATGCATGCATAACAAAATATATCTAATAACTCAAATATTTCAACCAAACAACCTTGGAGATCACATTCCCGAGGGTGCCAAGAATAAGAAGCCAGAAGATCAGAATCCCAAGAAAGACAATTCGAGCCATGCCTTAATTGCCATCAACTCCTCTCCCGATGCTTATATCGTAGATTCAGGAGCATCACATCACATGGATGCCACAAAAGTAGTCTATTCTTCATTGGATGCATGCAAAGGTCCTCCTATTCTCATGGGGGACAACTCTCCAGTTGAGGTCACCGACAAAGGAAGTATTGAACTCACCAACGAAAGCTTCGAGAATGTGTTGCATGTTCCCAAACTTTCCATCAATCTTCTCTCAGTGTATTAGATGAAGAATTCTAGCATAGGAAATAAATTGATATTCACACCTAATGCAGTGGACATATATGATATGCAAACTAACTCTAGGGTTTCTATTGATGAGGTAAATCATCAATCTATATTGTATACATTTTCTGAATTTATTGAACCAGATTCTTCTTTACTACTTACCCATGCTGATGAAAGTAGTAGGATATGGCACGAAAGATTTGGGCATTTGAATTTCATATATATGCAACAACTTAGCAAGAAAATATTGGTTGATGGTTTATCAAACATCCATTTCTCCAAAGGAATCTGTGAGGGATGCATTCTTGGAAAACAACCTTAAGAGAAATTTGACAAAGGAAAGACTAAGAGAGATTCCTCTCCTTTAGATCTGATCCATAGTGACCTCATGGGTCCTTTTCCTCATCCATCAATCAGAAAAGAGAAGTTTGTTCTCATTTTTTTTGATGATTTCTCACGTTTCACGTGGATTTACTTTCTCAGGCAAAAATCTGAGGTCTTTCAACACCTCAAATATTTCAAAGACCTGGTTGAGACACAGTCAGGAAATAAAATCAAAGTCCTCCTAGCTAATAATGAGGGAGAGTATGTCAATCATGAGATTCATAATCTTTGTCATGAGTCAGGGATTCAATTGCAACTCATAGTTCCCTATACTCCACAACAAAACATAGTTGTTGAGAAGAAAAATGGATCTCTAAAAGAGATGACATCTTGCATGCTACATACAAAGTCACTACCATAGAGACTATGGGCTGAAGCACTTAATTATGCAACCTACATCCAAAACAAATTTCCTCATATATCTGTCAAGGATAAGACCCCCTATGAGGCTTGGAGCGGCCTCAAACTGGAAGTGACCCACTTTAGTATTTTTTTGTTCACGTGCATGGGCCTAGATTCCCTCTGAAAAGAGGAAGGCACTTGATCCACAAAGCACAGAGTGTATCTTTGTTGGATACCTCGATGATGTGAAGGGATACAAACTTATTGATCTTTCCTTGGACCAGATCATCATTGAGCGAAGTGCCCAATTTGAGTAAAGTGATATCCAGGTGGATATTGATGGCCCGATGGCTACCCACCTTTTCCAACTCGCTCAAAATAGTTTTCTGGCAATTTTGGCAATTTACTATTTTTAGCAGTTTTAACTTTCAGGGCCATTTTGAGGGCCTAAATGAAGATTTTTCGGGATCAATATTCTCAATGATAACCAAAGGAATGATTGAGCCCCCAAAATGAATCTCCTTGACGATACCTTTCCAACGGGCTATCATTCGCCTAAAACAGAGATCGTATTCAAAAGTTATGACCCCGAGAAGTTGATGTACTAACTTACCCAAACGGGGCCCACCTGACTTTTGGCGCTTCATCTCCTAGGGTTAGGTTTTTGGATTTCTAGTGTTTTTTACATTCCTGTTTATTGTAAAAAGGCCTTTAGAGCCTCATTGTAATCATCTTTTTGTGAATGCAAGTAGCCGTCACATCTCTTCTTAGAGATAAGATGCCACCATTCTAGCAAGTCTTTCACTCTGTATTTTTACAGTCTCTGTACATTTCTTTCATTAATAGAAATCGTGTATTACTATATATTTGTGTTTATGGTTGCATATATGATATATTTATGTTATATTATTGAATATCTGTGATATCTTTGCACATTTCTTTATTATATCTCCGTTCTCATTTCATGCCGAAAATAATCCGGATCAGTGGTATCAGAGCAGGATGCTCTTGATCATTTTTCAGTGCATGTCCTCGACGAGGTACGTGTTAGAATATAGAGGATTGTGCTCGTTTAACCATTGACGATACCCTCATCACTCAACCACAGGCTGAAGCCACCCTCTGAGCACCTTGACCTTGACTGAGAAGAGAATCCTGGTAGCAATCAATAGCCAAGAGAGGCTAAATGCACCAAGCAAGAGAATAGAAACTAAACTGAACAGATGATCCCACCCAGAAGCTAGTGCACCACCTTCCCAGCTCTCCTAGAAAATTGTGCACAAAACTACTGCTGCCTACAACTGCCTGTGCAGACTTAGCTCTCACTGCAACTACTGAGATGTGAAATAATGAAACTGGTGCCCTGTATTTATAGTGGACTGACCAGTCTAACTGGGGCCAACTTCTCCTTCTAGGCATCAATAAATTCAATTTAAATATATTTGTTCAACCGACAACTTGTCTAGGGTTTCCTTTAATTCTTTGCTTCCTTCCGGAGGATTCTAGTCTCGTCATAGGTCACAATAGAGGTTCATACCTCCCGAAGCTACCATAATATTAACACTCCCTCCTAGCTAGGGAGGTATGGTCTTGAGCAAAATAGACCATTCAACTGGTAGCACCACGAGCACATGTCATTATTATCCAACTGGATAATATCCTATGATAACTGGTACAATATCAATTAATAGAGCACACCTGTGTCTATTCCAGTAGTACACAATTACTCAGACTTGTGAAACACAATCACAAACAGTAGCATATCTACTGTCATTCATTCTTCATAACAAATATCTGATAGCAACCTGCATGGAAACAATGTTATGACAAGAACTAAATCATCTAGACCAATTTTTCACTCATGTCAATGAGATCTGAAAGAATGTCTGTCCTCAGTATAGATCATCAATAATAATCGTCTGGGCCAATCTTTCACTCACATCTGTGAGGTTTGAAAGAATGTATGCCCTCAATATAGAATATCAATAATAATTATCTAGGCCAATCTTTCACTCACATCTGTGAGGTCTGAAAGAATGTTTGCCCTCAATATAGAATATCAATAATGGGCCATCTTCCTCATTCTTCTCAACCAAGGAAGAAGGATTGTTTCTGATTTCTGAACCTGGACCATTTCCCACCCTGGGCCATTCTTCCGACACTAAACAAGGTGTAACCTGGAGAGAACGAGTCTGCCCTCGAGAAATATTTGGACCATTCCTTACCCTGATCCATTCCTCCGACACTAAACAAAGTGTAACCTGGAGGGAATGAGTCTGCCCTAAGGAATGACTGTCCTAGACTATTCCCCACCCTGGGCCATTCTTCTGACACTAAACAAAGTGTAACCTGGAGGGAATGAGTCTGCCCTCGAGGAATAACTGTCCCTGATTACTGAGCCTGGACTAATCCCCACCCCGAGCCATTCTTCTGACACTAAACAAAGTGTAACCTGGATAGAATGAGTCTGCCCTCGAGGAATAACTATTTGGACCATTGCCCACCCTGGGCCATTCCTCTGACACTAAAGTGTAACCTGGAGAGAATGTATGACCCTCGAGGAATGTCTGTCCTGCATCAACCTCCAAAATGGACGATTCTTCGAAACTACTCACAACTGTGAACTTCGAAAGAATGACTGCCCAACGAGGTGGACCATTCTACTTGACCACTACTCAGAGTGACTGCCAAGAATAATGACTGTCCTAGACCACTCCCCATAATGGGAAGTCATTTTATATGATACATCAACAATCAGTTTGCCTCCCATGTTAACTACAATGGGAAGTCACTGTCCGTCAGAAATCTCAATCCACTTTCCGAACAGGAAAGCATCTGTCCAATCTGGACTATTACAAAGATAAATAATATTTTCAATGCTCCCTCCTAACTGGAGAGTTATCATAAAATAAATGTTTTTCAAGAATATTTTTGTGTACCTTCTCTATCTTGGAGAATCTTCCCTTTTAGCTAAGGGAGTTATTTCCATGATCCCCATCTTCTCTTGGAAATATGCAAACTTGATTCTGGAAAGATGGTTTTTCAGGATGTCTGTTGTCTGCTCATCAGTGGGGACATACTCGAGCTTTACCTCTCCTTTTTGGACTTTATCTCGGATAAAGTAGTATTTGATCTCAATGTGCTTCAACCTTTCATGAAACACTGGATGCTCGGACAATCTTATACAACTCTGATTATCAAAATATATTGTGGTCAATTTTGGATTCTGATCAAATAAATCGGATATTAAATTTCTTAGCCATACTGCTTCTGTGCATGCTTCACAAACTGCCATATACTCTACTTCTGTTGTACTGAGTGCGGAATACTTCTGCTTCCTACGGCTCCAAGATATCATAGCGGAGCCCAAGCTGAAACACATACCTGAAGTACTCTTTCTGTCTTCTACACTTCCTACCCAATCAGAGTTTGTGAATCCATGAAGTTGGACATCACTGGATGTGGCATATTTTAAGCCATAGTTTATTGTCCCATGAATATATCTTAGGACATGCTTTGCAGCTCTCCAATGCTCTTGTCTAGGTTCCACCTGGAACTGACTTAATGTATTTACAACAAAGCAAATATCTGGTCGAGTATTTACCAAATACATCAATGATCCAATTAGCTGCCGATATAGAGATGGATCTACTGGATCAGAATCTGGGACTTTTACTTTTMTTATATCYGCATTCATAGGAGTGTCCATGGACTTAMAGTCCATCATTCCAAACTTCTGAAGGATCTTTATTGYGTATTTTCCTTGTCCAAGGAATACTTCACCACGCTTCTGCCATACTTCTAGTCCCAAGTAATAGTGCATGAGACCTAGATCTTTCATATCAAATTTAGAGGCTAAATCCTTCTTGCACTGGATGATTAGAGATTCTTCACCTGTTATGAATAGATCATCCACATATAATAGTAGAATTATAGGTGCATTGTTCACGACTTTGTAGTAAAGCTTTGGATCTACATGACTCTTAGAGAAGCCAAGTCTAGTTAGATAGCTGTCCATTCTGGCATACCAAGCCCTTGGAGCTTGCTTGAGTCGATATAGAGCTTTCTTCAATCTACAAACATGAGTGTCTCTGGAATGTGCCTCAAATCCTTGAGGTTGTTCAATATATACTTCTTCTTCAATAGCTCTATTGAGAAAGGCTGTCTTTACATCCATCTTGTGTAGATTCCATCCCATGGAAGCGGCAAGAGATATGATAGCTCTGATGGAGGTATACCTTGCCACCGGAGCAAAGGTTTCATCTTAGTCTTCTCCCTCCTTCTAGGAGAACGATCTGGCCACGAATCTTGCCTTGTATTTATTCATGCTTCCATCTGCTGCATGTTTGATCTTGTATACCCATTTTGAAATTACAACTGATTTCTCTTTAGGTCTGGGTACAATTTCCCATACTTCATTTTTCATAATGGACTAATGTTCTTCTGCCATAGCTTCTTTCCATTATCCCTTTTTAACTGCTTCTTCAAACGTAATAGGTTATTCATCTAGAAGCTTTGTCATGTAAGCTGCATAACTTGAGAATCTTTTTGGTCTTTTAGTCTTCCTGGATGTTCCTTCTGGAACCTTGATTCTTTTTGTGTCTTGTAAGGTGGCTTCAAGCCAAGTTGGTCGTTTCTTGTTCTTTGGTATATTATTTGGATCAATTTTCTCGCATATCTCCATAGGATGACCAGGTTGATCCTTTTCATTATTTTCACCTTCTGTGTTTTCTTCATTTGGTTCTTCAATTTCTTCTTCTTTTATAGTTTCTTCAATAGATTTTCTGAAGGCCATTCTTTCATTGAATGTTACGTCTCTGCTTACTTCTATCTTGTGATGATCCGGAATATATATTCTATAGGCTTTGGATGAATCACTATATCCCACGAATATCCCTTTCTTTCCTGAGGGTTCTAGTTTATTTCTTTTATCTTTGGGAATATGAGAATAAACTTGACATCCAAATATTCTTAAGTTTTCTACGTTAGGTTTCTTACTTGAGAATGCTTCTTCTGGTGTCATGTCTTTTAATATGTGATGAGGGCTTTTGTTCTGTATGTATATTGTCATCATTGCTGCTTCTCCCCATAGAAACATGGATAGTTTTTTATCGTTCAATAGGGATTTTACTGTTTCTTCGATGGACCTGTTCTTTCTTTCTGCTACACCATTTTGTTGAGGATTATGAGGAACAGTTAGCTCCCTCCTAATCCCTGCTGATTTGTAGAATGGAATGAACTCCTTCGAGGTGCATTCTCCTCCATTATCCATTCTTAATGTCTTGATCTTCTTGTTTGTAAGGTTTTCTATTTCTGCCTTGAATTCTTGGAACTTGTTGAATACTTCATCTTTTGACTTTAGTAGGTATAGCCACGTCTTCCTTGAATAGTCATCTATGAATGTTACATAGTTGAGAGATCCTCCTAAATATTTGATTGGCATTGGACCGCAAAATTCTGAGTGTATTAGATCTAGGATTTCCTTAGATCTGTTGTTGCTGCTTGGGAATGGTTTCTTGATGTTCTTCCCAAGGCCACATCCCTTGCAAATTCCTTCGTGTGTAGACTTCAATTCTGGTATCCCTTCAACCATCTTCCTGAGGAAAGGTAGTGCTTGATAATTGATATGAGCATACATTCTATGCCAAAGCTCATTAGGGTTGACTTCGTCATGCACTAGGGCTTCTTCATTTCATTCTAGTAGTCTATATAGATTCCCTTCACGTCCTCCAATAACCCTAACATCTTCTATGTTGGAATCCTTATGCCATGATAACACTTTTTCATCTATGAAGGCTATTCTATTTCCTTTGTCTTCTAAACATGATATTGATACAAGATTCTTTTCTAAACCAGGTACATATAGAACATTGCTTAAGTGAACATGATTATCTGATTCCAATTTGATGGAGGCTTGTCCAAATCCTTCGACGGGGTAGGTGATTTTCTGTCCAAGCTCCACTTTGTACGATGTCTTTCTCTCATTTAGATCTGAGAGTCTAGCTTTATCTCCCGTCATGTGCCTGGAAGCTCCACTATCGATTATCCACATATTGTCTTCAATTGTCCCGGTAAGTGCTGAGTAATGTAAGAGACTGATTGTTTCGCACATGTCTTCGGTTGATTGATAATTGGTCATGCCTTGATCCAAAAATTCAACTTCGTCATTTCTTTCTTTTGAGAAAGTCAATAGGTGCATTAAGTTAGGGCGCATCTGAATATCTTCTCCTTGAGCAAGATGCTCTATCACAAGGTGTCGGATCTGAGAATTAGGGTTTCTGCAACTGCTACTGCTAGTAACCCTAGCTGCAGTTCTTTGGAAGCTGCTCCTGCTAGTGACTCTAGCAGCAGTTCCTCAATGAGCTCAATACCTAGCGGTTATGTTTCCTTCCAATGTTTTAGGATGAATGAAGGGGGTGTGGGCCCATAACCTATTAGAATATAGAGGATTGTGCTCGTTTAACCATTGACGATACCCTCATCACCCAACCACATGCCGAAGCCACCCTCCGAGCACCTTGACCTTGACTGAGAAGAGAATCCTGGTAGCAATCAATAGCCAAGAGAGGTTAAATGCACCAAGAAAGAGAATAGAAACTAAAATGAACAGATGATCCCACCCAGAAGCTAGCACACCACTTTCCTAGCTCTCCTAGAAACTTGCACAACAAATTACTGCTGCTTGCAACTGCCTGCGTAGACTTAGCTCTCACTGCAACTGCTGAGATGTGAAATAATGAAAATGGCGCCCTGTATTTATAGTGGGCTGGCCAGTCTAATTGGGGCCGACTTCTCCTTCTAGGCATCAATAAATTCAATTTAAATATATTTGTTCAACCGACAACTTGTCTAGGGTTTCCTTTAATTCTTTGCTTCCTTCCGGAGGATTCTAGTCTCGTCATAGGTCACAATAGAGGTTCATACCTCCCGAAGCTACCATAATATTAATAGTATGAGTATAGAAAGTTGGGTCTCGAGCTTGTCTCTCTTGAAGACAATCGCTCTCACACGCCCAAGAAACCCTCCATGGCGGAAGAAAAGAAAAGCGACGGAGTGGACAATCCTATCAATCTGTTGCTTGAGCAATCTCTCACGCGAAAAAGGGACGAAATGATGGAGAATTTTCCCCACGTCCTTCAACACCTGCCGATAGCAACATGCGCATCTTCATCAAGTGACCACTTTGGAAGCACCTCGCCTTTCAAGGTACAAGTTAATTTTGATATTGTTTTATTTGAAGGACAGATAGATGAAGAAGCCCTAGACAAATGGTTAAATATGCTAGAAGGTTATTTCTCTGTTCACAATTTTTTCGATAAATAAAAGATCACCTTCACACTCCTTAAATCTCTCCCTCGTGTCAAACATTGGTGGGAAACTTGCTAGGAGAAAAGTTCCATAGAGGATTCTGGAATGTATGGGGCCGAGCCCACTTGGGATTTTTTTTGTGGATGCAATAAAGGAACAATATTACCCTATTGGAAACTATGAGGACCAGTACATGAGATGGACCACACTGTGGCAAGAGAGGGTCCAAGCAGTTTCGTAGTTCACCAATACCTTCCATACCTTGTGCACCAAGCTGGGTATCAAAGACTCTGAATGACATTTGGTTCTGAAATACCATGGGGCTCTACACAAGTACATCCAAACATAAATGGATTTTCTGGATGTCTCATCACTCGGTGTTGCTTATCGATATGTTGTTAAAATCGAGAAGAAATTTAAGCACCAGAACAAATGGGAGTTTGGGTCTACAAATCCGCAACAACCAAAGTATGATAAAGACAACCCTAGAAAACAACTTCCTGAAAACCAGTCTAAGCCATAGGTAAAGAAGGGTCATGGGAAGACGAAGAAGGACACTAGAAAATGGTGTGATTTCCACAAAAGCTCCTGGAACAACACCGATGAATGTCGCTCAAAATAGTCATTGCTGGCCGAGATCAAAGACAAGGAGCCAAACCTTGATTCATAATATGATTCTAAAAATATTGGTAAAAGACAGATCATCGATGCAGACCCCACTGCTATTGTCGCGATCACAACAATCCAACCAGGAGAACCAACAAATCCTGAAGAGGGGGAGTTCCTTTTTAATTCACATATGTGGGTGAAGGGGACCCCGCTACATTTTATTGTTGATAGCGGAAGCCAAAATAACCTCATCTCAGCAAAGGTCATCAAACATTTGGGATTTTCGACAACACCACACCCGCAACCATACAACATCGGGTGGCTTCGCCAAGGACGAGATCTCCGTGTCAGCCAGCAATGTCGATTATCATACGACATCCAACCCTTGAAGGATTATGTATTATGTGATGTTGCCCCATTGGATGCTTGTGATGTTCTCTTAGGCCATCCATATATGTGGAAGCACCATGCTATTTATGAGTCTTGACCCCTTCATGTCATTGTTACTTTGGGGGGTCATCTCTACAAAATACCAGAGGTAGTTCCGACTATTGTTCCACCTAAACAGTGCCGCAAGGTAGTATCTCATACTGCAAAATTCAGCTTCTTCACAATTTTTTCAAAAGGGGAACATAAGGACACTGCAACCACTACAGCCTCGCCCCAAGCACCTTCTATCCAACAGAAGCAAGTCGACAAGGTTGCAACAAAGCGCAAAGATTCCTTCTCCACACCATCCTCTCATGTAGCTCGACTTGTTGAACAGCCTCAACCTCAACATGCTCGTGATGGCCTTCCACAAATTGAGCAGTGCGATGTCTCCAGCAAGGCAACCAGCTCACCAAGATTCAGATTTAGCAAACGCTTTTTCCTCTCCCCCGGGCACTCAAAGTAATGGAGACCATTGTTTCATAAGGAGGGAGTGTTGATCTAGGTGGATATCGATGGCCACCCACCTTTTCCAACTGGCTCAAAACAGTTTTCTAGCAAATTACTATTTTTAGCAGTTTTAACTTCCGGGGCCATTTTGAGGGTCTAAATGAAGGTTTTTCAGGATTGAGCTTCTCAATGATAAATGAAGGCATGATTGATCCCCAAAAAATAATCACCTCAATGATACCTTTCCAACGGGCTATCATATGCCTAAAATGAAGATCGTATGTAAAAGTTACGACCTCGGGAAGTTGATGTACTAACTTACCCAAACGAGGCCCACATGACTTTTGGTGCTTCATCTCCTAGGGTTAGGTTTTTGGATTTCTAGGGTTTTTGGAATTCCTGTTTATTGTAAAAAGGCCGTCAGAGCCTCATTTTAATTATCTTCTGGCGAATGTGAGTAGCCATCACATCTCTTCTCAGAGATAAGATGCCACCATTCTAGCGAGTCTTTCACTCTATATTTTTATAGTCTCTGTACATTACATTTATTTCATTAATAGAAATCATGTATTACTATATATCTGTGTTTATGGTTGCATCTATGATACATTTCTGTTATATTAGTGAATATCTGTGATGTCTATGTACATTTCTTTATTATATCTCCGCTCTCATTTCATGCTGAAAATAATCCGGATCAAAGTGTCTCGCATGTACCTCAGTAGTCGCATGCAAACACCTTCATTATTCCACCTGTTTGAGATGATGAGCATGAACATGTCGACTCTTCTTCATATGAGAGTTTTGATTCATAGTATTAAGATGATCCAGATACAAAGTCAGTATAGTTAGATGCAGATCTAGAGCATCTAGATGTAGATGCAGAGCCAGAGTAAAGGCCCAAGTGGGCACAAACTACCCTTCAAGATGTAAGGGATCTTTTTGGTGATCCAACCAATACTAGGATGATTCAATATGATTTAGAGGAGCCTCCTATTTCACTCACTGCCACTTAACTATTTCCCTCCAAACATATTTTCTCGGTTCAGTCTTTAGATCCACAGTCTTATGGCGAGGCTGCTGGAAATCCATTTTGGGAATTCTCCATGCAGGAGGACTACAACTCCCTCTTCGAGAACTAGACTTGGGATCTGGTTCCCCTTCCTTCCGGAAGGAAACTTTTCAGGTGTAGATGGGTGTACAGGTCCAAGAGCGTAGTGGATGGACATATTAGTAGCTACAAAGCTAGGCTTGTTGCCAAAGGATTTCAGCAGGTGCGTGGCATTGACTATGATGAGACCCTCACTCCAGTAGCGAAGATGGATTCCATACATTTTTCACTTGCCATTGCGTCAACCAAGGGATGGGAAGTCCATCAGATGGACATGAAGAATGCATTTCTTCATGGTGATCTCTCTAAGGATATCTATATGGAGCAGCCCCAGGGATTTATGCAGGATTCCTCTTTGGTCTTTCGACTGAAGAAATATCTTTATGGCCTCAAGCAACCTCCAAGGGCATGGTATTACAAGATGGACTCCTACCTACTATCATAGAACTTTGTACATTGTAAATCAGACCTGAATGTTGACATGCTTAGGACGACTGATTCACTTCTACTCTGAGTTCTATATGTTGATGATTTGTTGATCACTGGTTGCTCGACTTCAACGATTGCTGCAGTTAAGAGGATTCTACATGACAGGTTCTTGATGATGGACATGGGTTTGCTACACTTCTTACATGGACTCGAGATCAGTTAGGATGCATCATGCATCAAATTGTCTCAGGCCAAGTATGCATGAGATCTCCTTGAGAGATTTCACATGACAGACTGTAAGTCTGCTTCGACTCTTTTCCTATCAAGAGTCAAACTTGAGGATGGCGGGGACACTCCATTGGTTAAAAACACACTGCACAGACAACTAGTGGGGATCTTGTTGTATCTCACACAATCCAGAAAAAACCTCTCCTATGCACTTGGCACAGTTTCTAGGTTCATGCAGGAGTCGCATGAGCTACATTGGAAGGATGCAAAGCATATCCTTTGATACGTATAGGGAACCATCATATTTGGGATTCATTATGCAGTAGACTCTACATTAGATCTCATCGGGTTCATTGATTCTGTCTGGGTTGGCGATAACACTGATCGCAAGTCCACATCTAGTTACTCACTTAGTCTTGGTTCTGGGCCTATCTGTTGGTCGAGCAAGAAGCAGGATGCTATTGCTCTTTCTTCAGCCGAGGCAGAGTACAGAGGGGTAGTTTAAATAACCATTCATGCTATGTGGCTACAACATTTTCTCACTGAGATGGGCATTCAGTTTCATCGGTCGATCATCATCTGGTGTGACAACCAGAGCACTCTAAAGTTCTGCAGAGATCCAGTTTAGAGGCAGTGGATGAAGCACATTGAGATCCACATGCACTACATTCGGGACTTAGTACATGAGGGGATCATCGACCTACAATTATGTCCTTCAATAGAATAGACAACAAACATCTTCACCAAGACCTTCACTGAGCAGAAGTTCCATTCTCTATGAAGTCATCTTGGAGTGAAGGATATAGTTGCCTAGCAACTGCCAGTTCTTCTTTTTACATACATTGTACCTTGAGGGGGGGGTTTGCCCATGAGGTTTTCCCTCTTTCCTCACTGTATTTCAGTGTATCTTTTGTATTTGGGTACCTAACATGGCCTCGTTGTCGGGACCCATTCTTTATTTTCACCATAGTGATGTTCAGGGGGGGTGTTGGAGTTACTTCACACACACCTAGGATTTCTTTTTCCTAATGTTTTTCCTATGTTTATTAGTGGTTATCTAGTCTCCTATATTTTAGGAAGAATATTCCTCTAAGGAGAATATTCTCAGTTTTCACTTTAGTTTGACTAGTTGAGTGGAGTCTAGATGCTGCATTTATTTTGTCACCATGAAACATTGGGATCATCACCAACTAATGTGCATTAGCCTTGGTATCATCACCAGACTAACGCATTACCCATGATTCCCCGATCTTCTCCTCACTTCACTCTGTTTCATTCAGTTAATTGAAGATTGGT
>ML787888.1:101655-119639 GCA_009831015.1 Picea engelmannii | reverse complement strand
AAGGAGAATCCTACAAGGGAAATTCAGATAAATACACCTTCTTCGAGCCAATCGAAGAAATATGATTTAGTGAGAGATGTAATGGAGAAAGGAAAATCAAAAGGAGAACCCCCAAAGAAAATACCTGAGGCAAGAAAGGAAACGCTCATCAAAGAGTTAGAAAAGGCTCCATCTCCTTTTAATTTTGAAAGCGAAATGGCTAAAATCAAAATTTCTGTTTCATTTAATGAGTTGATCAAGAATGGAGAATATTGAAATGAAATCATTAAAATGATAAAAATGGAAGAATCCCCCGACACCTTGAACATATAAGATGATCACCATGTTATCTTGTTTGGCCCCGTGTTGAAGAGAGTGGGGATATTGATGATGGTCCTCCTTTCTATGTTAGCCTTAAAATTCATGACATGACCTTACATAATTCCATTTTAGATTCAGGAGCATCGCATAATCTGATGCCCAAGGTGGTCATGGATGAGTTGGGCCTAGACATTACAAGACCTTATAAGGTTCTTTTCTCTTTTGACTCAAGGAAGGTGAAATTCGTAGGTTTAATCAAAGATCTAGTAGTATCATTGTCTCAAATCCCATCGAAAAATATGATCCTGGATGTGGTGGTTGCCAACATCCCTTCGAAATTTGGCATGTTGTTATCTAGATATTGGGATACAAAGTTGAAAGGAACTTTGCAAATGGCAATGTCATATGCTACTATCCCTGTTTTTGGTCAAGAAAGGAGATTGTACAGAGAAGTGTTGCTCAAGTACATGGTGAGCAGCAAAAATCAACCAAATAATCATCCTATTTACTTGGTTGATACTGAAGTTGGCTCCTCTATTTTCTATAATAACTTGAGTTTTGAAGAGGGGGAGCCAACAACTATCATGGATATCAAAGGAAAAAATGAGCATCGAACATAGGAAATTACAGATCAATGAAACAATGCAGAGGATGAAATGTGGAATATGAGTTTTGATGGAGATGTTAGTAGGGAAGGAGTTGGAATTGGTGTGTGGATTAATCCTCCCAAGATAGGTACAAAACTCTGTTCTTACAAGTTCACTTTTGATTGTACCAATAATATGGCCGAATATGAGGCACTGATTATGGGATTGAAGACTTTGAAAGAATTGGGTGCTATAAGGATAGTTGTACATGGGTATTCTGAGCTTGTCATTAACTAGGTAAAGGGTATATATCAGTCCAAGCATCCTAGATTGATAACATATAGGATTTAGTGCTTGATCTTCTTGAAGATTTTTTCGAATACAATTTGCCAGTGATTCCTAGGGGGGGAAATAAAATTGCAGATGCTTTAGCTACTTCATCTTCGGTTTTCAAAATTATAATTTTTTTTAATAGAAAGTATGAAATTGAAGTCAAACATAGGCCAATAGTACCTGATAACATTAAATATTGGAAAGTATTTGAAGACGACAAACAGGTAGAAATATTCCTTTAGATGAGTGATGAATTTGTTAATTTAAATATTGATGATGAGTGTTGTTGTGAAGTGAATGAAGACACAGTTGTGTGCAACAATAATGACCTTTTTCAGAACCATATTGTTGGAAGAGATATAGTGCAACTGAAAAATAACATTATTCCCAAAGGCTTGGCCCCATTGGAAATGCTTTTTGACAACAATGATGTAGCCAGAAATCCTAAAATCACTGCAAATGATGAGGATGTAGAAGATTGCAACATTGGGAATAAAAAAGATCCCAAGATCATTGAACTTTAAAAAACACTCAATCCTAAAATCAAACAGAGGTATATTAGCCTTATGAAGGACTTCCCTGATGTTTTTGCACGGATTTATGAAGATTTAAAGGTCTATGATACTAAGGTAATTTAGTATGTAATTCCCATCAACAATAATCATAAACCTTTCAAACAAAAGTTGAAAAGAATCAACCCTCTATTGTTTCCATCGATTGAAAAAGAGGTAAGGAAACAATTTGACACCAAGATTATTATGGCCTTAATATTTTCCAAGTGGGTGGCTAACTTAGTTCTTGTCAGGAAGAAAAGTGGTGAGATAAGATTATGTGTAGATTTTCAGAATCTAAACAGGGTGTCTCTCAAAGACAATTATCCACTTACCAAGATGGATTACATCATGCAGAAGGTGGTGGGATCTCAGAAGATGTCAATGCTTGATGGTTTTTATGGATACAACCAGATTATGGTGCATCTAGATGACCAAGAGAAGACAAATTTTACAACACCTTGGGGCACTTTCATGTACATGAAAACACCTTTTGGGATTATGAATTCTGGAGCGAATTTCCAAAGGGCCATGGACATAGCCTTTGCCGATGAAAATGATAAGTTTATTGTGATTTACTTGGATGATATCACTGTATTTTTGGATTCTGATGATCAACATCTTGAACATCTAATAAAGGTTTTGCATAAATGTAGAAAATTTGACATCTCATTAAATCCAAAAAAATCAAACTTTGGAATGCAAGAAGGAAAATTTCTTGGACACATCATTTCAAGAAAAGACATAAAAATAGACGCCATCAGAGTGGAAGCAATTATGAATATCGACACTCCCAGGAGTAAGAAAGAGGTACAATCTTTCCTAGGAAAAGTTAATTTTTTGAGGAGGTTAATTCTCAACTTGGCTGAGATCATAAAGTATATCACAAATATGCTCAGGAAAGTCAATGAAATAAAATGGGTTGTTGAAGCTAGGAAGTCTTTTGAAGATATTAAAGTGGCGTTGACCAAAGATCCAGTGTTAGCCAACCCAAAATTTTCCAAAGATTTTATCTTGTTTTCCTTTGCCTCAGAACACACCATTTGCTGGTGTTTTGTTGCAAAAAGATGATCAAAACTTTGAGAGACCCATAGGTTATTTTAGAAGGACATTGAGAGACTTACCACAAAGGTATGACATCATGGAAAAACAAGCATATGCATTGGTAAAGGCCCTTAAATAATCCAGAACTTATATTTTTTATTCCCATGTCATTGCTCATGTGGCTAGCAATTCTGTGAAAGATATTTTGACTCAGCCTGATCCTGAAGGGAGAAGGGGAAAATGGATAGTGAAAATGTTGGAATATGACCTTGAAATCAACCCTACAAAGCTCATTAAAGGTCAAGGACTTGCAAAATTAATGGTGCTGTCAAATTGTGATGTTTTGGGAATCAATTTCATTTTTGATTTGTTGGAAAATTCACAAGAAGAAGTAGTCCCATAGATATACTAGAAATTCCTTGATTCTCCTTGGTATGCTGATGTTATTTACGTATTAAGAAACTTACAAGCTCTTCCCGAATTGAGAAAAACCAAAGCCAGATTTTTGAAGTTGAAAGCAACAAAGTTTTGAATTCTGGACAATTCTATGTATTGGAAAGATCCAGGTGATATTTTACTAAATTGTTTGCTGGAGGATGAATTGAAAAAGGCTATTAAAGAGTTTCACAAAGGTAACTATGGGGGACATCATTACTGGAAGACTACTGCGCACAAAATACTAAGGGTAAGGTTTTATTGGACCACTATTTTTTCTGATATATACAAGGAAGTTTCCAGCTACCATGAATGCCATATTTTTGATGGAAAAAGAAAGATGAAACCCCTACCTTTAAAGCCTATCTCTATTGAAGCACCATTCATGCAATGGTGCCTTGATTTCATACAGGAAATTTATACGCCATCGTCTGCTCAGCATAGGTGGATTTTGACAGCCACATACTACTTCACCAAATGGATTGAAGCGGTCCTCGCAAGTCAAGCTATTGATACTGTCATCATTCAAGTTTTTGAGAGTAATATTTTGTCTATATTCGGTTGTCCAGTCAAGATCATTATTGACAATGCAGAGGCATTCAAATCTAATAAAATGGAGAAATTCTGCAGTGACTATAACATAACTCTGGGCCATTCCACAATTTATTATCCATAGGGTAATGGGTTGGTTGAATCATCTAACAAAATCTTGACCAAGATTATTAAGAATCTTCTGCAGGAAAACAAGAAAGCTTGGCACAAAAATCTCATCTATGCATTATGGGTTGACATAATCACCACTAAAAGGTCTATTTCCACATCACCTTTTCAGATTGTATATGGTATAGAGGCAATTTTTCCTACCTCATTAGGACTGCTAGTGAGGATACTGCTACAAGAGTAAGAATATGAACCAAATAATTCCCTAAGGAGAATAAACCAATTGGTCCATGCGCAACAAATGAGAGAACAAGTCTTCAATAAATCACAACTACACTAGGATAGAATGAAAAGAATTTTCGACAGAAACGCCAAAGAAGATGATTTCAAGGTAAATGATTTGGTACTAAAGTGGGATGCAAGAAAAAAATATAGAGGGAGGCATGGGAAGTTTGATCATATTTGGATGGTGTTATAACCCTAAATTTCACCATACATGCATACCTAGCATTAGGTCATCTTACTTGCTATTTTTTCCAAGCCATCACTGAGAAACTCTTCTTAAAAAACATATTTTTGAAGGTGTATGCGCCCAAATCCACTATTGCCCATGTACATACGCTTTTTGCATCACTAAAACCCACGTACATATGCTAGTTGTGTCATTACAGCCTACGTATGCCCACAAAAGTTGCAAAAATTAAAAAGTTGCAAGGATTTTGTTGAGATTACGGGCTATTGGGTAGTTTTCAAACTGTCCCACTGCCTATAGCTTGTCACCCAACCGAATAACCATCCTTTTGTCATATAAAAGGAGGTGCTGGGGTCTCATTCATAACATGATCATAAGAACAATGAAGCTCTACCCGTTTCACATCCCCTCCTTGCCCCAAGAATTTGCAACCACCTTGTGAGTTTTGTGCTAGAATTGCATATTCTTGCCTTTTTACTCCATTATAAGCCTATGACATTTCCCTAGAGAGAAGTGTGAGAGGAGAAAGATACGTGGAAGCATAGTTGGATCTTGGTAAACAGGAGCCCGGACCAGGTTCAAGGAGCAGCTGTCGATCTCATTGTAAGTAAACTTTGTGATTCTAATAAAAGGAATACTTTTTCCATCCCGCCATATGATGTGTTCAATCTTTATGTTTGATTCATGTTTTATACTAACATCTAACCCACTAATTCATATATGAGATGCAAGTTCATAGTTTCTTATTTATCTTTTGGTGAATGCAGGTCAGCCTTGGGAGGAGACTTGTAATTGAGGAGCAATCGAACGCGAAAGGATCCACACTGGACGTGGAGTTTAAGGTAGAGTTACCAGATCTTTTTACTTTGTATTTCATGCATGAATGTGGGGTATAGTCGGGGTAGTTATAAAAAGTAGGATATTTTTAGACGGTTATATCTACCTACATGTTGAACCCTATTGTAGTCCATAATGGGGTTTTCATGCTATAGAAGAACTGGCGACCATACTGGGGAAGCCTCTAGAGTTTTAGGGGATAGTTTATGGGTGTTTTAATTGGTTTGATTACCTTTTTTGAGTTTCTGTAAGTTGCTGAGTCTTTAAGGGATTCTGGTCTACCATACCAGTACTCCCTGCCTTGTTAGCCTGACTGTTAGTTTTTTCTTTTTAGAGAAGTTACAGAGGTGTACGCGTCCTATAGTAGGTCTGCATACGTACATACGTGCCCTACCTTTAGACAACCCATGTACATACGTAGGTTGCTTAAGTGTTAGTAGCGTGCCTGTGTCAGTAAAATTTTTCCTTAAGAAGGGGCAGTCAACCTCTTCCCTGTTTGAAGTCACACTTCTCAGGGGTTTCTTGATCTAGTACTGGTCTCTGTTGTTACAGTCTTTAGCCTGGGTTTGATGTCAGTTTCTTTATCTTTGAGAGGTTTCTTCTGTTTTATTTGAAAGGGTTTTAGATGAGTCTGTGAGTCTTTTCTGATCATCTTGTTTGGTATCATCAGTGACTCCCTGCGATCCGTAGCGGACCAGAAGTCAGTTTTTGGTCTTGTCTTGTCTTCAATTTTTTCATTTTGCTTGCTTTAGAAGAAAAGAAAAGAATTTTATTTTCAAGTTTCTTATTTTGAAGCATAAACAAAAAAAAAAAAAAAAAAATTCATTTCTTTGTTTGGTTAAGTAGTTAGGTTAGTTGTCTTTACTTGTCAGGAAGAAAGATTTATTTTCTTTAAGTTCTTTACTGAATGATTAGAACTTTAAGTAGCTCGTAGTCGAGTGAATTATAGTTATGGGTTTTTCTTTTAAAATATCTTAGAAAAAGTAGTTACGAAAAGTTGGTTAAAGAGTTTAAATTTGCAAATCTTTATTTGTCAAAAGAAGTAATTTTTCTTTCAGTTTCAGCTATTGTTCTTCTCTTCAAACACACCACTAGTTTCATTACTGCTTCCCTGACTTAAAACAAGACACTTAAAATTAACTCTTAATTAAAATCAATTAGACTTTATGTTTGTAGGGTCCATCAACTAGTCTAGGCTAGAGCCTTGATTTAGGTTGGAGAGAAAACTCTTCAAGGATATAAAACAAACATACGAGTTTGATATAGGGAGTGTAAAAAGTCCACTAAACATGGAAATTATAACCCCTTCAAAGTAGCAGAGATAACCCCTTCAAAGTCAGACCAAGCGTAGTGGGGAACGCATATAGAGGACTTGTCTTGGGATTCTGTTGATCACATTTGCCACAGAGCTTCATGGGTCTCGAATCCGTTCGAGGTCCTCAGTCATCTTCCAAAATACTTGCTTTCGATACCCTCGATATGTTTTCTGGCTTGATACCTTGCTCATTGCAGTCCACCCGACTGTCGACTGTACCCTCCTGGTGATTGTTCACGAGCTGGCTACCTAGTTGCCTTTATTTTAGGGACTTACACAGGTGACTGCGGGGGTATACCACGGTACCTAGGGAAGAAATCAGGCCAAGCTTTGTAGAGTATACCTGGAGGGGTCTTCCGTGTTCAAGTTGCACTTGCACTGGTAAGTTTCTCTAGTGTTGGCTGGTGTAACTGTTCTTCCAACTAGTTAGTAGTTTGCTTGCTTTGCCTCATAGGAAATTTTCTAGTGTGTGCTTGGTATTCAACATTAAAAAGCCTTATTGTTTCATTAATATTCTCACACAATGGAAGATCAAGAGCCCTGACCGTCATGAAGGCTTTTGGGCCTGCCACCAGTTAATTTGGAGCCACCACCGCCACTGTTATGACGAAGACTTGACCAACAAGGGTCATTTGGGGCGACCGGGCCGTAGGAAACTGTGCCCGAGCCAAATCCGAGAGGAGAACACTCATATCCAGAAGAAATGACTATTTCTGACCTTGGAGCGGAAGCTCTCAGTCTGTATAACCCTCTGATCACTGACTTGTTGGTGCCTATCATGGTACAAGTTTTCCCCCCAAGGGTAACACATCACGAGCGTCAGATAATCCTGCAAGCAACGATGGAAGAAAATGTTGCTACTTCATTAGGGAGTCCTCATACTCCCTCTACAACTGCCACTACTGGGGGCATTCCACCTCCTAACTCACCTTCGCAGGTCCAGACCACTATGATATCGATCGCCTCTACTTCAAGCAACGGTTTCATTCCGTCTATGGAAACGATCATTGCACCATTTACACAGAGTTGGACGGGTCCTCCATTTTCATATGGGATGCCTGACTTTGATACAAACTCAACCCTCACCTACTCCACCCTATAGACCATGGGTCTTGGGCCAGGGAGCTCAAATTCTCCTCTGCAAGGATCCATGGGGGGCACCTCATCCCCCTATAACACTTTTCCTTACGGCGGGGGTCATATACCTCCTTCGTTCCCCTCGCTTGGTGGTGCTTCTCAACATCTCATCTGGCCAAACATGAACTACATCTTGTTCAGAGCAGGTAGTCAAGGACCTTCTTCCAACACCACGCCAGTCAATTATTTGTCATTCTCTTTGTTCGACGCGTTTGGTAACAATGCATTATCGTCAGCTGTCGTCTTGGCCGAGGGAAACCCTGTTTTTGGATCACAAAATCCTGTGCAGGGTACTATTTTTGCACAGGGGGAAAACACCTCTCAAGGACACTGGAATTTGCAGTAGGGATCAATCCCCTCGTCAGGGATGTCTATCATGGGAAACCCCTTCCATGGTCAATGGAAACCTGGGCAAGGCTCAGTACCTATGATCATCGGATTGATAGGGGGAAACCCTTTCCAGAACCTTTGGAACATGACGTCGAGAGCCATCCCTTCCTATCCCTCACCATCCTACTACATGAGCCATCTGATGATGTCTCAACAAGTGTAGTATTCGAATGTTGGCCTTGTCCATGGCTTTTACTAGAACCCAAGCCAACAACCTAACTTTTCTTGGTAACCTAGTGCGAGCCAAATTCCAGGATCCTTTCCTCCTGTACATAGTCAACAACCCAAGCTATCATTTATGACAACGTTTCATTTGCCAGACTTGTCAAGATTTTTAAACGACCCGATCTGTCATGATCCGCATTGGCTTCCCATGCTGACCACGTTTCCCTCGGACATTCCGAATTTCGAAGGTAAGCCTAATGAAGATCCAAGAGATCATGTGACCACATTTCACCTATGGTGCCCATCCAACTCATTGAGAGACAACTCCATACAATTGCGTCTGTTTCAACACACTCTTATCGGGAGTGTCACGAAATGGTATCGAGCTCGACCACTCAAGATACTCTACTTTTGGCAAATTGGCAATGGTTTTTCTAAACCATTTTCAATTGCCTGTGAGATATGATGCCGACATTAAACTATGGCCAACTTTGAGGAAACAAAATCCGATCATATCTTGGATCACATCCGAGAATGGCGGTGCCATAAGAGTTTGATAAAAGTACTAGTTCCACCAACATTCCTATTGGAATGGTCCTTAAGTGTTTGGTACCCCAGTTATCCAAGGACGTTGCAACGTCGGGGCTATTTTCAGAGGAAGAGGCGATAATGAGAGCTCAACAACTTGAAATAATATACTCTCAGTCTGGTTTACTTTATGAGGTTTTTCTAGATGTGCCACGGTCTATCCTTGACAAGACCAGACACAAGTCTGGACCACGCGCCGATGGAATCATTGGTTCAACACAAGCGAAGCCCACTGATCAGTTGTCAAATCAATTGCAACAATTGTCGATGCAACAGATAGTGGCCAGCCCAACCACTGGTTCGACTGCTCCCCCTACTCAAATGTCATATGTACACAGTGTGCATCGAACCCGAAGGCTAGCCAACAACCTGACGGAAAGAAGAAACAATGAAAGAAGAGTAAGGGGGATAAGAAACCCACCAATAATGCTGGTGGGGGAAACACAAAGAAACATAATTCAAAGTATCTATCTAACCTTTGCATAGAAGGCCACCTGACTCACTTGTGCCCTCGACTTGCAAAGGCCCAGAAGTTATTCTCGCAGCAACAATTTGTTGTGTTAGTGAACCCATTTCCACATGGGAAAAATTTGACTCAAGCCTCTTTGAGCATGGATGGAGGCAGTCAGGGACCCCCTTTGTCTTCTAGTAACCCCTCTACTGTGAACGTTTATATGTTGAAGGGTGATGCTCACATAGCTACTAGGGCACATGATTATAGAATTCCAAGCACTGTTGAAAAGGATACAGAAGCTGAAAACCCATCTGTTCCTCTCCATATTGAGAAGACGTTGGGTGAAACAATGTCATGCATCCTGAAAGGTGTGTTCAATAAGGCTTCACACAATTCAAATGTGAGGGTTGCCCATAATTACTCTGTGGTGGAGGATTTTTCACAAACCCCTTGCGTGATGTCTACTTTGGAGTTCCTCCAGAGCTACCCTTCGTAGAGAAAGGCTTTGCTAGCTGCCTTAGGATCCACTGACACCTGTAATCCGGGAACGAACATGCTTGATATGACCAACTTGAAACCTTGTCTCCCATACCACGTTGTGTTTCAGATAGTAGTGGCTCACCCCATGAAATATTTCACCCAAAACATTTTCCGCACGGTGGTTGATGAGGGTGTCTCAACATGCATGATGTCATTGGCATGTTGGAAGACCATTGGCCAACCTGTTTTGTCTCCTTCACCTACTCTCCTTACTTATTTTGATGATCATTCTTTCAGACCACATGGAATCATCCCTTCTTTCCCCATGTAGTTAGGAGGGAAGACCGTGTGCATCGAAGTTGAGGTGGTCGATGCGCCTCTCGACTACAACCTCCTGTTAGGAAGGAGTTGGACATATTCCATGCATGCAGTGGTTGCCACAGTTTTTCGGGTCTTGTTGTTTCCACACAAGGGCCGAATCATGACCATTGATCAATTGTCCTTCTCCAGGCCTGATCCTTCATCAGGGGCATCCATGGTCCCTATGATTGACAACCCACAATCCAATGTTGTCAAATTGGGGGTTGGTTTGTGCCCACCTTTGATGGGTATGTTCGATTACCCGCCTCCTTCTGGCGATGTCAAGATGATATTGGTTGTCCCCGACCAGCCTAGGGATGAGATTTTTCAAGTGTCGTCATTCCATATGACTTACTTTACCGATCTGTGGACTCTTCCTTCCCCATTGGCTTCGATGGAAGGGATAGGGAATCCTGACATTTCCATTCTCTTGTCCACGATATAAGTTGTGTACTCTATTGTCCAGCAAGCTTTGACCGACCCCGATCCAACTCCTGCACCGGATTTAGATCCAGTTCTCAAGCCTATTTGGGCTCAATATTCCCTTGCCACTATCAATTTTTTGGACTTGGTCTTTCCCTCTAACAAGGCGATTTTAGAGGCATTGAATGGTTTGGATAGACCCTGGGATGATCTCCATCATAGATCTTACTTCCTCCCAAAGTTAATAAGAATAGAGGCAGGACAATTCATGTTGACTATGACTGGAGATAGGTCTTGTCCTATTAATCCTTTGGCTACATATGCAGTTTATGCCGAGGGTAATATGGAAACCATATATGAAACGATACCTATTGACATCTCCATAACCCCTAGTGTCATGGAGAATGTCTTCGTCAGAGCAGACTTCTCCCCTAAGGAGATTCGAATATACATAGATTTATTTATGGAATTCCACAACGTTTTTGCCTGGTCTTATGAGGAAATTCTAGGTATCGATCTCAGATTCGTCAAACATGAAATAATGACTTATCCTGATGCCAAGTTGGTTTGACAGAAGCTTCATCTAGTCAATCCTCAGAAAGAAACAACTATTAAGGCTGAAGTAGAGAAACTTCTCAAAACCAGTTTCATCTACCCCATTCAGTTGACTCAATGGGTGTTAAATCATGTTCTGGTCAACAAAAAGCAGGGAACGATTTGCATATGTATGGACTTTCGTGATTTGAACAAGGACTGTCCAAAGGATAATTTCCCCACCCCATTCATTGACCAGATTGTTGATGAGTGCATAGGCTATGAGGTTTTTTATTTTATGGATGGTTTTTCGAGATACAATCAGATACAGATTAAGCCTGAAGACCAGCATAAAAAAACTTTTATCTGTCCATGGGGTACATTTGCTTATCGAAAGATGCCTTTTGGCCTGAACAATGTTGGAGCCACTTTTCAGCCGACCATGTCTTTTTTTTTCCATGACCTAAGACACATAGTCAAGGCTTATCTCAATTATTTAGCGTCATGATCTCATAAGAGAGTTGATCATCCTACGCACTTCGGACTTATCTTTGAGTGATGTCACTACTGTCACATTTTCTTGAATCCAAACAAGTACAATTTTTGTGTGACGTCAGGTCACCTTTTAGGTTTTATAGTTTCGACAACAGGGATCATGGTCGATCCTTTAAAGGTTGAGGCAATAGTTCAATTTCCTCCCCCGTGCACAGTCCCTCAGCTTCAAAGCTTACAGGGTAAAGTGAACTTTCTTCGGCATTTTATCGCAAGCTATGCCGAAATCACTAAAGGGTTTATGCGTTTACTGAAGAAGGGAATTCCTTTCCATTGGGATGAAGCTTCTCATCCCTCTTTCGAAGCATTGAAATGTGCCCTCACATCTGCCCCTCTACTTCAGCCACCCAATTATAATAAAGATTTCTTATGGTACTTGGCCATTGCAGATTCGACCATCAGTATGGTCTTGGTTCAAGAGGACAATCTACTTGAAGAACATGTGATTTATTACTTGTGTCGAGGCCTGGTTAGACCAGAACTCAACTACTCCCATGTTGATAAGCTAGTGTTGGTAGCAGTGCATGTTGTCCAGCGGTTCCGTCATTATATTCTGCTTCGTAAGACCATCGTCGTTGCCATTGTGAATCCGTTTCAATACGTGTTGACACGATGTGTAATTAGTGGAAAGATCAGTAGAAGGATAGTTATGCTCCAAATTTGATTTTGTTTCAGCGAAATCTAAAAAGTCATTGGTCTTTGCAGAACTTATCTCAGAACTTTCGGTCGAATCACGTGACGTTACGCCCGAAGAATCATCGATTAAAGAAGATCTTTTTATGATTTCATCTTCAGATCCTTGGTATGGATATATACTATTCTATCTCCATACTTTGAAGTGCCCTACCTCTACTTCTCGTGATGAGTGTCGGTGTATATGCCATCAAGCGAAGAACTATCTCATACTTGAGCACACTTTGTATCATCGAGGTGTAGATTGTATTCTTCGCTGGTGTCTCATTCATGAAGAAACAAAATTCGTGCTTTACGAATGCCACACTAGAGCATGTGGTGGTGATTTGTCTAGGTTGGAAACAACCCAAAAGATTCTATGAGCAGGTTACTTTTGGACGACGTTGATCAAATATTGCGTTGAATCGGTTAAGAAGTGCCACCCGTGTCATATCTTCTCTCGGAAGATGAGGGTACATCCCGCTCCCATGTTTCCCGTCATTACCGTTGGCCCCTTCACTAAGTGGGGGATTGATTATATGACATGTCGTCCCCCTTCAACCAGGGGGCACCATTATATCACCGTAGTAGTAGACTACTTCACAAAGTGGGTAGAAGATATGCCGACATTCAATGATGATGGAGAGACAACAACTCTCTTTTTGTTCAATCAGATAATAGCAAGGTTCGGTATCCTGAAGGAGATTGTCACTGACCATGGAAGTCACTTTCAGAACAAAATGATGTCTGAGTTAACATCAAATCTTGGTTTGAGGCAAGAGAATTACTCAACTTACTACCCACAAGCGAATGGTCAGGTGGAAGTTGTGAATAAGTCTCTCAAGACCATTATACAACGAACGATCAATTGGACCAAGTCAAATTGGCATTTGATGTTGTACTCAACATTGTGGGCCTATTGGATGTCTATGAAGACTACCATCGGTTTTTAACCTTTTCAACTCATTTATGGACTAGAAGCAGTCTTTCCAATAGAGTGCCAGATACCATCTCTTAAGTTGGCAGTACAATTATTGCCAGGCACTTCACTGCTTGAGGAACACTTATTATATCTTGAGCATCTCGACGAGCAACGACGTGATGCAGCCTTGGCTAACGAGGCTCACAAGCAAAGAGTCAAGTGTTAGTATGATCGGTTCATTCATCCTTGGATTTTCTCTGAAGGCGTCCTTGTTCTGATCTACGACCAAGATAAGGATCCCCTGGGGGCAGTAAAGTTCAAATCCATGTGGTTCGGACCGTTCATTATGAAGGAAGTATTAAAGAAGGGTGCTTATCATATGGTTGAATTTGAGGGGAACGCTTTGGCAGAGCCTAGAAATGGGCTCTACCTCAAGAAGTATTACTCGTAGGTGGGTCGCCTTGGGTGAATTCTTGTACATATGTATAGTTCTTATACATTTAGTTTTTTGTATTTTTTGTTTTATGGATGTGTCATTTTTGATGTCATATTTTTCACTGTGGCATATGTCAAGTGAATCAGAGGTGTTCGTTGGGTTCATGGATGGTGCTAGTCGACACACGCGGAGGCTTTCTTCCATAGCTTGGGTGATCTTCACACCTCAAGGCCAGTTTCTATCTTTTGGAGGTATCTATCTAGGTGACGCAACAAACAATGTCGTCGAGTACAATGTAGTGATAGAGTTGCTTTGTGACTCTTTGTCGCATGGTATCTCTCACCTCTTGGTCTACTTAGATGCACAGCTGGTTGTGTCCTAGTTAAATGGGGTTTAGCGCGTTTATGATCCTACTCTACACCGATGATTCCTTATGGTACGTCTCCTAGAACGATGCTTTGATTACATTATGTATATCCATGTTTCTAGGAGATTGAATCAAATGGCAGATACTCTAGCTAATCAAGTATTATATTGGCATATTGCACACACATAAAAATAATCACACACATACACATGTACATACATTGTAAAAATGTGATCCATAAGACATAAAAGATGTAAATACACACACACACACACACACACACATATATATATCAAAAGTATCAGAGTAAATAGGTGGGCTCAAGCGCCTAAAAAAATAATATGTCTGGTATACATCGCGGGGCTTATGCCCTCAAAAATATACAAAAAGTTCCCTCGACACGTAAGTGGTCCACCCTAGGCTAAGCGTAAGGCCTATTGGCCCTGATGTTGATGAAAAGATATGAAATGATCTTACTCAAGCATTTTCAGAATTTACTTGGATAAATAAAAGTAGACAGGAATATCACCCTATGTTTATAGCCAACAAAAATAACATCCTAACTCACAAGTATTAATTACGAGTGCTTAGGCTAGTCTTTTATCAACAAAAAGATTTCTAGAAATTCACTTTTTATGTGATTTTCTGAATATAATAGTTGTTGAAATAAATGTAAGAACAGAAGTAAGACACCAAGATGATAATCAAGACAATTGAGACATAAAGAAATCCTTTATTTCATTCCAATTCACCAAAGAGTCATTTTCGTTACAAAATCTCATACAAAATTCTTAGACCAAAGTCAAGCTTAGACATCCCCAATGGAACATACAAAAGGACCTCTAACAAAAAACCAAAACTGAACTCTAAAAGTTGGATCATCTTGCCATAGATTTCTGCCCACTCGACTCTGCACAATAACCTTTATTAGTCATGAAAATTAATTCACAAACAGACAAGTCTACATAGACTATCAAAGATAGATCAACACCTCTGAAAAACAAGTGTCTGAATTATTTGATTCAACCCTGAATATTGTTGTCTACAATAAGACCCTACTATCACAAAAGAGAATTAGGTTGTGATGAATAAATGAATGAATGAAAACTGAACTATCTCAACATAACTCAAAAAGAAAACCTTAGCATGCTTCTGCTTCTACCCTCCTCATGTTCCTCCCTTTCCTTTTGCTTTTAACAAATTAGAATTGGTTGAAGTAGTTAAACCAACTCATTATTTAAGTTAATTAAAAGACTTAACTAACTTTAGTTACGGGGAAAGGTAATAATCATAATAAGGGTCATAATTAAATAATAACTAGTAGGTGAGACCCCTTGTGACTCCCATTAGTTCATAACAAGCATAACATAACCATTAGTTAAGAAAAACACACCTCCTTGTGCCTCCCATCAACATATTCATTTTGGCAATTTTAACTCATGAAAAATGAAATTATTTCCAAAAAAATCCTCATATACCCAAAATAAAACATGCTATCCAAAAATCCCTGAAGTCAACTCTCATAAAACAACAGATAATAAAAATTTAAAAACCATATTTCCCAGTCTGTGTTGCAAGTCTTCCTTGATTGATGCTATCACCTCTCGATTTTCCTGAATTTGCCTTCGGTTGTGGAGAGCCTTTAGGCCTAATCTCGCTGATCACGTGGGAAAAATCATTCCTCAAATGCATCCGAGAAGACACAGATTTGTCAGAGCCATTGGAGGGTGAGGATAGGGCAATAGTGGATTTTCCTTTATCAAGTGCATGGTGGGATTCAGTCTTAAATATCTTGCTAGCATGGGAGGATTTCACTAGCGAGTGGTTAGGGGAATCTTGGACAATGGATTTCAAAGGAGGAGGAGCAGAAAAAGACAAGTTGGGCTAGCCAGGATGTTGGGAGACTGTCGGGTGTACAATCTCTTGCCATCCATCATTTTCAGGGACCGCAGGTTGTAAGGAGACATGAGGAGGTACAGGGATACTGAGGGATTGCGGGGCTTGGAAAAGAGGCCTTTCAAGCCTAGGTTGGACTATCCCCTTCCCAATCCAATTAAAGAATTTGGCATGAAACAATTGGCCAAGATCTTCTGAATCAACGTCAAAATGTATGGAGAACCTGGGCCTTCTTGGGCCTTGGTTCTAGTTACCTCTACCTCTGTTTCCTCGGCCATGGCTTCCTCGACTGAAAAAACTCATCCTGCATGCATGATCGATTAGCAAATAGTTTTTTAAATAACCATACATGACCACTGTTAAAAATATGAAATAGATTTGGATTATAATGTATCAGACTCATGCGATCCAATCCATACAAATTGCTTTACTGTTAATCAACGAGAAAGGGGGTGAAAAAGGGTTATGGGATATGTGAGGGGGTTGTATTGAGAGAAAATATGATATAATGAGGGGGGGGGGGGGACATGGTCACTGCTCGATGACAACAACAATCAATTGTAAAGAAACAAATAAGACCTCACTGCAATCCACACAAGACAATGCCACTTCCATCTACTTTAACACAAAAATCTCTTGACTGTAATCAATCTCAAAACATGGAGTGAAAACAAAATGGATATGGGAGGTGACGGGGTTTGTAATTAGCAGAAAGTGAAATAATGGAAGGGAAGAAGAATGATTACTATTCATGAAATTAATTAAGTGATCCATAACCATTCTACGAAAGGAGATGCATCCACCAACAATCGTTTGACCAAATAGTAGTTCCTATGCATTTAACTAGTTCACTGTTCATTATTCAAATATCCAACACCGTGCCATCACAAGATAGTATGTATTCCACACAATTTGTAAGAGGTTATGTTCCCTTCATTCACATACTTTTCATTTTATAACAATTTATGCACAATACCCATTTCTAATATGTAACTATCAAAATCAACCACCGCCCATGCATTTCTTCAATCACAATAATACTTCAAAGGTCATGTTTTCAAATTAACAATGAAATTAGTATCACTGCAATTGGGCTTATCATTTAAATGTAGTGATATTCGTTAAACATGTATAGGAAGTAACCAAATAATCAAGACTAGATTGTCATGCCCGAAAATATGATTAATCATACAACCCACAGTCACCATTTAGACACAAGTTATGCATAGGGTAATTTTCCCAGGTAATGTAGTTCTACCACTGTAAAAAAAAAATTCAATGTGACTTAAAAACTGGGCCACCCATCCAACACGACTGTCACCAACAACATGCCTGCTTAAACCAGTGGTCAATTGCAATAAATAAACATGCTTAAAACTCGGTGGGTATCCCTGAGTGTGAAAACCAAGCTATCTATACCACACACAGTGCACAACTAACAAAACCCCATGATGCAACATTTCCACTCAACACAACAAACACACAGTTAAAATGAAATCTAAAGGCACATCTATCCAGCTAAAGTTTACCCCTTTTCCGATCCAGATGGCTAATTTACAAAAAAGGTACACCCTAGGCACTATTGTTCACTAGGAGAGTATTCCCAGGTGTACTTTTACCCATTTTTTGGGCCCAAGGGACTAAATTTACAAAAAAAGGCCATTCTGGGTTTTGGTTTATTTATTTTTTGGTCCTTGGAGATTATTTCTAAAAAAACAAACCCTTGGAATCTTCTTTAAGCCCTTTTCAGACTCCCTAAACAAGAAAATATCGTTGAGTGACCTTGTTTCTTTCAAAATCATTAATAGGTCTAGAAAGAACACATATTTGGTCCAAGTTTACCCCTTTTTCTAGCCAATAGATTAACTAGGAAAAATGAATAACTTGTTGGATCATGTTGTCATTGATGCCAATGGTTTGATTGATTGATTTCAAGTGATTGATTGATGTCAAAGGATTCATTGATTGATGATTGATGTAATATAATATGTATTATCCTTGATGAGACTGCATAGATGAAGATGGATCAATGAGTTGTCATTGATACATGATGAAGATGGATCGATGTGGTTCC
>ML787888.1:68621-88198 GCA_009831015.1 Picea engelmannii | reverse complement strand
ACTTCCCCAAATCTAGCCCAAAAAAGGTTGCCCCATTTTCGTCACAGAATCACCTCAAGGCAACACAAGTCCTCCCATGTGTAGTGACCTAGCTCCTTGAGGGAGTTCACCCCTCTTTGTCTAAGACTACCTCAAAACCACAAAGATCATCTTGCACTCTTCCAAATTTCCCTCCTTGGTTGTGCGCCCTTGTGCATTTATAGGCATCGATCAATGCCAACTTTCCCGTCTTTATTCCCATGGATGAGCCAACCCATCGATTAACCAAGTCATGCCCCTTCACAAATTTGGGTCGACTCCTCACATGGTAGCTTTGGGGCACTTCCCTAGACGACACACCGAACGCCTCATTCTATCATCGGGTCGACCCACTGAACTTCTGACTAATGCCCCCATCTGGCGAACTGACTCATCGTTTGGGTGAGCGCAACTCTTAGCCAAGTTGAGATGACTTGTCTAGGTGCACTCTCCTCATGCCTTGGTCGATTCATCTATTTGGTGGAGTGCCCAACTATTTCCCTCAACCCTTCGTCAAACCATCCATTGTTTGACTTGTGTTGCAAGGCATCTTGGTTGAGTCTCCCTTGGCACATTGCATGCCCAATGTGTCCCAACTCGCCCCATATAAAGACACCATCATTACACTTTGTTATGTTCAACATTCTCATACTACTTGATCCATTCAACAACCCCAACTTTCGCAAGTCGCCACAACGTCAAGTTAGTTGGGTGCTCACATCTTTAGCCAGGGCCTTAAACTTTGCACATGAAGAAGCTGATGACACCTATATGGAAGAAGTCGATGACACCTATATGCAAAAATCCTGAGAATGTGATAAATTATTATCTATCGGCTTACAATGTATTTGCATGGGCTCACAACAATCATGGTTGGTAAATATGGGGCATCTAATGGCCATGCTTGAGAACTTTGAGACTATGAGAGGAATCCAAGCAGAGTTTCTACATCTTCTACAATGGTGATTGACCTCTTATAGGTAATCACATCTTCACACTTTTGGAGGGTTTTCTTCCTTGTTTTCAAGATCTACTTACATATGAGTTGAGCTTCTTGGTGTTTTTTTTTCATAGTGGATACATTTCCCACCTCCGACAAAATATAATCAATTGTGTTTACATTCATTAAATATTCCTTTTCCATTTTGATGCAGGGATTTCTCTTAATGCCATAGGTTCACAGGTTCAAGTTGATTCCAGACAAGTCTCAACTACGTATATGGTTTCACATATAAGCTCTAGCCAAGCAAATCATTTTCTCAGAAGAAAATTATACCCACATTGACAAGAATTGAGGGTATATTGGATGGCCTTGGACAAATATGAGAGGTCACACATGGGTAATGTCTAATTTTTAATTATACAACTATTTCACTTTGAATGCATCCATACCCTTTCTCTTTATGTTCTGTCAAAAGCCACTTCCACTGCTCTCTCCCACACCTCATCCATTCCAATCCAATGCCAGGTATAGGAATTTTGATTGTTTTCTATAAATACAAGCCCAAACCTCACGACACATTTATTTTTTAATTATTTGAGACCTTTTGCGTACCAGATTCAATCCTACTTCTGAAGCATATGTTGTTTTAAATTTCTTGTTCTTGTTTTAATTTCTAAATCATATTCCTGAACTCTTCATGGATATAACCTTCAAAGTGTTTGCAAGTTTGGATTTGATGAGTTATTCAAGAAGTAATCTCACATTGCAGGGCTTGAGTACGCAACCAAATACAAAATACATTGTTCCACTTGACAGGAACTGCATCAGCGAAAGTTATTGTTGGTGTTTTCCTTTGTCTTGTTGAGGTTGTACCAATTCAAATACAAACAACAAGGATTTTCTAGGACTTCCAAAAGTTTGTTAAATCAAGTGGTGTTCTTGGGTGAGTTTTGTTTCCTTCCTGTTAGGAACCAAATATCAAAATAGCTTAAAAACCTCAGAATAAGTACTCAATGCCTTGACAAAAAGAGAAATTTAGATAATAAGCCTCTTTGAGGGGGAAACCTTCTTATACATCATATGAATTAAAAAATACAAGATGATTCCAAATGAAAAGGTCTCCTTGGTATATATAGGATACTAGGAGCTACAATTACAACTAATGGACCCAAGTCGACATAAATAAAATAACAATACTAATGTAATATGCCTCAATTAAAGGTTAATGTGCCACTATTTAGGGCTTAACATTCCCCTCCCCTTCAGACTAGTGTTGTCTACAACACTTGAGTAATTTTGGATGCTTCTATATAAAAGACTCATCTTCCCAAGTGTAATATTCAACAGTTAGTTTCTTGCACTTAATGAGATACTCTGAAATGGATCTATTCCTTAGTGGGCGAATTCTTATGTTAGTGATAGCTTCGGGATCCAATATAATTTTTTATTCCTTGTCAAGTTCTAGAAAAATAGTTTGAACTGAGATCTTGTCACCTATAACCTTCTTTAAGCATGAAACATGGAAAACTGGGTGTACTCGCGAAGATGTAGGTGTTAGCACTCGGTAATTTCTTTGGGATGCATCAAGGAAATGCCAAGGTAACCTACAAACCAAATTTAGGTTGGATTCTGACCCTTCCAACCAAAGAGGGCTCTCTCAAACATGTAGAGACTGAAAATACTAAAAAAGATTCGGCAATGGACACACAAAGGTCATATTCTGCAATAGGATAGGTTTGTTTAGGTTTTTAAAAGGGTTGGTAGGACAAACAATATGAAGAAAACATTGGGCAATGGGGTCAAATCTTGAGATATACTATGAATATTAATACAACTAATGTACTCCTGAGAGAAAGAAGGAAAAATAAGCATATCCTTCAGCAATAAATAGTATTCAAATGATGGCAAGACAAAAAAGAGGAAATCCCATTATGAATGAGAGGATCAAACAAAGATGAATTCTCACTTGTAACTTTAGAAGAAATAACATAAGTCTGAATACATGTTATGGGACTTATTGGTAAATGCGGACATAAACTGATCCACCTAGATCTAGAACAAAACAGAACAGAACATGACGCTTTCCCTAAGATCTAATCATTGAGTTTTATATCTAACAAGGGATGGGCAACATACTGTTTAAATATCGCTTCTCCTTCTCGTTGTCGTCTTAGATCCACTCCAATGCTCTTGTGATGTTGGATATGCAAGGGAACACAAGCCAACCAAAGTGAAATAAATACAACATACTCAAAGAGAACCTATGTACGTGATCAAGGAATCATACAATAAAATGAGATGAGTTTTATGGGAAAGAAACATATCACTGTATTATATAACAATGAAAGTGGAGATTACAACCAAATCCTTGATGTCGCAAGGTACCATTCTGACAACCCTTTGCTCCAACACACACACTTGCTCCAACCTTGAATGAAGAATATCCACAATGACTTGATAAACTAAAATGAGGCTCTCAAGAATGATCCAATGCAGAACTCTCCATACAATCTTAGCCAATTCAACCCTCATTAACCTTAGCCTTTTCCATGATAAATCCCTCTTTATATAGGGGAAAGAGAGATGGTTAAAAAGATTAGAATGATCCCACCAAATCAGAGAAGCGAGTAGGATCCCAACCATACAGATGCCACCTCATCTTATAAAACTTTTGGGAAGATCAACCTTTTCTTAGCCTTTTGACATCGTCACACCCCAGTTGTAGAGAAACCTGCAGAGACATCGCAAACTAGTTTTAGGGAAGAATGTGACGACCAGGCATCGTTGCACCCTGCTTATGATGCAACCTGTGACGGTTTTTGAGAAGAGAAATTCAGTCACTTTCCTCATGAAGACAGGCTCTTTTCAGAACATGCACACTTGTTGTCAATGGATCACTAAGATGACCAAAATAATATGTAACAGAATGCTCCCCAAAGTATGAGACTGGAACTCGTGATAGATGAAATACTTTGTAGAATGTGTGTGTCAGAAACAAAGAGCACATCAGTCGGGAACCTACAAACAATCAAGCATAAACATAGTAATATACCATTGTCCGAGATATGAATTCCCATACTCAGATTACAAAATTTCAAATGAGTCATTGACACCAAATATACACTGTGGATCCATGTCAATGTGAAACCAACATAACCACCCAAAATACACTATGGACCTATGCTCTAAAAACTTCATATTTAGACATAGCCATGAGACATACAAAGTGGATCTATGTGCCAATACAAATCATGAAGACTCCGTCGCAACCTGGACTAGAATGGTATGATATAGGGTATTCATTTTCATCGTCTCTTAGTACGAATCTAACCATGTGATTACAGGTGTCAAAGTTGAACATGGTAGAAACCACTTGATTACCGGTCAATGATGATAACCATTAAAAAGTGTGAGGGAAATAACCATTGATGTCAATGACTCCCAAGGTACCCCAGTACAATCCAACAAGTGTGAATAAAGGAGTTGAATTCGAACACTCAAGGGAATATTCCAATCAAGGGCCAATGATGTGAACCCACTGTTGAAAGTGAAGAATCCTACCATTGAGGCATGCAGGCTCTAAGGAGATGAATAATTTCTAAGTCTTGTTCCTAGATAATGAGATGAAGTCAACAGGAAAAGACTCGTCAAAGGAGGGCTTTAATGTATCCCCCGTCAATGACATGAAATAAGTAACATATTTGAGATAGATCAGAGTATGAAATGATTTGAAACTGACACCGGGAAGATCGACATGGTAGAAAATTTATAACTGCAGATGGCCGACTTGATAGGAGGCTTATAAAGGCTAGACTTCTCTTGAACATCTGAATGACACAACAATGGTATTGGCAGTATTGACTCAAGGAGGACCCAACATATGGAAATGTGGATGGTCAAATGAGAGGCGAATAGATTTCCCAACCTGGATACAATGATGAAGGGGGGTGTCATGTTCAAGAGCGACTATTACTGCCACTAACACGAATACAGAGACACATTTATTTCCCAAAATTTTCCCCACCATTTCTGGTGAGTACCTCTTTATTTTTATGCAAGCTTGAGGAGGATAAAATATGCTTGTTGATGTACGCTTATCCTTCGGATGAGTCCCTCGGAGTATGTTTAACCAACCCTAAAAAGGAGTGGTTCGGTCCCATATGGGTCTTTCAATGTTTGTTTAATGAGTCCAAAGAGAGAAAACTTGGGGGTTTTTCATGTTTAGAGAGTCTGAAAAACACTTAAAGAGGACTCCACAAGTTCCTTTTTCATAAGTTTATTCGATGAGACTGAAAAAGTGATAACCTACCTCTCATCAAATTTTTTCTTCAAATACTTTTACGAGCGTGAAAAGAACAAGGTCGCTCGACAATCTTTTCATTTTTTACGGAGCGTGAAAAGAGATTAAAGGATACTCCATGGGTTTCATTGTTCGTGTTACCATTACGAGTATGAAAAAGTGACAAAAGTATACTCGGGTATGTTCTCATTGATTTACGAGCATGAGAAAGAGCAAAAACTAAGCTCAGAGTTTTTCCTGAAAAACTTTAAAAGGATCTGTACACATGACAAATGTATAAAGCAAACCCAAAAGATGTATCCTTGTTCAATATTCCACTCCTAGATTTCTCACTTGCGAAAAATCAAACACTTGCAATGTCGCTAGAATTTTAGGGCTTAGGTGAAATACATAAAATAACATAAATATAAATAGAAAAGTAAAAAAGTAAGTAAATATGGGTAAAAACTTCATTTTTACCATTCCATTATTACTCCACCCAAACTTTGTTCCAAAACCCCCATTTTACCTCAAACTTCCACTGTGGGTTGCGAGAGGCACAGTAGATCATTTGACGAACGGTCTTCGATGAACATGTAATTTTCATCTCTTTCAACTTTTCATGGATCAATTTTTTCTTTTCATTGGTTAGAAATGTCTTTTTGAGTTAATGTTTCAAGGGTACTTGCACGCGAAGGTCATCGCGGGCACCCTGTATCGTGCCTTGCGACAACCCAGGGTCATCGCAGGTGACATTTAAGCTATAGTGAGATGACTCAGCACTGTATGGGCATGCTAGCCTATGACGTGCGCAAAACCAAAAATGTTTTTTGATGTTTCTGCCAGTAAAAAGTTTCTATGAGAGAGATTATGTTAACCCCTCTTTTATGTTCCATTTCAGGTTTTCTACGATAAGGATGTTGGAATGTCGAGAGAGACAGCATGAGGACAAAGATTACTTTGTCGAGAATGACCCAAGAATGGTAAATTCCCTCTGACAGTGTGGACTGCTAAAATTATTCAAGGTCCAGGACATGAGGGCCCAATTGAGGTTGCTCGAATACTTAGTTCACATGTGGATGTGGACCAAAAGGTATTTTGTGTGGGGACCCACATTCTCGAGACAGATATCGAGGATATCTACTTCTTGACCGGGTTATCTCACTGTGAGGCTCAATTTACACTGATAGGTAGTAGAGGAGGTGTCGAACCTATGAGGCACTATATGAGCACACATTACGTGCCTGGTACGTAGAAGCATGGTGGAAAAGTCCCTATAAGAGATTTATGTGACTTACCTTTACGAACTATCCTCTACACCATTGTGCGCATGGAAGGGAGTGCAACTCCCCATATGGATCTTCAGAGGGATTTCCAGTATGTGCTGGAATGCATGGAGCCCCGAGTTTTCAATTGGAGTGATGGGGTTATCAGAAGAATGAAAAAACAATTGACCAAGTGTAGGAGAGGTGACCTGAAACAATTCAGATACAGTTCGATTTTGGTTTCCTTCTTCCTGGAGAGGGTTCCAAACTTATGCCTATAGGTAGAGTGCGGCATACCTTCCCCACAGGATCTAAGAATGAAGAGATGGGTTGACCTTATGGCACATCATGTGACTGGTCCTATCAGTAGGTACAATGGTGTTTTATTTGATTGGTTGAGGCCCTAGATGCTTATGGTAGACGACTACACATATGTCAGCTTAGACTTCTAAGGTGACCCAGACTTGGTTCTTCCTAAAGGTTCTCAATGGGGGAACATAAGTAAGAAGTAAATTTTTGTTTTATAATGTTTTTGTGATTTTTAATGTGAAATGTTTTTATGTTCTTTATCCAATGACTAATCAAAAATATCTTTGATGATGCAGGCGTGGGACCTCATCGAGATCCAGGTTCATCCCCTATCGAGAGGTGAGGGGAGAGAGGCAAGGTAGCAGTATTGGTCACTGCTAACTACGAGGCTATAGAGAAAAACTTGGAGGGGTTGAAGATGGACGTCCTAGATGCCTTTATTGACGATATCCCGAGGCATCATCAGTGCCACACAGTGGGTGTATCCACTTCCATCGGTCGATTGATCCGTAGAGTAGCATGGGCAGTTGCATGTTATCACGAACAACATCCTTGATGCTATATTTGTATATGAATCCATGTGCTTCACATTTTTGATATTTTGGTCTTCGGACAAAAAAAAAATTGTAAAAACTTTTATCGTTATATATATATATATATATATATATGAGGATTCTACCGGCTTACTTGTTGTATATAAAAAGTGTAATTGGATTTTATAAATTTCTCAAATTTCTGTTTAACACATAATTAGCCAATGCATTTGTTAAGGTATTTATACATCTAGGAATGTGTTGATATTCAATGTAATGAAAATGACGTTCCAAGAGGCGAATTCGTAAATATACCCTTAATAATGTAGGACTTCGAATGGAGTAGACGTTACTCATATGTAGGATTACTAACTGTGAGTCGAGTCATATAATAAGATTATAGATTCCAAGAGACACAACGTCAATCAATAATTCGACGACTACATTGTATTTTGCGATATTGTTAGTTGCTCGACCAAGGCAAACATCATGTAGACTAATAAATTCATTTGTGGGTGCATAGATTTCCCAAGTAAACAGATGCTAAGTTCTGAGTACTGCAACTAGCGCTATTAGTGAAGCTAATGTAGGGTAGCGAAGACACCAACATCTGGAAACCAAGCACAACGCAAGGTAAGCATCTAAAGGTCAAAACCAAACAACAAAAAAACACACAAGAGTATGATACACTAAAAGAAAAATCACTCATGCAAAAAATGACTTAAGCATAGTACTTGTTTAAGTAAAGCCCATTTATGGGCTCACTCAAAGGGATTCCATCATAATCGACTAGCTCATAGGCTCCCTTCTCCAACGCACATTTGATAATGTAAGGACCTCACCACATGGCCTCGAATTTACCGACCCCTAGAAAATCATGATTCTGCTCGTAGAGGAGAACTAGATCACCTTCATAAAAACACATGGCTTGACATGTTTTTCATATCGGGCTTTGACACGTTTCTTCTGAGTTTCAATAACTAGGGTGACATCATGATGGATTTCGTCTAATTTCACTAAATACAAAAGATTTTCTTCTTTGGCAGAGGTATTGGGGAGAAGTTCAACGACCAGTTTCAAATATGGTATTTCACATTCAATCAACAAGATAACCTCAATACCATAAACCAATTGGAAAGGTGTAAATCCCATGACAGACTTGATAAATGTCCGATAGGCCCATAATGTTGAGAAAACAATCGTGTGCCAGATTGTCTTATGAATTCCTATCATCCGTCGAAGCATAGCAATGAGAACTTTGTTGATTGCTTCAACCTGGTCATTGGCTTGATGGTAATAGGGGGTTGAGTTTTCATGGAGAAGACCCAACTTTTCTGTAAGTTTGGACATCATAAAATTCTAAAAATGGCTATCGTAATCGGTAATGATATCTTGAGGGATACCAAACTGAGTAATGATATGATTGAATATGAACAATGCTGCAGTTCTCCCGGTGTTACCAAATGTAGGCATCACCTCAACCCATTTAGTGAAGTAATCCACAGCTATAATGATGTATCCATGCCCCTCGACTGAGTGAGGGTTACATCTCATGAAGTCAATGCCCCATTTGGAAAATGGACTAATGGAAACTACAGGATGTAAGGGAGCAGGATGAGATGTTATCTTATTATGATAAGTTTGGCAAGCATGGAATTTCTGAATAGTAGTGATGCAGTCTTTGAATAAAGAAGGCCAAAAATAACCTGCTCATAATATCTTTTGGGCAGTGGCATACCCAGACATATGACCACCACATGCTCCGGAGTGACAGTCATTCAAATCTTTCTCAGCTTCTTTGTAAGTGAGACATCATCGAAAAATGGAATCAACACTGCGGCAGTAAAGAGTATCACCAAGAATGATATATTGGTGGCCTTAATACCGTATACAACGACGATCCGTAATAGATAGATCAGGTCAGAAATTTTGAGTCTAGAGATAGATAATGATATCTCTGCACCATCATCATCAAAACTGATAAGAAAAAGTGATTCGTTAGGTAAGGAATCATCTCCACATTTTCTGTCTCAGTGGCGGGAAGGTCACATATTAGTTTGGTGAAAAGCAAAAATTTCTTGGACTTAGCATGTTCAAACTCTAAGTCAAACTTATGGAGAATAACTATCCATTTGGATTACTTGCCCCCTAGCAGTTTTCAGGTGAGGATATGTTGCATAGGGTTGCAATCGGAAATACCAGTGGTCTTGCATAATAGGATATAATGACGAAAACATTGGATAGCTTGAACGGGTGCCAAGGCCAGTTTCTCCACATGCACATATTTGGTCTCGGTGGTTGTAAGACTTCGACTCAAATAGTATATCACATGTTCGTCATGTGAATCATCCTCGTGGACTAAAATCATGGCAATGGTAGAGTCCGAAGCAGCTAAGTAGAGGAAGTAATCCCGACTATAGTCAAGGGGAAACAATAATGGTGTACATGTTAAGGAAAGTTTCAAACATTCAAAGGCTTTGTTTGCAGTATCATCCCATACAAACTCGTAACCTTTCATGAGTAATCAAGTGAATCCTTTCGTCAGTTCAACATAATTGGGGATGAAACAATGTAAAAAGTTTTCCTTCCCTTGCAAACTTTGGATATGGCGTAAAGTGGAAGGAGGAGGTAGATTAAGGATAGCCTAAACCTTCAAGGAGTCTACTTGAATCCCGTGTATCAACAAAATAAAACCAAGAAGTCATCCAGACTCCACACAAAAAACACATTTGTGTGGGTTTAAGAGGATACGATAATAACGACAACGTACAAGAATGGCCCTCAAATGCATCGGGTGATCTACGCGACACATGGAATGCGTCGGTATATCATCAAGATAAGGTTGCACGATGTGCTTAATATCATGGAAAGCATAAGACATAGCATGTTGAAAAGTCGCGCCATCATTCTTGACATCGAAGGGTAATTTCTGGTAGGCAAAAGTCCCCCAAGGGCAAATAAAAGAGGTCTTGTGTTGGTTCATGGGTAAAATATTAATTTGATTATAGCCAGAGAAACCATTCATTAAAGAGAAGATTTCAATGTCAACGTAGTCATTGACAAGATGGTCAACAAAAGGGGTCGGGTAATTGTCCTTAGGACAAGCCTTATTTATGTCCCTATAATCTACACCAACGTGGATGGTACCTTGTTTCTTATTCACTGGAAATAGATTGGACACCCAATCAGTCAAAGCCACGGGATAAATAAAACCAACTTTAAGATTTTTTTCAACCTGAAGCTTGATAGCACCATCTTTGTGTGGATGTACTGGTTGAAGTCTCTACCGAATGGGTTTAGTGTCTGGGTATGTCTTAATTTCATGTACAATGATATCATGATCAATACCTAGCATCTCTTCATAACTCTAGGAGAAAACATCATGGAATTCTTGGAAAAGGGCTTTGCATGTGTGGACCTTGTCAGTAGAACAGGAGGATCCAATAAGAATATTCTCCATGACTCTGGGTTTAATGGATATGTAGAGAGGGATGGTAGGTGAAATCTTGCTCAATTTCCCTTTGTACAAAATGTCATGTGATGACTCAGGAACTGAGGAAATAACCACAACGGTCGACAGAATCAAAATCCTTTGATAACTCTCTATGGTGTCACATTCTAGAAAGAGAATGGAGCGATGATGCCCATCGTCCCAGGGAGTTTCTTCCATAGACATGACTGACATGATCATCTGAACAATAGGAAATATGACATGAAACAGATCCAAAGATGAATCACAGAGAGAAGGAGAGGAGGGGGTTGTCGATTGAATATCTTGGTAAGCAGATTCGACCGGACTTAAAGGCATATTGTCACCTAACAAGGGTAATCACCAGGGTTAGGTACTACCCATGGGTCATATGACGCAGGGGTTTCATGAACGGTGGTGGATATCATGTTAATAGAGGCAAAAAAAGGAGGGAGAATATCGGGTGGTGGGATTGGAAAAGTACCCATCAAAGTTGAATCTTTCAAAAGACCCACTCCAACATTCTCATAACCAGGGGGTGTCTTCGAGATGAAGGGAACGCTGCTAGTACGAGAATCAGAATTAAAGAAGTCTAGTTGGTCAACAGTAATGACCTTTCCTTAGTGTGGGAAACATGCCACATGGAAAAGAGTAGACACAACTGCACGAATGGAATCAATCCAACTACGACCAAGTAAAAGGTTATAATCAAGAGGTGCATCGAAGACCTCCACCTTGACATTGACTAATTTACCTTCCAATGTAATAGAAAACGAGGGAAGAACATCGAAGGGTTTAAATCTTGTACCATTGAAAGCCTTAAGTGTATTGTGTGATTCGGTGAGGGTAGGAGAGCCAATGGACTTCCAACAAGTAACGAACATAACACAATTTGAGTCTCCTCCATTAATAACAATTCTACAAATATTATGTTTTTCAACAACGACTTGGATCAAAAATGCTAATTGAAGAGGAATCCATGGAACGTGATCTTCCAAGCCAAATATTATTAAGTTAGTATATGTGGGATCAATTCCACTGATGGCCTTTAACAGTGCCTTTTGTTGAATAGGACAACCTTCAAGGACTTCGAGAGCTGACATGGTAGAGGGTTCTTGCACAAGGTCTTCTACAATGCTATAGTTTTGTGTAGCATGTGCATGAGGATTCAACACCGACTTTCGAACAATGCCCTTGGGAGGAGGGAGAAGGACTGTATCGAGACCTGGTCTTTTGAGATGAAGAGGACCGTTTGGAGGTGAATTTGAAGGAAAAGGTTGAACCAACGAAGGTTGTATATCATCAACTTTGTCTTTTAATGGAGAGAAATACTTGGCTCGAGTTGTGGCTGCAACTTCGTTCTTTTTAGAATCACCAGTACACATAAGGACATAAGAAGAGGTAGAAGGGGTAGCTTGGTTATGAATGACTAGTTGGGATTGTTGTTGAGAATGGAAAGGTTGTGACAAAATGACAGGTGTGGGAGGTTTTTCACTCCCTTGGAGGAACTTAGTAACCTCGGCATGTCTTGGACAATCTTTCGTGTAATGATCATCACCACAAATCAAGCAGGGGTAATGCAACTTACGTTTGTCTTTCTCATCAACGGTTTGCATTTTGGATTTATCAGATTGTGCATTATTATTATTTTCCTCCTTGTTCTTACCCTTCCCTTTCTTTTTATTTTGATTCTTTCTGATAGGTGCAGATTGAACAGAATTAACTTCGATAATTTTACTGGTGGAAGGAGTAGGAGCAGGAGTAGTTTGTGCATTATAATTATTATATTTGGGATTGGTGTGACCGGCTTGCATCGACTAGGTCTCAGCGTGGAAGGTGCCAATCAGACCATCAATAGCATGAGAAGATGATGGAGGTTTTGGGGTAGGGTTTGTGGAAGGATGAGGAGTGTCAGGGATCAAATCATAAAGTGTTCCCATTTGTGAATAAATGAGATCGAGATACTGAGCACGACTAATCGCCTTCTCTTTAGTGACAACACCACCCATGGAAACATCATGAGCAATAGGTCCAATGAGTGGTTTGGTGAACCACTCAACCAATAGTTGATCAGGAAGGGGAACTTTGGTTAGACGTCTTCTTCTCCTCCACTCATGGATGTGATAAAAAATATGAGTGGACGAGGATTGCTTGAAATAACTCAAAATTTCGGTTCCTATCTTGTATTGAATTGGAAACTTGTAATCTGTCAAAAAGGCCATAGCTAGGGTGTTAAAGTCATTGAATAAACCTTGCAATAACTTGATGTACCATTTTTCTACTGAACCCATGAGAGTTCATTGGAAAAATCGTAATATGACCGAGTCATCCATCAAGGAGTCGGATGAACACCATAGATGAAAATTCATAACATGATTATTCAGATCTTCTCTTGCTCGATCGTCAAATTTAGGAATGTAGGAAGGCAACTTGGGCGGTATGATGGGCCAATAAGGAGAATGTAAGATAGGATCAAACAAAATCCTAGACAGATCAAGTAAATACAAAGTGGCCAGGAAAGGCAACTGTCGGTTCACTTGTGGAAACTGGTAGTTTTGAGGGGGAAGTCCCATAGGTATACTAGTGGGACCATAAGCAGTCTGCAAATAAGGAGACAGTCCCGACAGATTTGGTTGTGGAGGATTTTGAGGCACATAGCCCATAGGGTTGGATTGATTAAGAGGGTTCCCTTGAAAAGGAACAGTAGGTTGAACGTTCAAACCCTAAGTGGGATTCAAAGAACCTAGATATGACTAATCGAGGTTAGGGGGTACAAAAGAGTTAACTTGAGGATGTTTTCCCCCAGACAGTTGTGGATTTCCTTGGAACAGAAGATTCAAAGGTAGATATGGTACCACAGGTGCGTTATGTCCATATAGTGGGTTATGGAATCCAACCTAAAGTTTCACCCCAAGTCGAGGTTGTGCCCCAAATTGAGGTTGTCCCCCAAGTTGAGGTTTCCCCCCAAGTTTAGGTTGTTCCCCAAACTGAGGTTGTCCCCCAAATTGAGGTTTCCCCCTAAGTTGAGGTTGTGCCCCAATCTGAGGTTGTCCTCCAACAGGAATCTGGAAACCATAAGTGATAGAAATATTGGTGCCTCCAAGAGGATTGGAGCCACTAGGGCCAAATCCTCTAAGAAAAGGTGGAGGAGGAACATAAGGCCCTCCAGATAGAACTTGGGTAGGTGTAGGAACAAAACCAGTAGCAGATTTATATCCAGGAGGAACAAAAAGTCCAGAAACTTCGGATGGAACCTAGGTAGAAATAGGAACATAATTATTCATAGCTCTATACCCAGGAGGAAGTGATGGATTCGGTCTAGATGGAAGTGGTGTCCCAATCGGAGCTTGGGAGATAACCATAGTTTTGGAAAGGATCGTGGTAGCTTGTGGAACCATAGTAGAATGGGTCATCTGAAGAGTAGGAATCGAGTGAGAACCAATCAACAATTGGTCTGAAATGGTGGTTACACTACTGGTAGTACCAGTAAAGTGGTCTAAGGGTACATTATAGGTAACAGACATCCTAGGCACTTGTGATGCCATAGGTTCATCAGGACTCACTCCTATGTTACCGTAAAGGTCACACACTGTCAAAGGGACGAAACTAGGAATGGAAGTTCCAACAGTGTGAGTTGGGTCCTAAATGATTCACTGTGAAAAAGTGGATCCTCTACTCCAGATTCTGTGTTAGGTAAGGTGGATACTTCAGTATTACCAACAACAACAATTTCTCCAGCTGAGTTCATGCGAAGTATACGCGTGTACGGTCTAAGGGGGGGGAGTATAAAAGCCTCTAAAGAGTCCGAAACAATTCAAAATCCTTCTAAAGAGTGTGTGCTTCCAACTTCAGAAGCTACCTCATTGTTTACTACTCCCTCTAGAGAGCCTTCTGGTGAGTTAGGAGGCAAGGGTTTGTAACCTTATGGATCTTCTGGGGGTATCCCTTACATCCTATGTGAACGAATAAAGCCGATGTTGCTCGAACTAGGTAAAGAACAAAATAAATCTATGGCAAACTAGAGGAAACAAAAAACACTCACTAATAGAATCTAGGAATCAAACCAAGGAAATAGACCTTCTTATTTTGAAGTCACTAGTTGGTGATGAAATCCAATGTCACGAAATCAGGATAAGAAGGGGCTCAGATAAGTGGGTGGAAAAGTTACGTTGACGACCTGCTTAACGAAATTACACCTTGGTGCAATCTCCCACACATAATCGTGGGTATACCCTCCAAGGAGCCCGAGTGAGTTTGGCCAACGTCGATTCTAGGTACCGTGAAGACTTTCCCCTTCATAGTCACCTCATGTAAATACCCTAAAGAGATAGGCCACTAAGGTTACCAACTACAACACTCATCCTTGGGGAAACATTCGACATTCCGATCCACATGCAAGGGTAGGGTATCTAGCCCAAAATCAACTCGAAAGGCTTCTACTCATCATTGTGGGTATATCTTCAAGCAACCCCCATAATACGTGCAATATCTACACCAAGACCAACAAAGCAGGGTGAGTAACTCTGCCAGTCTTAATGCAACCTCAGGTTTGACCCTTGTGTGAGAAGGGCTTCCCAAGACAAAATGTAGCAATTGGATTTGAACTCTTTCTATCACAAGATACTATTGTGTGTTTTGATTCTTTGGAGAGTGTGCCTTACAACCTATTCCAAAGCGCTATCCTAGCTAATGTTGGTGAAAAATATCCCTAGAAAATAAAAGTTACTAATAAATTTTAAATTTACGTTGTGTTTTAGAGGTTATTGTTTACTCAAAAAGGAGACAGAAATGAAACTGTTGATGTTGTGACGTAGACCCAACAACAAGCAAAAAGAGATGAATGTGCAATTTTCAATTCAATGAACTCTAGTTACAATAGGGAGAAGGTATTTCTCTCTAAGTACAACAAGCTACCAATTGCAATTCTTTAATTCCAAATGAACACAATTCCGAACAATCATGAACTACAATTTTTCCAATTTCTTCTCTTTATAAACATTCTGAATGTAAAAATTTTCTTATAAGAGATTACCTAAAAAGAATAAATGAATTCAATTCTTCCTTTCCAAAATAGAATCAGAGATGTGATAATGGAAAGAAAACGTAATCCAATAAAATCAAGACATTCAACACAATTCCCAAATCAAATTCGTAATGTAGACAAAAACGAAAAAGAAAAGAAAAACTCTCGAAATAAGAAAGAAAAAATGTTTCTTAATCAACAATCAATATGACAAACAAAATGAATCCAAAACTCAAAACAAACCAAAGATGTTTTGTCAAACAAGCACCTAGATGAAGATCCAAGATTATATCCTTGTGAGAATGAGCAAAAGCAAGAAACTTTCCAAATGCAAAGAAAGAATTTCAACCACTGAAAACCAATCACAAGCAAGCTTCAAACGTAGTAATCAATCAAACATGGGCATAGGAAGTTCAACCCAGGATTTTAACACAAATCTGAGTGGTAAAAGACATAATGACTCACTCCATCAAAGTCTACAAGAGTCGTCACAGGTTAGGCATCGGACACAGTGCGACGAACAAGGGTCATCACAGGTCACTTGTGAAGCAGAGTGCGACGTCGTCGCACTGGATTGGGTGACGTATCAGGGTTATTGCAGGCTGTCATTAAGTTACAGTGCGACGATATCTATAAATTTGAAAAATATGGAAAAAAGACAAAAAATCTAAAGGAACTTCTAAACCCAGGGAGTCTGAATGGATCACCCACAGAATCAGAGAATGAAAATTATCAGAGGAAGGTAGGCTGAAGGAAAACAGGAAGAACAAAATCAAAAGGAGGTTGTATCCCCAGTATGGTCACCAATTTTGTTAAGGGAATTATCGGTAAATGCAAACATAAACAGATCTCCCTAGATCCACCTAGATCTAGAACAAAACAGAACAGAACATGACGCTTTCCCTAAGCTCTAATCATTGAGTTTGCTATCTAACAAGGGATGGGAAACATACCAATTAAATATCGATTCTCCTTGCTGTTATAGTCTTAGCTCCACTCCATTGCTCCTGTGATGTTGGATCTGCAAGGGAACACAAGCCAACCAAAGTGAAAGTAATATAGCATACTCAAAGAGAACCTATGTATGTGATCAAGGAATCATACAATAAAACAAGATGAGTTTTATGGGAAAGAAACATATCATTGTATTATATAATAATGAAAGTGGAGATTACAACCAAAGCCTTGATGTCGCAAGGTCCCCTTCCAATGACCCTTGTGCTCCAACACACACACTTGCTCCAACCTAAAATGTAGAAGATCCACAATGAATTGATAAACTGAAACGAGGCTCTCAAGAATTATCCAATGCATAATTTTCCATACAATCTTAACCAATTCAACCCTCATTAACCTTATCCTTTTCCATGATAAATCCCTATTTATATAGGGGAAAGAGAGATGGTTAAAGAAATTAGGATGATCACACCAAATAAGAGAAGTGAATAGGATCCCAACCATACAGATGCCACCTCATCTTCTAGAATATCCACTTCTAGAACTTTCTTGAAGATCGACCTTGTCATAACCTTTTGACATCGTCTCACCCCGACTATAGAGCAGCCTGTACAGACATCACAAACTAGGTTTAGGGCATAATGCGACGACCAGGCATCGTCGCACCCTGCTTATGATACAACCTATGACGACCTTCCTTAATAGGTTTTTTGAGAAGAGAAAGTCAGTCACTTTCCTCATGAAGACAGGCTCTTTTGGAAACATGCACACATCTTGTCAATGGATCACTAATATGACCAAAATAATGTGTAACACTACAATGAATAGAGCACTTAACTTAGAGTGAATTGTGGACATGTAATCATTAAACACAACAACAACATTAACCATGTGAAAGGTGCATCTATCAGGGATGAATTCCAATCATGTAATATTATCTATGCTTAGAAGAAATAACAGAAGTGAAATGAATGTAAACTGGAGGAAAACACACTAAATAATACATCGTGATGAATCTCAGTTTTCAAAAGAACTATACTACTATATTATTTCATAAGGACATTTTGAGAAATTTACATACAATCCCTTTTCCTTCCTGGCTAAACGTTCCCCACTTCTCTACTATTTTACAATGAAATATATAGCACTAAAGGTCCCTTTCCAGCTCACAACTTCAAACTCCAACCCCTTTCCCAAAATAGAAACAATTACAAATAGAACATGACACGTTTTAACTGATCTCCTGTTTTTCAGGAGAAAAAATAGGCTTCAAAACACCACCTGTGTTGGTCACTATAATTGCTTAATTAATTTTTAAACAACCAAGTGAAACATAAATTATCAACCCAGGGAAGTCTTTTGTTTCAAAGATAGCCACGCACTATATATGCTCAATTCCAAAAGAACTTAGTGTTGTAGTAAAGAAATCTATATTATCTATACTTGCTTGAATGAACTGAAGCTCTGAATTAAATCACAGGAAAGCAATCCCCCTATTGCAATTCTTTAAATTTCAATTTAAGAATCCCGGATTACATTAAAATAACACTGCAATGGGAAAGAACAACTGTCTTGCAATCAGAGAATAGGACCCTTACTCTCAAATAGAGACTCAGTACTAACACTCTTTCATGAAAGCAGTAATGCAGAAAACAATTAACTCTATCTAACAGAAAACAAAGCCACCTAGTTCCCTTCTTTCTAAGCAGGAGCCTTGAGCCTTACCTCTGTTTAGAACACTTGTGAGGTTGAGGTTTACAGAGAACAGAGTAGTCCGATCCCTTCCCTTCTGAGCAGGGATCACTAACCTAGTTTCTAGCTAGCATTAATGAAAGTCTACAGAGAACAGGATGTTTTGGTTCTTTCCCTTCTAAGTAGGAACCCTTAACCCTATCCCTGGCTAACACACTTGCAGAGGTAAATGAAATCTACAGAGGACAAGGTGTTGTGATTCCTTCCTGTCTGAGTAGGAACCCTTTAACCAAATCTCTGGCTAGCACACTTGCTGTAGGAAATGAAATCTACAGAGGACAAGGTATTGTGATCCCTTCCTGTCTGAGTAGGAACCCTTTTAACCAAATCTCTGGCTAGCACACTTGCTGTAGGAAATGAAATCTACAGAGGTCGAGGTAATTGGATTCCTTCCTGTCTGAGCAGGAACCTTTTAACCAGACTTCTGGCTAGCACAATTGCAGCAGTAAACGAATCCTACAGAGGGTATGATGTTCCGATTCCTTTCTGTCTGAGCAGGAACCCTTAATCAAATCTCTGCTAACATGAAATCATCACACAAGATTGCTAATAAAAAGAATTATAAATTCCATTCAATAAAGTAAGACAGAGTCAGTAGTGTTTCAGTAAAGCGAAATTCATTAAAACAGTGTTTTAGCAAACGACATTGAAACAAAGCATGAACAGAAATTATGCTAACACACTTCTAACTAATGGGTGAATCTTGTGACGAAGGTGGGCCCTCCCTTCTCACAAGATTCCCCTGAAACGGGAAAGCTTAGAGACGAATAATCAAAGCAGTCTTATATTCATCTGTAAAAATATCACATTACAAATTGAAAGGATAGAACACGTCCCGCTTCTCTGGAGTTACTTCAATACATCAAAACTTGGATCCCTCGAATGATGATTTCCCTTGAATTTAAAGAGGAAATCCCTTCGATACAATCATTACAAAGCATATCTGAATCCTATACTAAATCGTATCTTCTTTCTAAATCAGCATAGGATGTCCTATTCTCACGCAACCGAATGCTAATACAGGAGCTG